>JAPMOR010115513.1:317318-400569 GCA_026543865.1 Argiope aurantia | reverse complement strand
CTTCATCTTTCATGGCGATAATTTTTTACACATAATGGATATTTTTATTAATAACACAGAAGAACCAAATTTATGTACCAGATTAGCACATAAATTTATTTTATGTACCAGAACCAAATTATATAAGTACCAAATTTGGTACACATGTACTTTAAGGAGCGTGAATGAGATTTTTTTTTTAAAGTTTTAATTAAAAATTAATCGTTTTTTCGGCGTTTTTTCCGCAATAACTCCCGAAAATACTATTGGAACCAGCTAGAATGGTCTTCCTACAACTTTCTCGAATAAAAATGTTATTCCGAGAACACCTTGCATAGCATTGGCGTACAATAGTTACGAAATATTAACCTTTGACTTGAATTTCGTCTTTTTACTGAATCTATCGAGTCATCCTTGGCGATTAATCCCTGGCTTGCTTTAATAGTATCCGAAAATCGAATCTGTGTTTTAGATGCGTTTTTCTCGCCCAATTGAAACAGAAATTTGAGCCAAAACTACAATTCTAATCACAAAAATCTCATATCAAGTTTGACGCAATTAAACAATTCTGTTCTTGAGTTATAGAGGTTACATGTTTCTAAAAGTACAGACCGACAGACAATCAATCCCTTATTGAATTTTGTTCAGAATTCGATAGGCATCCAGACAATAGATGTTAATTCTGCATACCGAATTTTATCAATCTAGATCTCTTAATTTTGTAGTTATGATGTTAAGTTATATTCAAACAGCCGGAGAGACAGACTTCCTCTGAACAGATTTTGACCAAAATGTCGACCAAATTCAATATGAAGACAATATACCAAATTTCATTCGCTCACAGCATTTTTGAGTTATTTTTGTCACAGACAAGCAGACATTTTCCAAAAATATGCTTTTCGAACTCAGAGAGATCTAAAACGTGGAGGTTTGTCAAAATCTCGAGTTGAACTGAATTTTTTTAACGTTTACTACACTTTCACTATACATTTGTTTGTTTGTTTTTTCAGAATTACTTATCTAAAATTAACGACATTTTAAAATTTAAAAAAAAACTCTTTTTAATGATATTAATTTATTAGTTAAGTGGGCAAATTTTTCCTGAATCTTGGGAATTTTTTAGAACTATTTTTCTGCATAATTTTCAACAATAGGTTTCAAATTTCAATAAAATTAAAACTACTTAAATTGTTTCAACAATTATTAGATCGCGTGATTTTTCTTTTATTGTTGAAAGTTAAGGAAGGAGGATTCTGTTTAAAATATGTGTAATTTCGAAAAGGAATAAAAAAAGTGAAGTTATAGCAGATAGATGAAACAGGATCCGGTGGGTAATTCACATAATGACCGGAAAAGAACATAAGGAACAGGTAGAATTCCAAGCTTACAAATTTGTTATTTTATTTCATTTTTTTTTCTGCAGGGAAAAAAAAATGGTTGTTTGATTTATGTAAGTGTACAGGTGCGTGCGCGTGTAAACACTTCATTTTTTTTTGTTATTAAAAGTTTGTGAATTAAGAGCTGTCAAAAATTCGAAAAGAGAACTATTCAACCATGAATATAAAACATTTGTTTCATTAAATGATCGACTACAAAATGTTTATATAGTACATACCTACAGACTGTAGTCAATTGAAACGGCACTTCTTAAACATATCATTCATTGTCAATTGTTTTCGTTATCTTCATTGCTTTGTTTCTCGGGACGGATCGTGTTTGCCTATTCTTTTCCTTCAAATCGATTAGTATAATTGGCTTTACGGATAATTGGAGTTCGGATAATTGAAGTTCTACTGTAAATATTATTCTAACGATAACATTTGTTTTTGCTATATTACTCACTAAATCCAAATCATCCTTATCCTTTTCACCATTTGTTACCCTAAATTCAGTAAAAGGATAGAAAGAACTAATATTTGCATATTCTTTTAAAAAGAACTTAAAAGGAAAAAATTCGTTTATTTCTGAATAATTCTTCACAATGTACGAAAAATCTGATTTTTCCATTTTAGGGAAGAAAAAAAAAAAGTTCATTCTTAATAAGGACAGCTCAACAAAATGGTTTGAAAAATGACATCACACATCTCGCAGACAAATGCGTCCGCTTTCTTCATAACAAAATAAATGGTGGCTTCAAATGAAATCAGGCTGTAGCAATTTTTAGTTTTAACTTCATTAATACACCGTTTCGAACAGTGGCATTGCGACTGTAAGGGCATCCGGTTCATAATATATATATATATTCTTTTAGCTTCTAATTGTTACCAATGGTATTAGTTAAAGCAAATGGAATACGGGCTACGGTGTTTTTACTTTTTCGTATAAAATATAATAATCGTCAAAAATTTTGAACTCGAGATGAATCTCCACGTTTTAGACTTCCCCGAGTTCGAAAAACACATTTTTAGAAAATGTCCATCTGTCTATGACAAAAATAACTCAAATCTAGAGCCAGACGGATGAAATTCGGTATGCGGTCTTTACACCAAATTTGCAGATTTCCATCAAGTTTTGTGTAAAATCTGTTCACAGGAAGTCAGTCTGTCCAAATACAAGTTAACATGATAATTACAAAATGACAAGTGCTAAATAGATAAGATTCGGCACCTAGATTTTATATCTATACTGTAAACACCTGTCAAAATTTGAGCCAAATCCAACCACAGATTGACCGTCTGTTGGTCTGTACTTTCAGATACATGTAAGCGCGATAACTCAAAAACGCAATGAATTAAATGTATCAAATTTGGTATGGGATTTTGTGACTACAAATGCAGTTATGTGTCAAATTTTGGCTTAAATCGGCGTGTGTCTAAAGCAGAAATTCAACTTTTGGGTACTATTAATGCATGCCAGAGATTATTCGCCAAATAACTCATCAAGGATGGCATGAAAAGATGCTAAATACACGCCAAAAGTTAATATTTTGTAACTATTTTATACAAATTTATTACAGAATAGGCGAGAAAGTTTTGAAGAAACAACTCCTGCTGTTTTTTTGTTGTTGTTGTTGTTATTATATTAATATACTATCCGCTTTTGCCAAACATTTGATTCGCCGTGATTAATGACTGTTTAAAATTCCAATTCAATACTTTGTGTAGCTATGCTTTAATGCTTTCTTCAGCAAAACATTTCTGGGCGAACAAATTGTCACCGAAGACGCTATTTGGTTTTAAAAAATGTAATAAACGTACTAACTTTTTACTTCTCCATGACACTCTTTTGCGTCACCGGGATATCCATACTCCGCTGCCCCCCCCCTTATTAGCCACAGGATTTGAAGTTGCTCTGCTCTTAATTTCTTAATCGCAGTCAAATTATGAGAGTGGCATTTGAGCTAGTAACCACAAACCTTCTCAGTAAAAAAAAAAAAAAAAAAAAAATTAGGTTGTTTTAGACACATCAGTAAATCGGTTCAAACTCTTTCCGTAACAGTTTATAATAATAATCGATGATTAGCAAATTTGTTATTTCCATATTCTAAATAATTTAGCCAAGAATAACTGTTTATATAAAATATAAAAATTAAATTTTAATTGTTGAATTGAGGAATAAATTGCGAATGATCTTTGTTTCCTTTCCTAAATTCATAGTTTTATAAAAATTCCTCTGATGATCAGACGAGGACTTTGATGATGAAGTTGGTTCGATGACCTCATTTTTTAATTTATTTATATTCATATTTTTTGTATGTTATTCAATTTTTTTAGTTTATATTAATTATTTGTTAGTCATTTCCACATTTTTACTTACTTATCGTAGGGAGAAAATCATTAATGGGTGGTGCTTTTGATCCTTTGGTTTTTCCCCACACTAACACATATCTCAGGATTAACTTTGGTGATTTTATCACCTAGACCAAAAATTTAAAACTAGCTGGGATGGTTTTTTCTGGTATACTCTCTAATAAACTTGTGATGCCAGAAAACGCCTTACATGGCACTGACGTACAATAGTTACGAAATATTAACTTTTGGAGGGATTTTACCATTTTTACTGAATCTATCGTGTCCTCCTTGGGGAGTTATTTGGCGATTTTAACACTGGCATGCCGTTAATAGTATTCGAAAATCGAATTTTTGCTTTAGAAATGTTTTATTTACCGATTGCAACAAAGATTTGACACAAAACTGCACTTATACCGACAAATTCTCTTACCAAATTTAACATATTTAAGTCATTGCGTTTTTGAATTATTGGCTTTAAATGTTTATAAAAGTACAGACAAAGAATCAACTCGTTGTTGGATTTGGCTGAAAAGTTGGCAATTGTCTACATTAAATTTTAAATCTGTGTATCGAATCTTATCCATTCCAGAACTTTTCGTTTCGTAATTATCGTGATAAATTATATTCGAACATCCGGTCAGACGGACTTCCTTTGAGAGGATTTTACTCAAAATTTGATAGAAATCTGTAAATGTGTAATAAAGACCGTATACCAAATTTCAACCGTCTAGCTCAAGTTATCTTTACCATAGATAGACAGATGGACATTTTTCTAGCTCTGGGAGGTCTAAAACGTGGAGATTCGTCAAAATCTGGAATTCGAATTTTTTTGACGATTATTATACTTTTCTTATGAGACATATACAGTGCAGTAAAAAAAATGCATAAATTTATATAAAAAATGTTTTGTACTATGTCTACGAGAAAGTAAAAAAGTGCAAACGCTCTGTTTTTATCCACCTGACATTTCATTTTAATAATTTGAAAATATACGAAAAGCAATAAATTTTTATAAAATCAAAATGCGTTATCTTAAAGAGTGCCAAATTCTGTTTCAAATAATAGAAAAGAGTTAGCTAATACTATTTATTTCTGCTGACCTTTTTAAATTTATCAAAAAAAAGTATAATGTAAAAGAAATGTATGTACTATAAAGTAAAAAGTAATGTATGTACTAGAAGGATAATTATTCCTCTATCGAGTATTATGACATTTCTTTGTGATGTGAGTCATTGCATGGTGCGGACATATTCCTTCTTTATTCTTGCAATAACATGGAACTGATTCTTAAAGATAATTAAAATAATAATAATAATAAATATTTTTTGAATAGATCATGGACACTGTGTAATCAATCTGTATTCACAAAGATTCAAAAAAAGTTCAGTCTCTCGCCTCCCCTTCGTTCTAATAAAAAAAATTCCTATTCCAAAAAACCAACATTTTAGAAAACGACATTAGATGAAAATCTGGATTCAGCTTCTATCGCTTCTCCCCACAAACTGATCTTTTCTTCCCCGCACAATATCGCGATTTCCCCTCAACTGACAACTATTTCCCCCATTCCGGGGACAGGACTCGCGCGCGCGCGTTCATTTTCCAAACGATTTTGCATCGTCTTGCGGCCACCCAATTATTCCGACAAAGCTAAAAATCTTTTGGCAAAGGATAATCGGCGCGCTCTTCGGTATCTAATTAAACGCAGGTATCTCTTCGAACGGACGGGGGTGGGCTAGAGGGATGGAAAAGAAAAAGATGATAGAACCAAAAGAGGCAAAGGGAGAAAGAAAGAAAAAAAAATTTCTTCTTCTTAAAAAAAAAGTAAAATAAATTAAAAGATGATCCTTTCCTTAAATGAAACTAAGTAAAGAACTGTATCGATTGCAACTGGGGATCTTGCCTTTTTTTTCCGCGTTCTTCGTTGGAACTTTTTTTTCTTTTCTTTCTTCTTCTGCCCCTTCTTTTTGCCCGAGATTCGCTCGCTGGAATTTTTTTTCTCTCCCTCTTCCTTTTTCGCCGGCCGACTGAAGGAAGGAAACGACGGAAAAAAGTTTTTCTCGCACTCTGTCCACCCCCTCCCTGTTTCTTCTCTATTCACCCCCACCCGCGTTCGACCTCCCCCGCTGACACCCCCACAGGAGGGTTGGCCGCGATCGATCGTTTGCACTGGATGAGATCATCGGCGCGTCGGGTTTTGGACGTCGATTGTTCTGTTGTGCAGGGCGCTCGGACCTTTTAGCCTTCAAGCCGAAATCCAACATCACATCTTCTATAATCTGAGACCCACTTCTTCAAAGGGGGAAAAAAACACATCTGAAAATATTCAAATTATCATGATGATAATTATTGAAATACTTGAAGGAAATACATAACTTGAAACTTTAATTTATCTTGAAATATCGCTGAATCACCCGTGATTTATATTTCATCAATAAAAAAAATTAACATGAAAATATTCAATCACCATTTTAATAATTATTAAAATACTCGGTTAAAAAAATATATGTCGCTAGAAGTCTTAATTTATTAACTAAGGTCACTGATTGAATAAATGAAATTTAACATTATATCTTCGATTATATGAGTCTCAATTTACCGAAATTAACAACAAAAAATATCTGAAAATATTTATTACTACATTATTAAATACTTAACAGAACATACATGTGTCAATACAAGTTTTAATTTATCAACAACACCGTATTTTTAATGTTTCTTAATTAAACATCCCATCTTCTACTATCCTAGTCTTATTATCCAGGAAGCTAAAACCGTTTGAAAATAATCAAAAAGCCACAAATATAGTTATTAAAGTAATCGACGAAATGTAGAAATGGCACTTCAAATTCCAATTTATCGTGAGAAGTTATTGAATTTCTAATATTTCAAATTTTAGCACCACATTTTCTATTATCCGCATTTGTTTAGTTTTCCCATGTATGTTTAGTCCCCCCCCCCCCAATGTTTCGGTATCCAACAGAACCAGCTTTTATGGTGCGAATATCATTTACAAAAGAAAAAAAAGCAACGGAAGTGGTCTCCCCGAAATTTTCTCGCATACTCTCTAATAAACTTGTCATATCAGAGAACGCCTTACGTGGCATCAGCAAACAGTAATTACAAAGTATTAAATTTTGGTGTGAATTTACCATTTTTACTGAATCTATCCCATGAGCATTGGCGAATTATTTGGCGATTTTAACACTGGCATGTCGTTAATAGTATTCAAAAATCGAATTTGTGTTTTAGACATGTTTTTCTCAACTGACTGAAAGAACAAATTGACACAAACCTGCACGTGTAGTCACAAAATCCCATATGAAATTTTATATATTTACGACACTGCGTCTTTGAATCGTTGCATTTACATGTTTCTGAAAATACAGACAGACAGATAATCAACCCATAGTTGGATCTGGCTCAAAGTTTGACAGGTGTCTTACGCTATAGATGTTAAATTTGTGTATCGAATTTCATCTATGTAGTTCTCTCCGTTTTGTAATAATCGTGTTAGCTTATATTCGAACAGCCAGACAGACGGACTTCCTTTGAGCAGATTTTGCTAAAAATCTGATAGAAATCTATAAATTTGGTGCAAAGATCAAATAACCAATTTGTTCGTCTAGCTCACAGTTATCTTTTTCACAGACAGACAGACAGACATTTTCAAAACATGTTTTTCTCGAACTCAGAGAGATCTGAAACGTGGAGATTCATTAAAATCTCGAGTTCGAATTTTTGACTGTTATTAAGCTTTCTCTATACTAAGTATACTAGAAAGTAAAAATCCTAATAACCAAGATGATTTTGAATAGAAATGGATTGATAATTCTTAAACAAAAAATAAAACTTAACTATGTCACTAAACGTTAAAATTTATCGTCAATAAACACATAATTCTTAATGCTTCAATATCCAACTTTCCAGTTTTTATGATGCAAATCTCATTTTCAAACGAAAAAAAAAATGCATCTGAAAATATTCTACTTGTTACTTTATAGTTATTAAAATATTAGACAAAATATAAATATCTCACCACAAATTCGAATTTACCATGATAAATGGCTGAATTCTTGATCTTTTAAAATCTGGTATCATCTGTCATGTATGATTGTTTATTTTCTAAAAAAAATAATCTAATATCTGCGATGATAATTTATAAATTACTAGATGAAATACAAATATGTCACAGTCAATTTATATTTATCATCAGCAAACGCTAAATCCTCGATTTTTCGAAATCCAGCACTGCATCTTCAAGCTAATAATAATCCTATTTGCTCACAAAGAAACTTCAATCATCATGTTGTTATCATGTGGGAACATGATGTTGTTTTTGGTTAGGGGGTCTTGAAGCTCGAAATCGCGTAGGCAGTGAATAAAGCATAAATGGCAATTTTCATCATCGTCTTTTAATCGCATATATTGTTTTACCTGCTTTTACCAGTATTGCATAATTATTATGTATGCTTCTTTGAAAGATTAATGTAGAACTATGACAACATAGCTATTATTTAATCTCAAAATCGGTCGAGCTCCAAAACTTTGTCTGCCAGCTAGAAAAATTGAAAATGAAAGTTTAAAAAAATTGTCATTATATATATATATATATATATATACAGAGAGAGAGAGAGAGAGAAGTCTCGTGATTGTTTCAAACCGGTTTAAACTGGTTAATGACTTGAATTAATTAACACAAATAATGACTTAAAAAATAATAAAGTTCTCACATGATAACTTGAAATTTGCGATTGTAGATTTCATTTTAATTTTCTTAATTTATAATTTTTCTAGAAAACTAAGTGAAGTGAATGTCATGTAATTTAATTTACTTCTATCAATACTGATCAAAACAGAATAGCTTTTATTATTTATATTGTTTATTAAAATACTTGAAACTTTAAAAAAAATCACAAATTTTAATTTTTTCCAGTATTGATACGATAATAATAATAATCCTATTTGTTCACAAAGAAACATCGAAGTCATCATGTTTTTTTATTATTATTAAAATACTTGACAAAGCATACAAAATATCGTAAATTTTAATTTTCTTCCAGTATTGATACGATAATAATAATCCTATTTGCTCACAAAGAAATATCGAAATCATCATGTTTTTTATTTAAGTACTTAATAAAATATTAAAAAACATCACAAATTTTAAGTTTTCGGCCAGCAATCATTGCATTTTTTTTAATCCTTTGAACTTCAACTTACATCCATTATCCGACGATGCTTTATTTTCTAAGAAAAAAAAATTGCGATAGAAATTTTTAAATTACTTGTCCATAAATAAATATGTCACCACAAGTTTTAATTTATCATCATTAAGGCCTAAATTCTTAATGTTTCTAAATATAGCATCGCATCTTCTACGATGTGATGGTGAGTAGTCTATTTGCTTAAAAAAAATATCGAAATTACCTCGTTGATAGTTATTAAAGTATTTGTCCAAATATAAAAATATCACAACATGTTTTAGTTTCCTGCTGTTTTTTATTTATCCTTTGAAGCTTAGAATCAAATGTTTTATTGTAATTTATTTTGTTAAATTAATACAAATTATCATGATGATAATGATTAAATTTTTAAAAATAATTGTGGATTAGCTAAAAAAAATTTTTTTAAGCTTCATAAAAGAGTAAGAAAATAAAATAAAAACACAAAACAGTAAGAAAATGAAAATAGTTTGCGTAGTTGAAAGAAAAATTATCGTTTGCTTTTATTATTAGAATCTTTTTTTTTTTTCCTCATTATTTTTAGCATCGCTTGGGAAACTAAATAATTAAAAAAAATTAACAAATCAAACCAGAAACGGATTTAGAACGAATTCTGACAAGATATTTCTATGGTTACAACTCGCAAATGTCGTAAGGATTTCTAAGAAAATAGTAGAGGTCTTAATATTAAAGTTAAACGTACAGCCAGACTGACAGACTTCCTCTGAAGAGATTTTACACAAAATTTGATAAAAATCTGCACATTTGGTGTAAAGGTCGTATATAAAATTTCAACTTCCTAACTCAAAGTATTTTTAAGTTATCTTTGTCACAGACAGACAGATGGACGGACATTGAGTGTTCGAAAATGTGTTTTTCGAACTAAGGGGTGTAAAACGCGGAGATTCGTGAAAATTTTGAGTTCGAATTTTTTTAACGATTACTATACTTTCTTTATACTACTTATATGAGAAAGTAAAAAGACCATGCCTTTTGCGCCACTTATCCTACTAACTAACGCCACTGCATTGAATAATCGTTATAATTCAGTTTATCGGTAAATTAAACACTCTTAAACATGTTGGCATTACCTAATTAAAATACTGGTTAAATTGCTAAAATAATATTAGCTAACTAAATCCACAGTTGATCATAATTATTAGATTAAAATTACAACATATTCATATCATATATACGTTGGAGACATAAAACTGTAGAAACTGTAAATAATTAAGGTAAATTCGGATAAATTGTAAATAATACCCGAGTAAACTCTGCAAATTTTGAAAAAATTATAATAAAAGAAAGTTTTTTAAAAGTTACTTTTTTATTCTGAGAATGTACGTGTTATATACCACTCAGTGGCGCAACTTGCATAAAAGGGGAGGAGGGGACTATAGTTTTGAAGGTCACTGAGAATGCGCTATTTCTTTAGTCAATAAAAAAACTATTTAGCCAATATTTTTTTACGCCGACGAATGAAACCAAAAAGGGCGAAATGTAAATACTATGAGTACTAAAATTCATCGTTATTATGCAATTGATAACACAGGCAGGGTTCTTTCTCTCCCCCCCCCCGTCATTTAGTTTTAACTTCCACCACTAAGCGTGAGCTTGATTCATACTTAAACGATTAATTTCAGAAAAATTTAAGACAAAACAAAAATTATTTTTTTTAATCCACATTCTCTTTTTAATCCATAATCACACTGCTATTCTGCCCCTATTATACATTTATAAACAATGATTATTTAGGACAATACAAAAAAATTTTAAGATAGTGCTCGATAACGATTACAAAAACATTTTAAATGTAAATATGTAATTTAAACTGTCCTTTTCAAATGTCTGATACCAAGATCTTACACTTAAACAAGCGTCAAAGAGTTTCACAGCTAAAATAGTAAAATAAGAAAAAATATATGTTACAGCTAAATAATATACAGCTAAAATAAGAAAAATATATGTTACAATAAAAAAAAGTCATTTCATCTACTAAATTGGGGACTCTATTAAAAAAATTCCGCGATCTTTTCATCAATGTCTATTTTTTTCCACAATCTAAAGTATGCATAAAGCCATAAAAATAAAAGACAGAACAACAACAATTATCCAAATTCTATTTATCTAGATTGCCAATTATTCGCATCGTTTTGAAAAGGAGGGAGGGAGAGAAAGGAAAAGGTTGGGAAAATCTGCAATTTTTTTTAAATAAAAGGGAATAAATATGGCAAAATAATTGTCTTTGACTGATATATTTAAGCTAAATGTAAACAACATTGTTTCTGCTATTATTTAATTAATACAATTTTTTTAACAAATACGTTTCCTCTCCCAATTACTTAATTATCCAGATTGGGCTTGATCGCAATTGATCCGGATAATTTGAATCTTAGTGTAGTCCAATGTAGCAATTAATATAGAAAAACAAAATGATAAGTTAATAATCTAGATGTTAAGTCAATACAAAAAACATATGCTAATATTTTAACATAAACTTAAAACTTTAATAGAATATGTCTATTAATAATATGCATGTGGATAGATAAATAGGAGATGGCGCAGGATAGGCGACCACTGGTTAGCTATGTGCTCAACAGACAAAATTAATATACATAAAAATTGGTATTTTTTCTCTATTTCTACTAATAGTAAGATAAGCGTGTTTTGTGTTTTTAAATTACCTCTATATCTACTAATAAAAAGATAAGCGTGTGTATATTTGTGTGTTTTTAAATTATTTCTATTTCTATTAATAATAAGATAAGTGTGTGTATATCTGTGTGTTTTTAAATTACCTCTATATCTACTAATAATAAGTGTGTGTATATTTGTGTGTTTTTAAATTACCTCTATTTCTACTAATATTAAGTGTGTGTATTTGTGTGTTTTTAAATTACCCCCATTTCTACTAATAATAAAATAAGTGTGTGTATATTTATGTGTTTTCAAATTACCTCCATTGCTACTAATAATAAGTGTGTGTATATTTGTGTGTTTTTAAATTATCTCTATTTCTACTAATAATAAGATAAGTGCGTGTATATTTGTGTGTTTTTAAATTATCTCTATTTCTACCACCACTAATAATAAGAATATGTATGTATGTTTTGTCGGTTTGCAAGAAGTATCGTTAGATCTAAAGCAACAAAATTTAGCACAAATATATTTTGGAGGATGAGAATTTGCACTTACATAGGAGTGATGTTTAGAATTTTTTAATTAATTAAAAAAAATCAAGCAAATTTTTGTAAATATTGTACTTGATTCATTCGGTAACCGATTTTTTCCCTATCGATATAAAACTGGTTGGTTGAACTCGGGGGGTATTGGTTCTCTTACTTGCCCTATGTCTTATAGCTGATACTGATACGAACATAATTCTAATTTGCAGTTTCTTGAGAAGAGGTATTGATGACGATGTACCCGTGACCTGGATTTTGATAGTGTTTGACGATCGGATGTGAACAGGAAAGAAAAGGCTTTGTTGATGTAGTTAGTATGCGAGAAAATATGGACTCTTCAACGCAATTTATACCGTTACATAGGCTAAAGGGCAGTAATAGCTAAGGATTAATTATATTATATTATATATACAACTGAAAAACATTATGCACGCTCATAATGTCGTCGAAGCAGAATGATGAAAATGGTATATCGACTTAATACTTTATATTAGATTTATATAATATGTCACCCAATCAAAAATGAATGAGATCGAGTAGATCATAAATCAAGTCCAAAGACTGATACCGAGTACCTGATATTCTAAGTCTCTATCAGTTTTGTGTCATGTCATGGAACTCGTATCTATTAGAAAGTTTCCTGTACACATTATACAGAACATATGAATCACTGTGAAAATAAAAAAGCTTTAATGTCTATATCAATTTGGTATTTAAAAATAATTTATAAATGGAATCATGGGTATGGAATTTTGTCTTAAAAATCTAATTGAAATCAAATATAGAAAATATCCTCAGCGAAGCAAATGGTCGCCAAAAGTGGTTAATGATAACTATAGCCTAACTTTTCAGTTAAATTCAGTTAATTACACAATTATCAATCACAAAAATATATGTTTTGTATTATTCGGGCTCTTGTAAATGAGAAACAAAAAACGTCGCTTTAGTGCTATGAATAATTCTGGCATTAATGCCATAAACGTCTATAATGTTACATGCTAGTGGACACTAAAGTTTTCCTACTTTAGCAATTTTTTTAAAATTCAGGAAATCGTGGCGTGGCAAGAAGGGAGTGATGACACTCAGAATGACAATCTTGGATTGGGGGGGGGGGTGTTGCTAATCCAAGGTAGACTTTTGTACTTTTGTCTACTTTTTTTTAATCCAAATATGCTATGAAATATGCCACAAAAGAAAATATTTTATCTCCTTAATTCTGATGTCCACGACCTTGAAGCATCCCAAAAACGCGGATGAGAAGATTCCAGTAGGATGATTGGTTCTCACCTCCTTGGTGGAGAAAGTCATTGTGTGGAAATTTGCTATCTCCGTACTGATGACGTGACTTGCCTCTTAGTGATGGAGCTGTATTGTTGCCGGTGATGTTCATTAGGACTTAAAGCAAAGTTCCTGTCAGAATGCTGTCGCGATGGCGAAGATCATTCAGTTTGCCCCAGATGCTACAGCAGGGCGAAGATAGTTTTTTGCTTCAATTAAGTAACCACATGGCATCATCTATGAGTACATGGCAAAGAACGGAAACATAGATGATAAAATAATAAAGAATGATTATAGAGCAGAAAATGGAAATATGTAGTCGTATTGATTTAACTAAAATTCCATATAACGATTAAAAGATAATTTGTCATTCTTTTACTGATTTAAAATTTTATGAAATGTTTAATTATAAATTGCAATACGTTAATTTGATGCACGACTTAAACTCGACAACCACAATAAAAGTGTTATAATTATAGGGTTTTTTTTTTTTTTTTTACCTAACGTAACCTACAAAAATTTTATTTACTTTCGTATTTTGTCTGGGAATATGACATTTACCTGTCCTTAATATGAAAAAAATATTACAACCGTTACAAATTTTCACATAGTAAATTCGTGATTGTCCTCAGTAATAGGTGGAGCGGCAATCTCGGGTAAGAGAATTCCGAAGATAATCTACTAAAAATGATCGAAATATAGGATACATATTAATAGGAAAATTATTTTGAACGCATTTTTATTTGTAAAGAGGGACCTACACATGCAATTACGACGTAACAAACAATAAATTTCTATACTAACACATTTGTTGCTTCCTTATTTAAAAAAAAAAAAAAAACAACTGGTCAGCTGTTCTGTTATTTGTTTTAAAACATTTCTCTTTTTCTTTTTAACTTGTAATTAAACTTTTTATAACACTTTAACATTAACCACCGCAGATCATCGAGAGAAACTTACAGTCTAAAATTTATCTTTCTGGCTTTGGATAATGTAGAATTTGAAAACTTTGCCTTCTTATAAATGGATTCGCAGAATTATGGCAGATACGAAGGAACATATCTTTTTCTTCTTAACTAACTGAAATGGATTCCTAGAATTATGGCAGATACGAAGGAACATATATATATATATATATTTTCTTCTTCTTAACACTGACTGAAATTGATTCCTAGAATTATGGAAGGTATGAAGGACAAGTCTTTTTCACTTTCTCATATACAAAAAAAAAAAAATACTGCAATACTCAAAAAATTGCAAACCACACCGAGTCCGAAAAATACTTATTTAGAATTATGTGATATTTATTATAGCTCAAAAACGCTTTGAACTAGAAGGATGAAATTTGGTATATAGTAGTATAAAGAAAATATAGTAATCGTGAATAAAATACAAACGCGAGATTTTGACGAATCCCTATGGTTTAGACCTCTCTAATTTTGAAAATAATTTAGAAAATGTCCGTCTGTCTCTGACAAGCATAACTCAAAAAGTACTTTGAGATAGGTGGTTCAGATTTGGTATATGGTCTTTACACCAAATTTACAGATTTCTATTAAATATTGAGTAAAATTCGTACATTGAAAGTCTGTCTGTCCGGCTGTTCGAATATAAGTTAACACGATAACTACAAAGCGAAAAGAATTAGATACATAGGATTTGGCACACAGAATTAATATCTATAGTCTAGACGCCAAACAAATGTTAAGACAAATTTAACAGTGGTTTGGCCGTTTGTCGGTCTGTGTTTTAAGAATATATATATATATATACACGATAACTTATAGACGCAATGATTTAAATATATCAAATTTGGTATGTGATTTTTCCCCCCCTAAAAGTGTAGTTTTTGTCAGTCAATTTTTTTTTCATTCGGTTGGAAAAAACGTCTCTAAAACAAAACAAAACAAAACAAAAACAAAAAAAAAAAAACGATTTTCGGATACTATTAACCGTGCACCAGGGAAATATCGCCAAATAACTCGCCAAGGATGGCACGATAATTTCAGTAAAAATGCTAAATTCACACCAAAGATCAATATTTCGTAGTTGTTGTACGACAATGTTATACAAGTCGTTGTCTGGGATAACAGCTTTATCACAGTGTATGCGAAAAAGTTGTGAGGAGACCATTCATAATTTTTTTTAAATATTATACACCGTTATAGTATAAAATTAATCCTTTGTTCAAATGGCAGGCGAATATCGTCTAACTCTTTGATTGCACACCCTTCTCTTCCAGGAAATTGTGTACATGTAAGAGGATTCCAAAATTAAATTGGCTCACTGGATTCGATGAATATCATGCTATTATGAATGGACTTTTAAACAAATACTAGTGATTAATCTCTGATGTTTTAATGTGAATTCTCAAGACGCAAATAATTTTGAAATTGGCGGAAAAATAAGTTTTTTGGTATAAAATCGTAGAGCAAGAACTAGAAATTGTAAAAACAGTGCCGAACGGCAAACGTGACTTAATCAATCAAGTTTACCCTACTGAGCCTCAATTGGATGGAAAACGATTTTTAACATTCTTTGCAAACGATACACCCTCAGAAGTCTCTCCCACACCAAAAAGTCGTCAATACTTCCTTCTAAAAGAGGGTTAAACCTCCAGATCTGAGAGCAAAAAGGGGACGAAACGTCATTCTGATAGATAGATCACCAAAACTCTCCCCGAATCTTCAACGGCGCTGCGCCCCAATGAACATGCCACCATGCCCTTTCCACCTCCCCCTCCTCCCAGCAGGACCCGCGTCCCTCCCCAGCGCAGTCCAGTTCAGTGATTTACCTCCCTCCCAACCCATGGTCTCACTGGAGACACGTACTACTGCTTCAGGCAAAAGGGGGGGGGGAGCGGACTCTGCAAGGAGTGTCCTTGCCCGGCAGACGATGCTGCCACTTCTTCCCCTGGAGGATTCACCTGACCACTCCCATGCCCCCAGCACCGTGTGGGGGGTTGCTCACAAATCCTGACACTCCGAGATAACAGAGATCGTCCTGATGAGTTCCTGTGGTGGTTGGTCCCAGTGAACTGGAACCTGGTTGATATGAAGCTGATAATGAAATGATTAATTACCTGGTAAATAACGGTCTGTGTAGACCTATATTTGGATCAGCGGGAGTTTTGATTTCGCAGAGAGAGGGACACAGTTTCCAATGTTTTTAATTAACCTTATTACTCGATTCTTCTCAACTTTATACTTTGCACGTATTTCCAGCAAATGACATGATTTCTTTTTTCTTTTTACAAAGATTCTTGCAATTGCAAAAGTGCAATGAAGAAAGAGATTAGATATTTAGCTATCGCACCTACTGGAATGGCGCCAATAGAAAGACAAATACTGTTCTGTGGACACAAATAGGGCCAGCTTTAAGAAAACCGGCGTCGTATTGCTACCAGTTTTATTCTATATTTTATTTTATTATTTTCGTGTCAGCTTTACATCCTTTCGGTGAGCTAAGCGAATGTGGAAAATAATAAAAAAATTATTCATATGTTCTCTTTTTATTTATATTCTTTTAATGTTAATATTCCCACTTCATATTCCTATATAAATCCTAAATTTATATTCCTATACATATCGTCAGGATTATTAATTATATTTAAATTCAGTTAAATCGCTTAAACATAACTTCATGTCTATAATTCATGAAATTGTCAGATTTGCCGTGATGTTTTAATTATTTTATATACGTCCTGTTCATTGTCTGCATAAACATAAACATTTCTAATGGAGATAAGTCCCATGACGTCATGCCGCTATTGAAAACGTAAATGGGCGGATCATCTATCTCCTAAATTTCACAGTATTATTACCTTTACTATTTTATTCATCTTCGATAATTTATTCGTTAATACTTAGATATTAAATAGACTCGTGCCAACTTTACACCCTCAGGTTAAATTGGGCCTACGTAGGAAATAATTAGAATTATAAAATATTCAACAATTTATTTTATTTTCTTCTCTATTTTTTTTAATTTTTAAGAATTAAAGAAAAATGAGATAATTGCCGAATTTACATTACTTGAACATTATTTTAAAATTTACATTAATAGAAAGTAATTTTAATAAAAGGAAAATAATAAAATGCTTTGTGGTTTATTTATTTTCAAAGCAACACAATTAAGTTTTTTTAAAAGAAATATCACTTTAAAGAAGAAAAAAAATAGCATGAAAAAATCATAGGATCCCTCTAATTAAAGAAACTGGTTTTCCACTTTGAGTTATAAAATTTATTAAGCACAACCATCATGCTGACTAATCATTATTGCTAAGAAATTTCTCCATTCAAATTTAATGCCCGGAGGTTAAGAACCTTGAGTTCAAGCACTCCATACTCTCCCGCAAATGGGCAAACAAAGACACTTTTTTTTTAAATTCTTATTACTAAACGATGCATGACATTTCATGTATGCGATTAATTTCTTTTTCTATCTTTGTTTTCTTATGTATGATACAAAACCATGTAAAATTAATTATTTTTATGTTCTTTAAACCAACATTTAAAACTTTAAGGCCCTTATAGCTTTCTTTACTATCCTTTCGCTTGTTTTATTATTTTCTCATATATGTAGTAAAGAGAAAGTATAGTAATCGCCAAAAAAATTCGAAATCGAGATTCGGACCAACCTCCACATTTTAGACCTCCCTGAATTAGGAGGAGTCCGTCTTTCCCCTCAGAGAAAGTCTGTCTGTCTGTTCGAATATAAGTTAACACGATAATTACAAAACAAAGAGAGCTGATAGATAAAATTCGGTATACAGATTTAACATCTATAGTGTAGTGTGAGCCAAATCCGACTGCGGTTTGACTGTCTGTCGGTCTTTCAGAAATAAATACGCACGATTATTCAAAATCGCAGTGACTTATATCAAGTTTGGCATGAGATTTCTAAGACGACAAGTGAAGTTTTGTATCAAATTTTTGTTCCAATCGGTTGAGAAGAGCATGTCTAAAACACAAATTCGATTTTTGGATACTATTATTGCATGCCTGGGATTAATCGCCAAATACCTCGCCAAGAGATATAACGCGATATATTCAATAAAAATGATAAATTCACGCCAAATGTTAATATTTCGTATCTATTGCAAGTAAATACCATGTAAGGTATTCTCTGGCATGACAAGTTTATTAAAGAGGTCTTGGATGTTACTGATTTTTATCCCTTGGGTTGCGAGTTCGAACGCCGCGGCCGAAAACTCTCCGTGTGTGTGGTGGCTGGAGTACGTATAAATATGTCGTGGTCATAAAGTCCTACATATTGAGAGTAATATCACTGGGGGTACTGGTTCAAGGGTTATTGTTCTCTGATTCAGGTCTAAATTACTATCTGTTGATGAGTGAATGAAATGAATGAATGAAGTCCGTCCCGTAAAAAAGGGTGCGTGTAGCTAAGTTGTACTCATGGCCCTAGATGGCGCTACTGAAAAACAAGAGACGCGCCCTTGGCTTAAAATCACTGACTTCTAAAGTCAGTGATTTGAAGTCAGGGCTTATTTATGATAAGTGCCATTAGAAACAACAACAACACGGATTTTTATTTTCAGAGTCCTGCTTATGAGCACTTTGTGTTATGTAGTATAATAAAGAAAACAGGAGATTTCTTTTTTTTTTTCGATCACATGAAACCAATATTTGGCACACAATTATAAGTAGCAAGAACATGTACCAGATTTACTTATCTATATCATAGAGTTTTTAAATTATCGCACTTAAATGCATGTGACAATATAGCTCGATACACAGTCAACTTTTAGACAGATTTAATTACAAATCTGTCCAAATACAAATCCATAACTTAGTAAAATTATATACCAAATTTTTGAATTTATCGCATTTGCATGCTTGTGAAAATACAGAAAGACAGATGGTCAACCCCTAATCGGATTTGGTTCAGAATTTGAAACAGAGGTACTCTTTAAACGCCAAATCTATGTGCCAAGTTTAATCAATCTAGCCCTTTTCGTTTTCAAGTTATCTTGTTCAATTTTATTCAGACAATGGGTCAGATAAACTTCGTTTGAACAGATTTCGTTCAAAATTTGATAAAAAAATCTATGGAGCAGAGACCACATACGAAATTTCAATTCAACACGTGTTTTAGTTATCGTGTTTTCAAACATAATTCCAAGGATGCGTTTTTCGCAGTCAGGGAGATCTGAAATGTGGAGATTTGTCAAAATCTCGAGCTCGAATTTTTGGACGATTCCAATATTTTCTCTAAGTATAACTTCATATATGAGAAAGTAAAAGTCTATCTAACATCGTCTTTATACTATTTTGATAAAAGTTATAACAGTTTAGTTGTCCCCCTTGTCTCTTCTAATTTATTAGAGCCTCTAAATGTAACCCCAAATATAATTTTCTGCAATGTGTAAGGAATCAGATCATCTTTAGATTAATATTTCAATGAAACCAGTTGAAATGGTCTCCCCGAAATTTTCGTCTGTATTCTTTAATAAAAGTACTTGTACTTGCGTACTATTAAACAATAGGCGAACAATAATTACGAAAAAGCGCATTAAAGTGTGACCTTCGGCAATTAATCGCTGGGATGCTGTTAATACACAAGTACCAGAAAACAGAATGTAAATTTTGGAAGTCTTTTCCCGACCAATCAAAACCAAAATTTGGCACCAAATTACAATTGTAGTCACAAAATCATGTATTAAATTTCACATACGTAAGTTATTGCGTTGACGTGCTTGTAAGAGTACAAACCGACAGACGGTTAACTCCTTGAAGAAATTGGTTTCAGATTTGATACATATCTTTTTAGATGTTAAATCTATATAGCAAATTTATACCACCTAATTTTTTATTCGTTTCGTTCAAAATTTTTACTCGGGCAGCAGAGCAGATATGCTTTTTCCAAACAGATTTTGTTCAAAATGTGACGGAAATTTGTAAATTAGGTTTAAAGGTCAAATACCAAATTTTTTTTCCATTTAGCCTCAAAGCGGTTTTGAGCTATCGTATTCGCAGACAAACAGACAGACATAATTCCAAGAATGTTAATGAATTTCTGAATTATTGCGTGCTGATGCAAGTGAAATGACAACCCGATGGACGGTGAACGTTTTTGGTATATTTGGTTAAAAATTTGATAAAAATCCACTTGCGGGCCAAATTTCATCTACATAGCTCATTGCGTATTATAGTTATCGGGATCAGCTGCATTCGAACTGACTAAACAGATAGACTTCTCATGAATGGATTTCATTCAAAATTTGATAAAAATCTACAAATTTTGATGCAAATCCATATATTAAATTTCATCTGTCTAGCTCAACACGTTTTTGAGTTATCATGCCCATAGATCGACATAATGCCAAAAAATGTTCTTTTCGAACTAAGATGTTGAAATTCGTCAAAATCTCCAATTCGAATTGTTGGACGATACAATATTCTCTCTTTGTATAAATTCGTAGACAAGAAAGAAAAGGAAGCTATTTTTTTTGTAGTTGTTATTGTCGCTCTTTATTGAATTTTATGCCAATACAATTCACTTATAATAAGTAGTCCATTATGGCGTCAGTCTTAATGACGGTGCATTGTCGTTATAGTGAAGTTCTACTGCATTTAGACGAAAGAATAGCATTAGTTATAACGACGCCTTCTTCCAGAAATTAACCAAATTTATCAAACCTTCTTTGCTTATATGAAAGTCAATTTAGAAGCGCAAGACTTAATTGGTTCTAATCTAATCGATTAAATTGACTTAAGTTGGTCTTCACAAACTCCTAAAGATTTCGTTATAGGATTATTTTAGAAGAATTACCGAGAAATTCGTTCCACTTGAAAATGCTTCTTAATACAGAAATATTCAACATTAGTGTTTAGAGCTACATCCAGCTCCAAATTGTGTGGTTGGAAATATCTGTGATGTTTAATTTCAATTTAATTCTTAAGAATAGCTGATTTCCCCAAGAAAATATTTTGAAGCATCAAATTGTAATATTTTTAATAGCATTATTTTAGCTGTCTTGCACCGATTTCTGTTTGTAGTACGAGCTTTCTTAATAGAGGATTCAGTAACTCTTACCTGTAAGTAACACCATTAAGAATATGTTATTTTAATAGTCTTACACATGTTCTTTTATTATGTACATGAACTTCCCTGAAATCGAATTGCGTCACATTTGCAATGATTTGCAATAACTAATCTCTAAACAGTTAGAGATCGGCATATACATCCAATCAGAAAAATTACTTTAAATGAAATAAAGAAATCTATTTTATGTTGTTTGAGTCGATATACATAAAAATAGAAAAATTATGAAATCTAAATTACTTTTGCAATCCACCAATCCTGTGAAGCATATCTATATATATAAAAAATTAACGTACGTTGCACAGAAATCACTATTATTACTTATTGCTGAATGGCAAAAATAAAAAATAAACAAATCTCAATGCGAACTCTTAATCTGTTTCACTAAAAATTTTTACAGCCGCATTTAATTTAAAGCTTTACTAATTAATATAGCCGCAAAATTATTAGAAATGCTCTGGAGAAGGCTCGCCGAAAACTCCATTCAGTCAAAAGAAACGAGATGTAAAAGAAATAGATGTAAAATAGAAAGTTTAATCGAGTGCGAAAATAGACTTCACACCGTCAAATAGGTAATCGTAAATACCTAACTATGAATTTGATGACCATATCTTCCAAAACTGTTATCTTTCAAAAATAAAATTTATATTTTATTAATAATATCAATTTCCAAAGAATTTGTTTTTTTTAATTTAATTTTTTTAATAAATTTTTTACTTTGGTTTTGCATTTGTAAATATTTTGATTTTATAAAGATGAAATTCAAACTAATTTTACTCTCCCATCAAAACATACAATTACATGTTTTTGCCAATGTTTAAATACAGATAAGAATAATTGCTTTGTTTGGGCAATAACTTCGAAATAACCTTTTCACTTAGGGCGTCCATTTCATAGTACGTACACCTTTTAATTTGCACCAACAATAATTTGCAACAAAATAATTCAATTCAATTCAATTAATGTTTTTCAGTTGTGTAAATAACAAGATGAAATAAAAAAAAATATATTCGATATTAATCGCTGACGATTTAAATATTCAATAATCTGAACGAATCAGGTGGTCGCCAAAGGCGGCTAGTTTAGTAAAGTGTTATTTATATATTAACATTTTAACCTAAAGCAGTATAGATTAAATCTGCGATCATCATTAGCATATTATTTTAAGCAGAAAAATTGGTTAATCGTTACTAGTTCATTTTGCTGCTCGTTATTTTACTTTCTTCTGTTTTCTTACGATAACCATGAATTTGCGATCAGGACATTGTGGTGGCTGATCATAAGATCAACAGAATAAAGCAACATTTCTGCCAATATATCAAATGACAACACAAAGACTTTGGCATTCTCAGACAAACAATCAACTCTGAATAGCCTGCTTGCTATTGATCTTTTCTTAAAAGCTTAAAAGTATTTTAAACTTTTATATTCGCAATGAAAATATTGGTTTCAAGCTTATATAAGGAAATATGTGCATAACGATACTGTTTATGATGACAAGCCTGTTGTTACGAATCAGTATTATCGTTTTCCCTGCAATATAAGTCTCATTGTGGAAAACAAGAATTTACAAGCATTCTTGATGGACCTTGAATAAAAGCTAAGTTAATGAGCTCCAATCTAGATGCCAAAAATGAAAGTTGTAGAAAACACAGGAGTTTCAGTATTATCTGTATTAGGACTCAAAATCTAGAGATTTGTTGACAAAATATACCGTCAGAAAACTTATATAAACGCGAGAGAATTACAGCAAGTGAGTATATTGAATTCTCTTTCTTAAGGTTAATCGCAGAGCGAGCTCTCAACCAATACCCTGAGCGCTATTACTGTTTTCCTGTCTGCTTGAGATGCGAGTTTCTATAAGCACTATTTTTTGTGTGCGCATCAGCTATGCTTTGCTACCTATATTTCGTGTTTTTCTTCTGGAATAGAGCGTCGTTTCTCATTCTCCTATCACACGTTGAATTTCATTTTTCGCACATTAATCGGAAGATTTCCGTAAAACTGCCCATAACCATAATTTTTTTTTTTTGTTCCGACGGAATTTCTATTTATTTTGACGTATTTCCTTTTAGATGCATTTGCTTTTAAATCTCAGTATGTTCTTTTTATAGAAGTATCTTTTTAATTGAGTCTTTTTAAAGTTCGGGGCGATTTTTTTTTTTTTTTTTTTACTTTTATTTATTTATTTTGAACTGAATAAATTGACCGACTTGGTATTACATGGATCTCACAACTTTTTACGATAGAAGAACTGAGTTGCGAGACTTGGTTTTTTTACAAGTTATGTTTTTGATGGCATCTCATTTCTTTTTGTTGATAGTCCTTTTCTTATTTTTGTATGCAGTCTTCCTCTTTTTCTTTTCCGGTACTAATTCTTTAACTTCAGCTACAGTTTTTCTCAAAGCCCACTCCCTGTCTCTGCGAGTTTTTCTCGTAAGCTTTGATGTTACAATTTTTGACAAGTCTGGACGGTAAATGCTTCTTAGTCTGTTGTATTCACAAATTGAAGATTCCTGCGCTTTAATACTTCCAAAGTCAACATTTATTAGATGTAAGTCGTCCAGACTTGTAACTCTCGATAAGTGTCACGTAAGCTTGACCGGATGTGAATACTGCAGAACCGATACCCATCAGTGCATTGTTTAGATTTAGGCCCTGACTTTTGTGCATTATTACAGCATAGGCTATACATATGAGAAACTGTTCGCGATGAACATAAGCTATATTAATAATTTCAAATTTAGTTTTGACCGGACTAAGCTTGTAAACATGTACTTTATTAAATGCAATGTATATTTTCTTAATTATTTTTGTATTTTCTGGATCAACTTTTACTCTTTGCACGATACCGATAGAACCATTAACTAAACCAAGACTCACGTCAATATTTCGCCTTAACATGACTTTTGCTCCTATTTTTATAATTATGTTCTCCTCCAGGCCTGCAGTCATAGAAGCATCGTCTTCATATTTGTTTTATGCATTCACGAGCTCTTTTTGTTAGGTATCTGGGGCAATCTATGCTATCT
This sequence comes from Argiope aurantia, assembly GCA_026543865.1. NCBI lineage: Eukaryota > Metazoa > Arthropoda > Arachnida > Araneae > Araneidae > Argiope > Argiope aurantia. The sequence continues at coordinate 376,075 of JAPMOR010115513.1, read as the reverse complement.
ACAGCTGTAAATTTTATTTCGGGATGTGGAAGAGATTTAAGCATTGCAGTATTTAATTGTTGACACATGTTTTTTGTAGGTAATAAGCAAACGGTATCATTAGGAAGTTTCGAGAGGTGTTCAATTATTTCAATTAATCTGTTTTCATTTGAATTGGATTTAGAGTTATTAATCTAGTCGAGAATAAGTCGCGATCTTTTTGTGTAGTCGCACCTAATCTTATTCTACTTAGCATTTCAACAAAATCAGAATCATTGAGCTGTCGCACGTTAATTGTCAGTTCATCGTATTTGAACAGTTCAATCCACAGATTTGGTATACTGAGGGAACCTAACAACTTGTTAGTTTTAGCAGTTGATAGTTTTTCAAAAGATGACTTTCCTCTTACCAGCGGAAGCTGTAAGAGATCTCCGAAAACTACAAGATATTTTTTTCCAAACCACCCATTCTGATCGTCGCTTGTGCCGAATATTTCAGATAAGCGTAAATGAATATATGTTAAAGTAACATTGGATATCATCGACACTTCGTCTATGATAAACAACACTACTTCTTTCAAATCTGATCTCAGAACTTGGAGCATTTCATCAGAAAGTGGCTTGTACTTCGGTGTTTGCTTGTGTTCTACAGGCAGCTGCAACAGTCTATGTATAGTCAGTCCATTCACATTGAATGCAGCTATTCCTGTTGGAGCACTAACTGCCACTTTTTTGTTTAAATACGTCTTAACCCAAACTTTCAGAGTTTTTATTAAATAGCTCTTTCCAGTGTCACCAGTTCCACTCACAAAACAGCGTAAAACGTCAGCGTTATTATCAGTTGTGTCCATTTTATTTGTGATCATATCGAAGACTCTTTTTTTAATCGGCATTAAGTTTTGCGATCATACTTTGAAGATCAATTTGCTCTTCTTCTACCAGATTGATTCTCTGAAAGTCACCCATTACGTTTACAGCTTCCACAGCTTCAATTTGAATTATTTCAAATTTGATATTGTTACAAACCTGTAATTTTGCTTCCCAGCTCAAATAGTGTCATCATAAGAAAGACCATTTTAAGTAATCTGTATTGGATGCTGTCGGATGCCGAGACAGTGATCCCAGAGCTTGGTGACAAAAGTGGCGACCATTTGGCGACTTGGCGACGAATTTGCCGACAAAATGGATAATGCTCGAAACTTCGAGAAATTTATCCATCCATCCATTATTTCATGCATATTTTAGTTTTCCACTAAACACTAATTGTATTCTAAATTTGAAGCTTCTATGTCTGCTAGAAGTGCCTTAGAGTTTTGATGATCGGTCAGTCAGTCAGTGACAAAATTCACAAACTTTGACTAGTTATAATTCTTAAACTACTGGTTCAAATTTAATGAAGTCTGAAATATTCCGTGTTTATATAATGCGTGCTTTGTTATCGAAAATTCAGGCTTCTAGTTTTATCCACAACGAAGTTATAGGGGGTCGAAAATGGCCTGAACTGCTTCGAGAAAAGGATGGTACGGCCGTGCCGCTTGTTTTTGCTCGACTTGGCGGGGGCACTGCCATTCCCCAGATATCAAATTTGACAACAAAAAAAATAAGCATTAGATTTTTAGTTTATGAGGTTTTTCGTAAGAAAATTCTATCAAAGATTAGAATATGAGAAAATAGCATCTAAAGATGCAAAATAGCATTAAAATGCAAATATAAAAATCAGTGTAACTTCCTAAAACACAAGACTTAGAAACAAAATTCTAACGGTTTTAAAAAGAAGTCTATTCAAACATTAATAACATTAAATTTTTTTAAAAAATTCAAAATTTCGCAAAAAAAAAAAAAAAAAAGAGAAAAAGAAAAAACGTACATTAAAAATCTATTACAGAACAAACCTGAAATGTTTAATACACTCCTTATAAGAAGACTACTTATTGCAATGGTTCGCATCATATGACTTTGTGTGTGTGTTATTTTGTTAACATGAAAACAAAGAAATCCTGATTAGATTTTATCCCACCCCCGAGATACATTTCAAGGAGAGTAAAATCTTACACACGATCACAGATTGATCATTTAGCTGAAAGGGTGTGAAAATGATTGGGATAGTGAAATCTTCATTTTCCCATATCTTTTTTTCGATTTAAGAAAGTATAGGAAATGAAATTAGGTCAATTGGCGTCCTTTGTACTAAAAATTGTTCAATAGCTGCAATAGCTTAGTTAGTTAGAAGAAGTTAGGAGCTGAAAAGTGACTTTCAGCCCCTTTCATAAATTTCGATTATTTTTACCATGATCTGCATTGCCAAATTTAAATGAATAAATTAAAAAAAAGTTTTATGCTTAATTTGAAGTTGTTTAAATGCACGTAGATTAAGGAAACTACTTTAGGCAAGCAATTTGTCGAAAAGAATCATTTTCTTGGGAATTGGCACGAATGCAAGATTCAAGAATTTACGCTGGAGCGGAGTAAAACATTGAAGAAAAGCTACAGATGTTTTCGAAAATTGATAAAAGTACCAAAATAAACTGATGCTGCTAAGAAGTATGGAATTTCCCAGTCAACGGAAGTAACTATTTTGTGAAAAACTAACAATAATAATGAATTGAAAATGTTATGGAAAAAAAAGTGAAATAAACAGCAAACGAAAACGATTCAACGACGCCTTTAATGACATTGTTGACAAAACTACCACAAGATGATTCTAAAACATGAGCGCGCACTTTCCCATTAATGAACCAATGATTTCCACAAAAAAAAAAAAAAAAAAAAAAAAAAAAAAAACTCTGTCTTCGTCATACAACAACGATTTAAAAACTAGCAGAGAATATCTTTTTTTTTTTTTTTTTTTTTTTTGCATGAATGGGTGGTTTTTGTCTTTTGATCTGCTTTTTATGCAAACCTTTATTGTTAATAAAAATTGAACAAAATTTCTTTCTTTTAAGTCTTTTCTCCACAAAATAATTAAATAAATAATTGTAGTTGTTGTTTCTTATGGCACTTCCCATGGACAAGCCCGCTGTTACGAAGACAGCGATTTTAAGCCGGTGGGGGAGCGTCTCTTGCTTTTAGTAGCGCCAACTAGGGTCAAGAGTACGACTTAGCTACTCACGCATCACATTCGCTTGCAAAACCCCTTTTTACATTGGGGCACATCTCACAAATGAAGTACAACCATGTCCGAACCGGGACTCGAACCCAGGACACCCAGATGACGGGGAAGACGCACTATCCCTATGCCAGGACGCCGGCATAAATAAATAGTATCTGTCTCTACTAAGATTCTGTCTAAATCTGTACTGATATTCTACAAGTCAGGCCGTTCCTGCTAGAATTGCCAAATTTGGAACATATATACTTTGGAGAATAAAAATGTGCAAAATTCTAAACAATTTTTTGTAATTTTAATAAATTAAAAGTTAGTCAAATTGTCAATGTTTTTTTATCGCATTATCGTAATTTCCTAAAATACTACAACAGATTTTTAAAAAAATTTTCGTCATCTAAAAATTTAGAAATTATCTTTTTACTATCATATTCGATGCTGTATTATTTTTTTCTATTTTTAATTCATTTTTAAAAATATACTAAGCATATTTTGCAACAACATATTTTATTGTTGAAATGAAACTCCAATGGTTTGCACTGTAGCTGATTATATTTCTCCTGGTTTTTATTTGTTTAATTTTTTCATTGTTGATGACCAAGATAAGAAGGTTCACTTTGCCACGTTGAAAAGATTTCAATATAAAGGGATGTTTCCAATATATATATTTAATTTGAGGGACATACAATTAAGATTAAACTTTAGAATGAAACAATCGTGAAATTTTTTTAATTGCATCCATTTCTTTTCATGTGATATCATTACGTGTATGAAAATAGAGAATTAAGGATACAGCACATCCAAAAGAACGGCGTAATACTTCTAAAATAATATGAGCTATATGTCTATCAAAATTTCTGTTTAAAAATATTTTGTTAAGGAAACCATTAAAATCAAATTACGCAAAATGTTTAATTAAAAATTTTAAATCTTGGCGAACGAACGAAATACTGGCTAAAGCGGCTAGCTTAAAATATAAAACAAAATTTCATATTAGCATCTGTAAATAGAATGAATGAACAAACATGATAAAATTAGTATATATATATATATATCAGTACAAATTTATAAACATAGAATAAGCAAATATTTAAGATGTCTATAACGATAAATCTAGAAAAATATTTTCTCCGATCTCTATAATATCGTTATAAACAGGTTTTGTTGTTTGTAAAACGAAATAAGCAGGTTTCATTTTATATAACACAAGCCGGTCTTATTGTATATATATATAAATACGGAAATTTGCGGCACCTGGTTACCTCTTCAGCAGCAATTAATCACTAAAAAAAAAGATTTAGCAAAATTTCAGTTAGATTTTCAATTTAAAATTAATCAAAACTAAAACGTTTTTTTTCCCTTAGTACCTTCGAAGAATATTATTAACCAAAAACTATTTTTATACTATTTTAAAATTCTCAACGTTGAATGATATCAATTTTGTCTCCGAATAATTCTTTTCTTTAATTTTATTAAATTTGTATTCTCACGTATACATAGTAAAGAGAAAGTATTGCAATTGACGAATTTCCACGCTTTAGACCTTTTTAAGTTCGAAGAACACATTTTTGGGAATTGTGCGTCTGTCTGTATGAGACAAAAATAACTCAAAAACGCTTAGAGCTATACAGATGACATGTGTCAAGCAGTTTTTATAACATATTGGTATATTTCTATCAAATTTGGAGCAAAATCAACTCAGAGGAAGTCTGTCTGTCCGGTTGTTTTAATATAAATCAACACTATAATTATAAAACGAAAAGAATTCGATATATAAAATTCGATACACAGAATTAACATCTATAGATTAGACAGTTATCAAATTTTGAGCCAAAACCAAAAAGGGGTTGATCGTCTGTCGGTCTGTACTTTCAGAAACATGTAAACACATAACTCAAAGACGCAATGAATTAAATATATCAAATTCGGTATATAATTTTGTGACCACAAGTTTAGTTTTGTGTCAATTATTTTCAATCGATTGGAAAAAAATCCATCAAAAACAAAAATTAGATTTACAAATTCCGCATATCATTAATTATCATTACTACATTTTTCAGCGATGATTTCCACAAATATTATTGCACAAAAATGAATTTGACGTCGTTTCAAAATTTATAAAGTTTTCTTTTTAATGATACCAATTTAATAATCGTGAGAATTTTTCCTAAATTTTAACAATTTTTTTAAAAATATTTATTTATCAAATTTCCAATAATAAATTATATTGCTGCTCTGAAATTTAAATCGTTTGCACAATTTCATCACATATTTAATTGCATTATATTTTTTTTCCATTGTTGAAAGTTAAAAAGAAAATTTCTGTTAAATTCGTGTAGTTTACATGACAAATCAAAAAGGGGAAGTCGCGAAATTCAAAAGATCGTTGAATCAGATATTTACTTATTTCTATAGCTGCTATGGCTCTGTCTATGTTAGAAAAGTTCATGTACACAATAAACAGATCTTAATTAAGATTATTAAAATACCGTTGCTTTAGTGTCAGACAGTTTGAAAGAATTATGGACATAAAATTATATCTAAATGATATATCTAAAATCAAATATTTTAATACACCCAACAAACCAGTTGGTAGTCTAAGGCGGCCAGTGTTTACTAAATGTATGAATGAATTCTTTTTAATGAATATCATCGCAATACTCGTGAATAAATAATGTAAGAAATACAGTAATTAATATATATATATATATATATAAATAAAATATTGTTGTAAAATATTTTTTTAATTTATTAAAAGTAGGAAGTGGTAATAAAATTGAAATTACTGAAAAGTTAATGTTTTGAATTTTTAGTGGTATAAAGATAGTGTTTCTTCGCTAACATCCTCAGAGAAAAGAAAAATTGGAATTTTGATTAATTTCATTGTATTTTGTGTACCACATGCAAGAAAGTACGTCCAAACTTAGTCGCCCTAGAATCAACGGCTTGCCCTGTAGTGTGTTGCGTTTGATCGACTTGCAATTTATAGACAGCTGCCAACCTGCACCATAACCACGCAAAAATAAATAAATAAATAAATAATAAGAATTTCTGCTTTTCTATTTCCTAAACACCCTGTTCTGAAAAAAAAAAAAAATAAAACAGGTAGATGAAATTTCTTAAAACATTTCTTTAAACATAATAACTGACAAAATATAATTATAATATAAAAGGTTTAGAAAAATCATAATAATGCAAAAAAAAAATGATGCAAAATGGAGGGGAAAAAATGATGGAAAAAACACACACAATAATACAAAAGATTTAGAAGGTTTAGAGAAAATATAATCATGCAAAAAAAATGATGCAAAATGTTGCAAAGAATAATGCAAAAAGACATAATAATACAAAAGATTTAGAAGAAACATAATAATGCAAAAAAAAAAAATGACGCAAAATGCAAAAAAGATGCAAAATAATAATAATAATAATACAAAAGGTTTAGAAAATTTAGAGGAAACATAATAATGCAAAAAAAAAAAAATGATGCAAAATGGAGAAAAATATGATGGAAAAAAACACACAATAATACAAAAGGTTTAGAGAAAATATAATCATGCAAAAAAAAAAAAATGATGTAAAAAATAAGGCAAAAAAACAATAATAATACAAAAGGTTTAGAAAACGCATAATGCAAAAAAAAAATGATGCAAAATGCAAAAAAAGATGTAAAAAAAATTCAAAATAATAATAATACAAAAGGTTTAGAAAATTAAGAGGAAACATAATAATGCAAAAAAAAAAAAAATGATACTCATTCAATAATTATCAAAAAATTTAATGAAAAAAAAAAGGAAAACTGTGCACTACAAGAAACATTAAGATTTTCAAGAAAATAGCAAACTACAAGAACCATAATAGATAATCCAATTCCAGGTCATTGAATTTCGAGCAGGAAGTTAAGTATTGAGCTGGGAAAGTGGGGTAAGAAAGATAAAAGATGACACCCTTATCAATTTAAAAGAGCATCCCGTAAACAAAATAATAGTGCATGTATGCAATTTTTTTAAAGTCAAATATTATGAGCAAGCAAAATAATCACATCATACCCGGACAGTACTTACACTATTGCGATCAGGACATATTTACAATTACAAGAATAGATCAAATCGACTTATCAACTTTCCCTTTTTCGGACATAAATCGAACTAGAAGAAGGTAGTCCGATATGAAAAAGAACTATTTTTTTATCGAACAGAAACTGTATATAAAAAAAGTTAGAATGCATGGAAAAACTAAACATTGTTTTGTGGAATTTTTTTTCTTTCACGTAAAAATTAAATATTGCAGATTTTTCTAGTTATTTTTTATAGTATATACAAATTTATAAATAAAAATAGAACAGCTGCTTAAAAATATGGCAAATTTATGGCAGGTTAATTACCTTAGTAAAGGTAAATAATAGTTAGGGCACAATTTATTATTATTATTTCTGTTCATATTTGACATTAAAAACATCAATGAAATACCATCTATTTTATTTCAACAATCCCTCGCCCCCTCAAAAAAAAAAAAAAAAAAAAAAAAACGACATTCTGCAATAGCTCCATTGACACACTACCGGACAGGCTAGTAATTAAAATCATGCAGGAACATAATATTCCGAAAGTAAAATTCATGCAAATCTCTAATTTCGATTTCATTTAAAGGAAAAGAAGCATACATATTTAAAGGAACAAAAATTACATTATAACGATACCTCGATATTAGTAAACAATAACAATTTTTTTCTGTCACTCAGGAAAATAAATACTATGATTTTGGGCTTTCATAATGGAATCAATTTATGATCTTGTGATGCGCCGCGCCGATTTCATTTTGGAATCCAATACGTACTTTGCAGGAGAAATAAAGGCATGCTGTCATGAAAATATATAAAACAAAGTGAAATTCGGTGCTATATGATATATGCCATTCTTTTAATTCACATGATTATAATGTCAATTAATTTTTCTTAATCTCAATTAGCTACTGATTACCATTCACACATCAAAGATGATTAATTGTGACCAAATCAAACACAGAACTTTAGATTACAAAAAACATTAATTATTTTCAAAATTTTTTAACCACAAATTATAGATCATGCTATTATAAGAAACCTAAATGAATTAATGAAACTAATTACCACTTAATTCTTAACATATAAATATAATAACAAATGGCTATCTTATTTAATGTTCCATACATAGAAAAAGAAAAACAGACTGCTGTTGAAAGACATACAAAAGCAAACGCTGTAAGTGAAAGCATAACATGTACAAGCATAAAAAGGATACAAAAAAAAAGTAACAATACTCCTGCACGAACGAACAGTAAGCGTTGTCATGCTTAAGAGGTAAAAGGGAAAGACCAAACATACACAGACGTCATGTAGTCACGCAAGACAAAGTAGAAGTTTTAGCACGGAATTTATCTCATTGGTGTTGGCAACATTTTTGGAAATTCCATATTATCTAGAAATTTACTATAATCACTCACATACATGAAAAAAAAAAAGTAACTATATTCGGAAGTTAAATTTTTCAACAAAGTATTTGAAAGTCAACAGTATTCTTTCTCATAAAAACGTTCTTGAAGAAATTTCGGAACAAGAAACACATAAAACAAGTTTACGAAGCAGAATAAAATTCAAAATATAGTTTATCAAAAAATTATGATATTGTGACAAAATTAGAAATTAAACATTCTAATGAAATTGCAAGACAAATGTACATTTGTTTAAAGCTTTAAAAACGTGAAGATAATTAAAAATTTCACTAAAAATTATAGGATTTTTTTTTTCTTTTTCATTTACTAAATGTGAAAGATACGATTTTTTATATTAACCATAAATTTAAACCATTCTTTTTTAAATAACATTTTAATGCCATAATTCACTTGAAAATTGACTCACTTTTGAAACACTATATAAAAAATTTATATAATACTTTGAATAACTTCTTCGAATTCTTAAAATTAAATTTAAAAAATCCAATTAGCTACGTATTCTCAGAATATTTCAATATTTGAAAATTGATCATGAAAGGTAATTTTGATATAAAAACTATTGGAGAAAGATTCTGGCATTGCTTCATTTCATTTAAATTTAGCATCGTATTTATTAGCATTTTTGAAATTCATAATACATTCCAAAAAGAATATTTAATTTAAAATAATATAAAGTAATAAACAAAAATATGACATAAAAAAACTGTTATTGATAATCATGTAAATAGAATAATAAAAGACATTATCAGTCTTTCGCCAAACGCTTGCTTTTCAAAATATTATAAAAACGTTTTTGAATTCATTCCAACAAAATTTTTAATTTGTAGGAAATGTGAACTAAAATTAATAACTTATTAAATCCAAAAATCGGATAAAAATAATCGGTCCCTTTTATATCTTCAATATATTATTCCGAAGCATAAATAATATTAAACAAAAACGAAACTAAATCAAGCTCAATTCAAAACAATTTTTACAATAATCCGAAATGGCATCACGCAAGTTTTGAAACTTGTGCCGACCCCCCTCTCGGCGGGCCGAAAAAGAAAAACAAACTTTGCGATGTTGCCGTAAATGAATTATCACACCCCTTCCTTCTCCTTTAATACCGAGCGTTTTAAGCATCACCGCTTAATGCGCAAAATGTCAGCGCTAGCTCTACTCCAAAGACCCTAACAAAATTTAAGAAAAACATTCTGCAACTTAGCAGACGAAGCGCCAACCACGATACACATTTCCCGCCAAATGTTATGATAAGAGAACTCACCCTTCTCCTTATGATGCTTCTCCTATGCAAAGATAAAAAGGCAGATATGTAAGCCGTCGCATATGATCAAGGTTACAGCTGAACGCAGACGCCGATATGGTAAACAGTGAGAAGCGGTTCGGGTGACGAACTTTCTGCCGATGGATGGCGCACCTGACAGTCGAGTTCGCTGCCAGGTTTACTCTCTTTCCTCCGGAGCCGGCTGGAAGGCAACATGACTAGTGATAAAGATATGAACTTTTTTTAACAAAACTCAAACGCACTGCGTAAGATTTATTTTTCTTCAATATTTCATTTAAAGATTTAACCCATTTTTAAATTATGGTTTAGTATCTCGTATAAAATATAAAAAACGTTTAATGTTAGCAGAAAAAACACAATTCATGGACAAATAAAATTTCGTTTTTTTCATTAAAGACTTTCTTTGTAAAGGTGATAAAAAGTGCCAAATTAATTTGAATGGTGAAATAATTAGCTCTTTATGTTCATTATCATTATTATAGCAGTCTTCCGACAAACAGAATAAGAATCTATTAAAATAGAATACATTCAGGTATTTGAAACCACCGTACTTATTCGAATCATTAATTCGAAATTAAAATTTTGTCTTACACTACAAGTATAAAAAGCAATTGAGTTTTAAATAAAAATTTCATGTACTATAGAATTAAATAAAAAGAAAAAATCACAAAAGTAATTCTTAAAGACTTCTTTTTTAACTAAGAAAATTAAATACAATCTAAATGCATCCGATATAAATTTTGATAAAATTATAACTAATGTTTAATACCTAAGTGAATTGCTTTTTCAGAAACAAAGTTTTATGCATTTCAACATTATTAGTTATTTAACATGATTAGGAAAAGTTATATCATTTGTTGATCTATTTGTATTGCCATATACGAAAAAATAAACTATATTTCCTTATCTGCTCATCAGCAATAGAATAAAAATCCAAAATGAAAAAGTGGGTATATAAACATGCCATAAATAAGTAACTATTTGTTTACAAAAAGATGTTTGTTATAAAAATTAAAGATTGACTTATCAAAATTCTTGGAAACTACAACGTTTCATTTTTTTCTATCTTTCGGGCCCAGCAAGCGAATTCTGCGAAGAAAAAAGTTCTCGTTATTTAGATGTAATCCAATTATCAAGCCAATTTTTAGCATCTGAATGGAAATTGAACCTCTCTCCTGAAAGAGTATTCTGTTTGGAACGAAACAAATATTACAATGAAGGAACAACATCTTGTGAATACGGCAGATTGAACAACACATTCCAACGAATAGATTCTAAAGCGTCCTTCATTGATCTGGTAGCTAGTGGGTAAGAATTGGCAGCTGGAAAACAACCTTTTCGTGTCGTTTGCTATATTCTGAAAGTTGATCCTTTAAAGCTTCATTCAAATCGATCAACTGTTGCTTGTATCGGTCACCACAGATAATTTGTTTGGGTCGCAAAAGCTAATAACAAACTCTTGCTCTTTGTCAAGTGTATTAATATATATATCAAGTGTATTAATATATATATGTATATATATATGTGTGTGTGTGTGTGTAATGATATTTTAAAATCTAATTTAAACTTAATTAATTTCCAAGGTTTTGTCTTAAATTAGCCCATATTAACTTCATTCTAAAATATTCTCTTATTTTCTGATCCCATTCAATTTTTTTCTATTTAATTAATGCAACAAAAGCTCTGTGAGCGGTTCTCACACTCCGAGTGAAGGGATAAAATACTATCCAGCTAAGCACATTCTTTTGAAAATCCCTATGATTCCCTTGCTTGTGATTGACACGTGTTATAAATCCCTACCAGAATCTCATGGTATATATGACCAGGGATAATTAATTTCTCCCGCTTTTCCCTTCTTCTACTTTTATACCTCGCTGTGAGCGGACGTGCTCTTTTCGCGTCTCTTGTAAATAAAACATGCCTCCCGGAATGGATAAAAGCTACGTTTTAAAATTCAAAGTGTCTTCTCTGACTTCGGCCACGATTTCAAAATTTATATGCTCACACACACACACACACACACACACACACACACACACATATATAATACTAACTTCATTTCACATACTAATTTTTAAAGATTGTTGTCAACTTTTCTAATACAACTTCCCCAATTTATTTGCAGACAAATATCATTATTAACATTATCTATTATAAATGGGAGGAGTAATGTCAAAATGATAATTATTTGAGTTTCTTAACAGTAATGAAACATATTGATGAAAAATAAACTTAAAAACATTTTTTAAATTAAAAATATACAAAAATATACAATAATTAAATAAGTATAATTTTAAAAAATTTTGTTTTTATTTTTAAAATGGTTTAAAATCTTTTTTTGTACTGTAACATTTTCGACAGTTATGAAATAAAAATATTAAAATTTAGTTTAATTTTTAATGCATCAAAATTCAATTCAAAGTTTCTAGAAATCAGATTCTTACATTCTTTTTTATTACTATCATCAGCGGAAATTAGATTTAAAACTGAGTCTTTTATTAGCCGATTTTCTAATTATTCAAAGTGAATTATAGTGGTAATCAATTGAGATAATCAAGAATTCTGCCAGAATACTACAAAATTATGTTCCAGTAAAAAAAAAAAAAAAAAAAAAATACAACCAAGAATTAATTGCAGTGAATTTTAAGAATAGGATTTTAATTAGATTAGTAATAATACTGAAAAAAAAAGATTAAAATTGAAATCTTTAAAATTTCTAACTATAAATCAATACATGTGTTTAGTACCCAAAATTTATAACAGCAAAATATATTGATATTTTATCATGGCATCTTGTTTCTTATCTTAGTTAAAGATAAAGTAAAGACGCATTTTTATTTCTACTAGACAATTCATAGATTATTTTTTTATTATGATTATTTTTGTTATTATTAAAATATGTTGATATTTTTTCATGGCATCTTGTTTCTGATCTTAGTTAAAGATAAAGCCTAAACAAATTTTTATTTCTACCAGAAATGATTATTTTTGTTATTATTAAAATATGTTGATATTTTTTCATGGCATCTTGTTTCTGATCTTAGTTAAATAGTTAAAGTATAAATAAATTTTTATTTTTACCTGAAATTTCATGGATTATTTTTTTTATTTCAAGCATCAAAATTTTTTTTTTTCCTCTCTATTTACCATACCATATACGTTAGCAGCCATCATTCTTCCTTTGGCGTCTGTTGGCGATATAGAAGTACACCGATTTAGTGGATTTTAACAAACTCGAATTTTAGAGAACTATTAAACTTTCAGCGACAATAGGTACTCGCCCAATCAGTGGGAAGAAAAAAAAAATAATACAAACTAAGTATTTCTCGAGTCTCAAATCTCGAGTCTCTTTCCCCTGGCACTCCAAACTTTCAAAAACAAATATTTATTTAAGTAGTTTTAAACAGCAAATTTTAACAAACTGTCACAGTAAAACTCTCAACTGCAGATCGTCTATTAAAAATTTCATTTGTCATGCAACATGACGTCTTATATGGCACTGGCGTACAATAGTTATCTTTGGTGTGAATTTGGATTTTTACTGAATCTATCGTGTCGTCTTGGATGAATTATTCTGCAATTAATCCCTGGCATGCGATAAAAAGAATCCGAAAAACGACTTTATGTTTTAGACACGTTTTTCTCAACCGACTAAAACAAAAATTTGTACAAGACTGCCTAGTAGTCACAAAATCTCGTACCAAATTTGTTATATTTAAATCAATGTGCTTTTGAATTTTCGCGTTTACATGTTTCTGAAAATACAGACCGACAGACAGTTAATCTGTAGTTGGATTTGGCCCAAAACTTGATATGTGTCTACACTATAGATGTTAAACATGTGTACCGAATTTTACTATGTAATTTTCTTCGTTTTGTAATTATCGTGTAAACTTGTATTCAAACAAATGGACAGACTGACTTCATCAGAACCCGAAAAAGGAAAATCTGCAAATTTGGTCTAAAGACCATATACCAAATTTCATCCCTCTAGTTTTTGAGTTATCTTTATCACAGACAGACAGCCATACGGACATTTTCAGAAAATGTGTTTTTGACACTCAAGGAGGTTTAAAACGTAGTGATTGGTCGAAATCTCGAGTTCGAATTTTTTGACGATTGCTCTACTTTCTCTATGCTGACAATGCGAAAAAGTTAAAAAAAATGAAAAAAATTAATAACGCAATTATAAATAATATTTAATAATAGAATAGGCTAATTTTTAAAAACATAAAGCGTTAAATTTTTTTAGAATTATAAAATAATATTTTAATTAACTTACACGTACTTATGAATTAGAAACATTGCTTGAATTATATTCCAAAATTAATTTAAACAACGATTGATTTTAATTTGAATTAGTTCGATTGTTACCTCTTTATAGTTAAATGAAAGCACAACATTAAATAACTCTCAACCTTTTGCAAAAAAAAAAAAAAAAAAAAGTGAGCTTTTGTCTCTTTTACGCTATTAATTGCCTTTTTTAAAATTCTTCTTTGACGTTCTCTAAAAACATATTTATTTTTTGTATATGAAAATAGTAATATACAATTTTTCAATTCAAATTCTCGAGATTTTAATCGATGAATTTTGAATGAAATTTTGTAGCAAATGTACTTTGAAATGAAACTTTGTAGCTAAATAGCAAATGACAAATTATAAGCAGTTGAAATTCTTATCTTCAAACGATAAAATGATTTTGCATTCTTGCATAGGATGTATATGAAGAAAAGACTGGTAATCACCAAAAAATTCGAACTAAATTTTTAACGGATCTCATACTCCTCTGAATGCGAAAAATATATTTTTGGAATTATGTCCATCTGTGAATACGATATCTCAAAAATACTCTAAGCTAGTAGGAGAGTGAAATTTGGTTTTTAGTCTTTGCAAGAAATTTGGAAATATCAGACAAATTTTGAATGGAATTTATTCACACGAAGCGTGCATGTCTGCTTCCATATGCAAGTGAACATAATAATTACAAAATGTAAAGAGATGCATGGATGAATTTTGAACCCCTTTGGGGTTGATTCTATCAGCAGTTTGACTATCTGTACATTTTCATTCATGTAAAAGCGTTAACTCGAAAACGTAACCACTTATATAAATAAAGTTTAATTTTTCATTTTGGTATTAAAATTGAAATTCCGAATCAAATTTTGATTTTAATCGATCGAACAAAAAGGATCGAAAAAACAGCATGTTTGGTTTCCTCCACTGCGCTACGAAGCAAGAAATGCTCATATGCGGAATTCTGAAAATAAAAATCTGAACAATGGTGACTGCATTCACGTTCACGATCACGTTCACTTGACATTTTCGTTCATGTTCACGTTCACATGACATTAACGTTCTTGCACAGTGTTCCTAAATTTTATACAGGTTTCCAAAGTTTTTAGCAGGGAGGTTTATTAACAATGATGAAAAAGATAGCTGCATGATGATACACAATATCATTTCAGAACATTTTATAAGGAATAAAATAAAACGAGTACTTTTGAATCAATAAAATAAATTTAAAAATATTAATTAAAATACGAGGTATTTATAAATATTTTATAACACGAATATATAAATACTATTGTATTATTTGTATTAAATAAATATATAAAAGAAAAGAAATAATAATTTTTTAATAATATACTCGTTAAAATTAATCATATAGGGGAACCAAAGGCAAGGTGACAATGTTAGCCTTTGATCATCTTAACTAATAATAAAGATAAATGTGTGTTTTTAATGTCGGTCTGTGTATTTGTGTGTTATTGCTCGACATTTCAGACAGTTTGACGTGTAGTTACCAACTTTGGCAGACAAATATCTTGAGGGTGGGAATTTGTACCTCAGAAGGATTTCTTCGAAATTTTAATTACAGTTTTAATTAATTAAAAAGTAAGCTGAAATTCGGCATTTTTTATAGACAGTTTCTGAAAATAATATCAGACAAAAATGAATTTTATGCCATTTCAAAATTTGAAAAGTTGTCTTTTTAATGATTTTAATAACCGGATAAATTTTTCTGGAATTTCGGATATTTTTTAAAAAAATATTTACTCAATTAGTTCCAACAATAAATTATATCGTTGTCCACCGATTAAAATTATTTTCTTCATTTCATTAAAAATTTAGAAGTGATTCCGTGATTCCCTTACATTGTTGGAAGTTAAAAAAAAAAAGAATTCCTACTAGGCGGTTTACAGAATGGATTAAAAAAAAAAGATGTTACAATATCGTCTAACTGATATTTGCGTTTTTAATAACTCTATGACATCTTAGGGCTGGTCATCGCTAGAAAGGTTCAGATGTTCAATGTACAAAAAGGTAGGAAAATTAAAATAACACTGCTTTATTGGTTGATAATTTGTCGGAATCATGGACATGAAGTTCTATGTAAATGAAACAATCTAAATGAAATAAAACAAAGCTAATATCTCAGCAGGTTGATAGCTTTTAATAAATTCAAGATATAATTGTTTGTTTTGTTTTTATATTATTAGAATGGTAATTTGTTTTGTATGTATTATTATAATGGCCACTTTTACTTTATTACTTGTTGTATAAATTTTTATTTTTATGTAGTCAATATTATTTTGTTATTTTAAAAAAGATAATTAAAAATGTCATCTTACTCCGGTACTGGTGAAGATGATTTTGACTTGGAGAAAAGGTAACAACCCTGATAAAACCGGAATACATCTTTATTCTTAGAAGATACAAAATAGTACAGTAATTAATTAACATAGTTTATAATACTGGAATAGCTTATAGGGAATGGATTATTGTATTTGAAATTCAAGCTCATGGTCAATTAGTATAACTCAAAATGGGTTTATTTTTTATAACAAATAATATAACAATTTTGTTTATAACAAATTTTATAAACAAAACACAAATATTTCTAATAACTTTGAATGCGTTAAAATGCCTCACCTAATTTGGGCCTTATGCAGCCACGTGTAGCTTGCTTTTGCAACATTTTATCCGAATTTCCTGGTAGAAGACCAAAATAGATCTCACAGCATGCAAGAACTGAACTGCAGTTTCTTAATAAGTTTCAGCTTATTTTATGAGTCTCAGAAAAAAACTTCAGGTTCTTAAAAACAACCTTTTTTGCATATCGAGTTTTTTGTTTTTATTGCTTTAAAAATTCTTGTTGCACCATATGTTTTTTTTTTTTCCGAATTAACATATCTTCCAAAGGTCAGATCGTTAAAATATTACTTGTATGTCTATGTGACTAATAGAATAACTTGTTGTTCCTGTATCATGTTGATAAAATAATCACTCAAAATAAGTAGTAAATGCATATAAATGCCTAATAGAAAACTGTAAGAAACATTTGCAATTAGGCAAAGTATAAAAAAAAATTATATATTTTTAAATTTTTTGTCAAATATTCCTTTCAGAACCAAAAAGTTCCACTTCGATGTGGCGAGGGGGGGGGGGAGCTTTCCTCCATAATCCCTGTTTAAAAATTCGATAAAGTCAAGTCGTATAACCGTTATATCCTTCATAAAAAACAGGTTGCATCCATGATTTTTCTAAATATAGCTAAGCAATTATTCTACATATTATTACTTTAAATTAAAACATATATCTGGCATAGTTTTCCTGTAATAATATATTTTATATAAAAAATACCAGTAAGACAGGAAATTTTCTCTACTATAATTCTTTTTATTTAAGTGCGCCAAATAAAAATTCAATTGAATTGTGGAACTTGAAACGTAAAAATATAAATACTATTTCATTGCATATTCCAAACACTCTATTGTTTTATGTTTTCTTTTATTTCAATGATGTACTTGAAAGCTTTTACGACCTAGTTTATTTTCGTTTTCTTTTCCCTTTCTTTTCTTTCTTTTTTCTTTTTTGAATTTATTTTCTCGTATGCGTAGTAAAGAGAAAGTACATCAATCATAAAAAAAAAAAAAAAATTCGAGATTTTTATGAATTTTTACCTTTAGATCTCCCTGAGTCGAAAACACACATTTTTGGAAAAAGTCCGTCTGTTTGTGACAAAAATTTCTCAAAAAAAGCTTTGAGCTGGACGGATGAAATTTAGTCTACGTTCTTCACAACCTTGCATTAATTCCCAGCTTTCTTTTAAACTTTGAGTAAAATTTGTTTAGAGGAAGTCCGTTTGTCCGTCTATTTAAATATAAATTTACATGATAATTACAAAATAAAGAGAGCTAGATAGATAAAATTCGGTACACAGATTTAACAACCATAGCATAGACGCCTGTCAAATTTTGAGTCAAATCTAACCACGCGTTGACTGTCTATCGGTCTGTACTTTCAGAAACAAATAAATGCGACAATTCATAAACTCAATGATTTAAAATATATCAAATATGGTATGAAAATTTGTCACTACAAGTGAAGTTTTGTGCCAAATTTTTGTTTCAGCTGAGAAAAACGCGTCTAAAACATAAATTCGATTTTTGATACTATTAATAAATGTCAGGGATTAAACACCAAAAAACACGCCAAGGATCATACGACAGATTCAATGAAAATGTTGAATTAACATCAAAGGTTAGTATTTCGTAACTTAATAGTTACGCCAATGCCATGTAAGGCGTTCTCTGGCACAAGTATATTAGAAAATATGCGAGAAATTTTCGGAGTGACCACTTGTTTTAATCTTTGCATTTTATTTCGGAAGAGAAACTATATAAGAAAGTTTAAAATCACAACCTTCTGAACTCTCTTCTGAAGTAAAGCAGAATCTTCTGCGAATTTAAAATACGGAACATAATCTTTTAAATTATCATACATTACTATCGTAATTGTAAACAGACGTTTACATTGAGTATAAATATAGTTTTTATTTAAAAAATGCTATAATCATGAATTTTTTTATTTAGATAATGCAAATGTTCCGACATAACCCTATAATATCATTATCTTCTTCCTCGGCGACGCATATTGCAACGGTTTAGAGATTACAGTTTTGACCAAGGCAATTCTTACATTTAATAGTGCAACACAGATTGCGCAATTAAGTGGAAGGATCAGTGAAAATGAAATGTTTTCGAATGCCATCATACATTTGGGAGGCTTTCAACTATCTTAGATTGATCGGCATTATAATGAAGAATAGTGGAATTTCTGAGTTATGAAAAATTGCATAGCTACATTACTAAAGTGTATTTCAATAATAATAAAAGATAAAATGGACATTTAAAATGCAGGTGATTATTTTTCTCTGCATTTTTGATGTCAATCCACCATTTTTGATTATATGTAAAATCAGCTGGAGTCGTCACCCCAAAGATTTCTCTCATACTCTCTAATAAAGATGCCACACCTTTCATGGCATTGGCATACAATATTAATAAATATTATTTAATAAATATTATTATATTTATTAATATTAGCTTTTATATATATTATATATATTAAAGCTAATATATATTATAATAATATAATATATATAATAGCTAATATATAATAAGCTTTTATATATATTAGCTTTTGCGTGATATTTTGCTTTTTACTGAATTTATCGTGCCATCTTTGGCGAGTTATTTGCGATTAATCCCTGGAATGCGGTTAAAAATAACTGAAAACCGAATTTGTTCTTTAGGCATGTTTTTCTCAACGGATTGACACAAAAATTTGATTCAAAACTGCTCTTGTAGTTTAAAATTTTCATACCAAATTGGATACATTTGGTATGAAAAACATTATATTTTAAGTCATTGCGTTTTTGAATTATCGCGTTTATATGTTCCTGAAAGTACAGACCGACAGACGGTCAACTCCTTGTTGGATTAGGCTCAAAATTTGAGATTGTCTATACTGTAGATGTTAAATATGTGTACCGAAATTTTGTCTACTCAGCTCTCTTTGTTTTTTAATTATCGTGTTAACTTATATTCGGACTTCCTCTAAATAAATTTTACTAAAAGTTTTATAGAAAACTGCAAATTTGATGCAACGATCGTATGCCAAATTTCACCCACCTAGCTCAAAATATTTTTGAGTCATCTTTGTCACAGACAGACAGACGAAGGGACATTTTCTAAAAATATGTTTTTTGAACTCAGTTAGGTCTAAATGTGGAGATTCGTCAAAATCTGGAGTTTAAATTTTTTGACAATTATTATACTTTCTCTATACTACGTATAAGAGAAGGTAAAAATATCAAATCGTTACAAAGATAGAAAAACATTTTTCTTATAAAGTAGATATAAACAGCCAAGGAAAACTTCTTAACCATGGCTACATTACTTTGAATCAGTAAGTTTAATATTATATTTTTTTTTTATTGAAGCACTCGTTAGAGAAAGGCTTTCTTACAACAGGATATTTATTTCCTTTACAATAAGTTTTGTCAATTATAATTCCAAGGTACGGGAATGCTTGAAATTGTGAATTACAATTTTCCGCTTCTTCACAATTTGCCGTTTAAGCATGAAAAGGTGCGATTTAGCGCTTACATGAAAAATGCTATGATTGATGAAATGCTAATGAAAAAAAAAAAAAACCCTTAAATGTATTGCAGGCGTTATTATAATGCAGAGGTTTCTATGTTACCTTCCTTAATAGGTTGTTTTGTTGCCCATGTCCAAATTCAACTGCATTCTCTCAAAAAAAAATGCTGAATTAAGAAGAGCATGCAAATTTATAAAATATAATGCAAGAAATTTAAAGTAATATTATGATATTGCTCGCCGTTATCGATATGTCAGATATTTCCTCTTATCTGACTTTGTGCCATAAGATTTACAAAGCTGCATCTGTAGAAAATTTTTCAAAAAATCTTAATAAGGTATCTGTCTGCCTAGGGAGACAAATTTTTGAAAAATCTCTCTAATGAGCTATTTTAGTTCATTTTCTGGATCAATGTGATTGCAAATAATGAAAAATATTGATCAGGAAATTCTGTGCCAATTGAGAGTCTGTAAACTGTGTTAACTTGGGTAAAAAAATAGTAAAAATTGCAAAAAGCAATACACGCTACAAAAAAATTCTATTGTACATATTATAATTATTTTTATACACAACATACTTGCAGCTATGGTGAAAGGAATGAACTAGAATCTAAGAAATATGTGCATTTTCAAAAAAGTTACAGCTAATAGAGTATTTCTGTATCGAAAATTTCACGAAATTCATAGTTGAAAATTACATTAGGCAGCTCTAAAGGAAAAATTACTCATTTCAAAATTATATTCCTAGCTCATTACTTTTGGCACACTAAAAGTAACATATATGCAAAATTTCAAGGTAATATATTAATAAGTTTTAAGATATCATGTTTTACGTATGAAACTTTTTACAAAATCCAAGTTTTTCAAAAAATTCATTTAAAGTTTTCGTTTATCTTCTACTAAAAACGCCTTATAAACGCAAATAATGTTCAAAAGCAGATGTATTTGTCAATCCTTTCGGCATAAAAATTACACAAAACGTATTCCTATACGTGTAACTTGCCGATAGAACATACTATAAAATAAAGTATAATTCCGGGAGGCATGTATTTGATAAAATGTTGGAAAACATTCAACTACTTCCATTTTCGTTTTCAGCTACACTGGTTTATAAAGCTTCACATATCTTTATTTCTATTTATCATTGAATTAAAACAAACACAGATTTGGAAACCCAAATAAATGGGTTTTTAAAAATAAAATAATAAAAAAAAATTGTGAATTTTTACCAAAAACTGCCTTTTAAATGTAAACAGATACCTTAATACTGTAAAATTCGCCTTTCTCCAGCTAAAAGGAGTTGGTACATCTAAGACTGTCTTTCTCACTCAGTACGGTGCAACGCGGTTTCTCTAGAGAATAATATACACTGTCTATCTACCTGCAGTTTATAACAATTTGCTATCCAGACCTTATTAGGATTTGTAACAGAATTCATGGCCTTATTTAAGAGTAACGGTATTATGAGAAAGATAAAGAAAAAAAACTTTTTTTTTAAATGTTTGTGCAAAGTTTCAGAACTGTCAGTAGGTAGCATTGATAACCTATATGTTGCTGGGATTGAAGCT
This sequence comes from Argiope aurantia, assembly GCA_026543865.1. Classification (NCBI taxonomy): domain Eukaryota; kingdom Metazoa; phylum Arthropoda; class Arachnida; order Araneae; family Araneidae; genus Argiope; species Argiope aurantia. The sequence continues at coordinate 354,200 of JAPMOR010115513.1, read as the reverse complement.
GGGATTGCTTAATTTTCGCTTTATTAGATACCTTTTTGTTCATTTTTTTTCACGTGTATTTCAATATTGTATCGTTTCTGACCGAATTATTTTAATTCAGCCTACGAATACAATTAATCCGAGTTTATTTTATTGTTAAATGTAAACAACCTCTCCTTTCATCTTTCCTCTCCCCCTTATTTTGGCAAATTAAACCCATCCTAACGCATGCGCAAAAGCGCGGAGGGTTTTAGAATCCGTTGTCAAACAATACTTAAAAGAATTTTTAAATAAGGACTGCAACAACGGGCAGGAGTTCAGATGTGTTTCGAATCCCAGGGGAATAAGCTCGCCTGCACGAACAAAAATGTAATATTGTTTGGAATCAAACAACACAGAATTGGAAAAGATACGGTGATGTTCTTTAAGAAAGTTGGAGAAAATACATTTTATTCAAAAACAATTAGATCTTGAATGTGAACTCCTCTGGCTTCATTTTAAGGCACGTGTTCTTAATGTTAAGTACTTTTCCCCCTCGAAGCTATTGCAATCTAATATTTCCCCAAAATGCATTTTTCCTGAATTACATGAATTTATTTTTCTTAATGTGCTACATATGATTATTCTAAAAATAACTATTTTAATCATCGTTTTATTAAAACCCCTTTATGGAAAGTGTATAAAAAATTTAGAAGCACTTAGAGTTATATCATTTATGTTATAAAGAGTACTGAGAAAAGAAAGATTGAAAAAAAAAATTACACTCCCCGATTGTACAACTATGAAACTGAAAGTAGAATCTGAAAAATTTAAGTGCTAATTCATTTAACAAGATTAATGCATTCTTTGATAAACTCTTTTAGTGTAGCTAAAAACTGTCACATCATATTTATATTATTGTCATTAAATGTATGAATAAAAATTTGTCACTTGATAATATTTCCTTAGTGAAATAATAAATTAAATTGCAAAAAGCAGATATTCATTCCACTGTTAACCTAATTTACAATAACGCAATTTATTTACACCAGTGATTTATAGTGAATTCATATAATTTGGCTAGAATAAGGCAATTCTTTTTAGTACGTATATCGCATAAGAGTTTCGAAAATAGTTGCTTCTATTTTATTAAATTTTCCTTAACCATTAATTAGATTTTAATCTGAGAAATATTATAATGAAATAAGCACGGGAGATTTAAAAAAAAATTCACTGCTGAGGAAGTTACAACTGGACGAATAAAAGAACGATTCTTTTAAGAACTACTCAGTGAATTTTGAAGAGGGAAAATGGCTCCATCACATTACTTATGTACAATATAAATTCTTCAATTTTCCTAATAATTTCACCAACGGGTAATCGAAATGGCGGATGAAAATAAAAACAATTTTTATAAATCATGATGATATCTTAATCGAAAAACAACCAGTGGAAGTGGTCTTTCCAAAACTTTCTAATAAAAGTGTTTTCCCAAAATATTCTTTTCATGAAAATGGCGTAAAATCGTTACGAAATATTTTTTGGCGTGAATTTAGTCGTTTTGCAAATTCTATCGTGTAATCCTTGGCGAGTTATCTGACGATCAATTCCTGGCATGCGGGTAATAGTATCTGAAAATCAAATTTATGTTTTAAACGTGTTTTCCCCAACCGATTGAAACAAAAATTTGATATAGACCTACAATTGTAGTCATAAAATCCCATATGAAATTTTCAATTATCACGTTTTCATGTTTCCGCAGATTGCTGGAATTGGTACAAAATTTGAAAGGTGTCTAGACTATATATATTAATTCTGTGCATCGAGTTTTATCTATGTAGCTCTCTTCCTTTTGTAGTTATCGTGTGGACTTATATTCGAACAGCCGGACAGACAGATTTCCTTTAAGCAGATTTGCTCAAATTTGACAGAAATCCACAAATTTGGCGTGAAGACCATATGCAATATTTCAACCACCTGGATCAAAGCATTTTTGATTTATCTTTGTCACAGACAGACATTTTCCAAAAATGTGTTTTCCATACTCGGGAGGTCTAAAACATGGGGATTCGTCACAATTTCGAATTTTTTGATGATTACTATACTTACTCTATACTACGTATACGAAAAAGTAAAAAAAAAAAAAAAAAAAAAAAAAAAAAAACAGTCGGCAAAAGTTTAGCATCTTATTCACTTGCCATCATATAAGCTATTATGATAAATTATAAGCTGAATAAGCGGCATTTGAATCTGGAAATCTGTGGAATTTACGTCGTCGACATCCCTCGCAATGATTTCTTATTTGGTCGATTAAAAATTGTCGGCAAAATGCGATATCTTATTGACTTTCCATTCTGCCCACTATTTTGCCAAATATGGTCATTCTGCTGATTTAAACCATTACTCATGTATTTCGATTGTTTTCAATATATTAACTTTAAAATGGTTTTTAAACTACCATATTCATTAATGCCCATCTTTCCACAACCATTTCGAAACTGTAAAGACTTTTGCCTTAAAAATTCTGGGTTTCTCTCCGATGCCGGGGGGGGGGGGTATTGACATAGGAGCAATTGGCTCTCTGGTAACGCTGCCTCCGTACAACCTCTAACAAATGCATCCTCTAACAAAGCCTGGTTGGTAGGACTTTGGACTCCATTGGGTAGTGAGTTCGAACCCCACCGGCCGAACACTCTCCGTATATAAGGTGACTTGTGCACGTATAAATCTGTAGTGGCCACAAAGTCCTCCAAGTTGAGACAATACCACCGGGGGTACTGGATCAGAGGTGATCGTTCTCTGATTCAGGTTACGATCTGTGGATGAGTGAATGAAATGTATGATGAAATCCGTCCCGTAAAAAGAGTTGTGACGCATGAGTAGCTAAGACGTACTCTTGGCCGTAGATGGAGCTACTAAAACAAGAGAAGTTAAAAAATCTCGGCTTAAAATCGCTGACTTTGTCAGCGGGCTTGTCTATGACAAGTGCCATAAGAAACAGCAACAAAACGGAATGGTGGCAGTGGTTTGTTTTACTGTACGAATTTTTAGTATCTAGCAGTGTGGTGTGCTAGCAGTATCCATAAGATAGTGAAGTTTGAATAATATGAACATAAATTAAATCAGTCTTTATCTGTCCCGCTCTCCCCTATATAATCAGGGGGGACAGAAGATTGCTTGCAAAAACTTGTTTTGAAAGGAAAATAATTTAAGATATTAATCAGAGTTACTATTTTTATTTCTGATCACTTATTTTATAAGACAGATATTTTTGTTGGGTTGCATTCGCGTACATTCTATGAAGTACTACATGATCTAGTGTGCTTAAATTCTTTAAACCGGCCCTATACGAAACAGCGTAACAATTTCTAAACACTGATATAAAGAACTAACTCGAAAAGCGTTCACAGATTCTAACAGTTTACTAGTCTCATTAACTATCAGCAGAGTGATTATTACCTGTCCTAATAATAAAAGAGAATGCGTATGCATACCCGTGCACTCTACAGGCAAAACTTACCTAGAGCTACCACATTTGGCACAAGCGCACTTTGAAAGGTGAGAATGTGCACCTCAGAGCGATTTCTTTTTTTAAGTTTTAAATGAAATGAAATGAATGAAAGAATTAAATGAATTTTGTTGTTTTTCCGTTATAATTTCTAGAAATATTATTGTACAAAACTGATTTTTGTAAAGTTGCACAATTTGAAAAATTTATTTATTTAATAATTCAATTTGTCTCTAAATTTGAAAAAAAAAATAAAAAACATTTTTTTCCCTAATTTTTAGCAATAGTTTTCATTGCTGCCATGAATTTCAAACCACTTTCAATATTTCAGCAAATTTTTAATCAGATCATCGTCAAAGGGTAAAGGAAAAAAATTCTATTTAATGACATAAGGAGTAAGAGAAATTGCAGTGCCGCGAAAGATCATGTGCAATTAGAGCATAGATTATTTGGATTGATTACTCTATAAGCCAGACCGTTTGACTTGAGACTACTAAATCTAATATGTATACGCTTTAGAGAGTAGGAGTGCACACTCTCAGATCTGACTTTAAAAATATTTAATTAATTAAAACTTAAGATAATTTTTAGCGGTTTTTTTTTGTGATAAATTACAAAAACATTATTGCGCAAAAATTAATTTCATATAATTTTAAAATTAAAAAAAATTTTGACTGTAGATTACATTCTTGTCTGAAATTCAAACTGCTTTTTTTTTCCAATATCCGTGAATTGCAAAATTTAGAAGATATTTTAAACGCACATTTACGTTTTCAATGGCGCTATGCTGTCGCACGACTGGTCTCCATTGGAAAGATCTACGTGCAAAATGAACAAAACAGCATGTTCTTATATCTGACAATTTGAAAGAATCGCGGACATGAAGTTATATCCAAAATCATTCATTTCATTTCATTTAAAACTTAAAAAAAGAAATCGCTCTGAGGTGCACATTCTCACCTTTCAAAGTGCGCTTGTGCCAAATGTCGTAGCTCTAGGTAAGTTTTGCCTGTAGAGTTAACTGCAATTAAATATAACCAACATAATCCAAATGCGACAAGTATGAAATAGTAATATACAGATGAAACGAAGTCTTTTCCTAACACTAATATATTACTTCTCGGAATTATTACTTTTCGTGTTTATTTTTAATCGTGACACGCCTTTGTACTTGGAAAGCCACTGATGATGACTAAAGGCGAGAAAATCCATATTATGCCCCGGCGTTACGGACCTCGCTACGCCATTGCGTAAGTGGTTGAGCAAGCATAAGGCATCTAATTTTGCTTTCATCCCCCCCTACCGCATTTTATTATGATTAGCTGTACAAAATAATATAAGTGGTTCAAGGTTTTATTTTCATGGCACCCTCTAAGAACTATCTCTAGAGTCTTCTCAAAAAATATATACACTGTTTAATCGGTCATAACTTATATTAACAAGCATATCATAAGTAACATAAAAAAAATAACGGAACATCTCCACAATCATCATTATACACGAGCATATCTCTATGAGAATCTTTTAAAAAAATGGAAGATTGAGCAGATGGATTGGTACGAAGAGGTGCCATAGAATAATACCCTGTCCATTCACCAAACCTGACACTTACCTTTTTCTAGTGGAGATACCTGAAAATCTACACCAGAAAGCTATGAACACAAAAAGAACAGAAAACCACAGTTGAACAAAAATGCGCCACACACCAAATGAAATGTCTGCTGAAGTTGGTGCATCAGTAACCTATCCACAGCACATTGGCAGAATGGTAAAAATTTTCCATTTCTGCATTCAAGTAAAAGTAGTGCATTTTCTGTAGATTCTTTTGCAATTTAAATATTAATTATATGCAAGTAAGAACTGAAGTTGTATTTGTTAAATTGTTTATATAATTTTTACTTCTTCGCATATGTAGCATAGAGAAAGTAGAGCAATCGTCAAAAAATTCGGACTCGAGATTTTGACGAATTGTTTTAGACCTCCCTGAATTCGAAAAACATATTTTTTTGGGGGAAATGTCCGTCTATCGGTCTGACTGTGATAGCTAAAAAATACTTTGAGTTAGATGAATGAAATTTGGTATACGGTCTTTCACCAAATTTGCAGATTTCTATCAAATTTTGTGTAAAATCTGTTCTGAGGAAGTTCGTTTCGTCAAATATAAGTAAAAACTATAACTACAAAGCGAAGAGAGCTGGAGAAGTAAGATTCGGTGCATAGATTTTATATCTATAGTGTAGACACCTGTCAAATTTTGAACCAAATCTAACGACGGCTTGACTGTCTGTACTTTCCGAAGTATGTAAATACGATAATTCAAAAATGCAAAGACATAAATATATCGAATTTTGTAAGGGATTTTGTGACTACAAGTGCAGTTTTGTCAAATTTTTGTTTCAATCAGTTCAGAAAAACGTGTCTAAAAAACAAATTGGGTTTTTGGATATTGCTAACTGCGGACGGATTAATCGCCAAGTAACACACGATAGATTCAGTAAAAATGCCAAAAGTTAATATTTCAACTATAGTACGCCAATGTCACGTAAAGCGCTCAAGATGGGTATGCGAGAAAGTTTTGGAGAGACTACTCCCACTGGTTAAAAAAAAACACTCTGTATATTCCCTTGAACTTGCTGTTTTCCTATTCTTTAGTCGTTTCACCACCAACACAGATTTCTTTTGAAGTGCAAAGAATGTTTCTCTGAGTCTGTAAAGCTATATGAAGATTCTTCGGTTCACCGATACGGGCATTACATTGTTTTACAAAGAGCGTTTTTTTACTTTTCCAAGTTCAGGCGAACCATAAAAAAAAAAAAAAAAAGAATCATACACCCTCTTCGAAAAAAAGCTGCCAATGTGAGATGGACTTCAACGCTGCTCATTGGGATGGAATATTTTTGAATTTTCTTTAAATGAAGGAATATGGAGCACGAATGTTTAAACATTCACCCTCCAGAGTCGCAATTTTCGCATTCTGGTTGGCCAGTTCGTGGCAGGGATTCCAGCATCCACACTATTTAAGTATTACTCGTACATTATTCGGCTAAGAATCCAAATACAACATGTCAAATATAGTAAACAGAAGCTGTTATTTGTCAAGTATTAGAGACCTCTGTGTTTGGAAGCTGTTTCCTGTTGTATTAGCTGAATTGGAACTGTGTAATTGCGACTCGTGTAACTGCTGTAATTTCCTGAATCTTCTGGAGATTTCTACGAATAAACGCCTTGTAATTTTTGAGAGATTTGTTTATCAACTCTCAATCTACACGAACTCAGAAGCGCGGTACAATATGTAGAGAATATGCATCATCAAGCAATGAATTACAACCTCCTCAATTCCCTGAACATTGTGTCATTCAAAAAAGCATTGCTGTTTAAATATGTGGTGAAAGCTTATAAGTCAGTTAACACCGACGCTGCACGAACAATTACTTTTGTATTGTGGTCATGTTACTCGGCTGCGAGCCATAAGGTCCCAGGTTGTATCCTCGCCCATACCAATCCACCCCATTGGTGACTTCGGACGATGAATCTTCAACTTTCGTACAGCTGTCGTGGCGCCATCTACCCACAGCAAAAATCAAAGTTGTCAGACTCACTTGGCGCAGCAACAGCAACCACACACGCTCGCCATAACGCTTGGCGCTTCTCAAATGGGTACAGGCGCATTAGAATCAACAGCTAATACATCATTACTCACCAGCCATACCGTACGTCTCACTGGAGGGAGAGTCCGTGGTGAAAGCTTATAATCCAGTTAACAGCCACGCTGCACAAGCAATTGCTTTTGTATTGTGGTCATGTTAATGAGCTGCGAACTACAAGGTCCCAGGTTCTATCCTCGCTCAATTCAATCTGCCACAAATATATGAGAAAGCAGAAAAGAGAATATTCCCTTTGGATTTTCTTCACTGTCGGGTTTCATTAATCTAATAACATTGAATAACCTAAAATTTCTTTATTATGCTGAATGTTCACACTAATTTAAAATAAATTTACATTTCCAAATGGAAAAATGCTCTAGATAGCAAAGATTCAATGTTATATAAATCAATAAATATAAGGCTAAAAACATCAGAATATATAAATTTTATTACACAATCCCTTGATCCTATCAGTCAAATCTGATTAAAAATGCTACACACAAACATTTAGAAGAGAGTAAAAAGTTCCACAGGATTAAATTGACCAAATTATGGAATTTTAGCAATAAATATTTTATGGATCTTTAATAAAAAATATTTTATAAGATTTTAAAGCATTTCAATGTCTGCTAAAGGGAAATCCCGAAATCAACAAATGGCACTTGTCTAAAGAAGTCATTGATTGGCTTCAAATAATGAAATGGAAAACTTTCTTCTCTTTTAAATGTTGGTATTACGAATTTTATCTAAATACAACCAAAAGAATCAGAAAATTATTTTAAAAAATTATCTTGTAATTTTTTCAGCAGTACATTTATAGGCTTGTAAAATGCAATTCTCATGTCAATTAAAGCATTTTAAAATTTAGCAAGAAATATGTACCAATCTGAAACAATTTAGAAACTGCCTATTGGGCCACAATTAGAATGGATATTTTATAACTTAAGGAATTCAAAATGAAACAGATACGAAATAATATTCATTCAAATCATTTTATTCGAAATTTAACAATCATTCACAAAATCTCTCCATTTTCTTTCAAAAGGCTCTAGTCAATAATACACTGGAAAACTTATCCTAACAAAAGTTAAGAGATTAAAATGTTCAAGACAGCAATAAAAGAGCATATTAAAAACTTATATTTATTAAAAGATTTTATAACAAATAAGTTATACTAACCAGTAAAAATAGCATCTATGCTTTTCCTCTCCCAAAGGGAAAATTAAGTTATTTCTTAGTTATTTTTTTTAGTTATTAGTCTAGTTAGTTATATCTTAGATGACAACTCTGAGCATTAAAAGCATGGATTACTTTATCTCACAAATTGACATTCAATTTGTTTGCAAATCTACTACATTTTGGCTACCACAATTAGTGAAGCCGTAGTATATGTTCATTTTAAATTTAAAAATAATTCATCAGGTACCTACTTGAGAAATGATAAATTCTTTTATGCTTCTGAATTACAAAAAGTGTTATAGTCAGTTCAAAGAAATGGAGCTCACAATGCTTGAAGAATATCAAAGCAATGCCAGGTGGAATTTTTTAGCTTAAAAAAATATGAAAGCTTCGATAGTCACAGAAGTCAGAATTTAAAAGCTTTGCAGACAAACCGATTGTTATCGTGCTCTTGATATTCAATGTCTCTATCTGAGCACTAATTAATTAGAGCAGTATATTACTTCCTGCAAGAACACCATATAGAAATAAAACCATAAATTAAATGCAGCAACAAAAAAAAAAAATCTTTATTCTTATTAATATATTACTAATGCTTAATGAAAACATCAGGAACTGTCAGTATTTCAGCACCATCATCAGTAATTAGAATTGTATGTTCAAATTGGGCACTCCTGCTATCGTCTTCAGTCTGTGCTGTCCATCCGTCTTCTAATATCACAATGTCAGGTGAGCCTTCGCATATAACAGGTTCTAAATGGAAACAGAAATATTTAATACACAATAATTTTTTAGTTTAAGATCAATATCAAATATAAGATCCAATTGAATTGCCAGATTATGTCCTCCAGAGACCCACAGGCAATCTAACACTCAGAAATATGTATCTTTTCTCTTTCAATAACTCGATTTCATTTTTATTTAATCTTTACAGAAGCAGATTTTAAATAGCACATATTACAAAAGAAACAAAATAACAAAACATCTTGGGTGAACTGGTATCAAACAAAACTAAGCTTAAAAGTAATTTTAAACAAAATGGGAAATTAAAAAAAATATGAAGCAAACTAAAAAACTTTAAACCTATTTTAAATCTTCAATTACAATGTTTGCCAGGCTGTTGACTGATGAATCATTCAAATAGATGCAAATAAAAACTAATCAACAAACACTTTCAAAAACATGAAAAAATAAATAAATATAAAATACTTAATTGAAATTTGAATGTTTTCAAATATAGGAGCCTTGTAAATCAAATGAAAGCATAAAAATAAATTATCTTGGAAAAACCACTCAATAATATTCCAAGGGCCTACCAAAATTTCAGAGCTTTTAGGCAGGTACTTACTTTGTTTATTTGATAATTCAGCCCTAATTTAATCATGACAAAAATTTATATACACTTGGGATTATACAGTTTTGCAGGTCCACCAAAAGAAAGGGTGGGAGGTACGTTTAGTTATGTTTATGTTCTGTTTCAAAACAGGGTTAATTCGAGACAGACTTTTAATTTTGAATCACAGTCAGATGATGAGGATGACATCTGAGCAAACACCTTTTCACTACATTTCTACTTCACATCAAAAGGATGACATTTAGCCCTGGTAGATTTAGCATGCATCAAACTCAATTACACATTAGTTCATCATTGGAATCAAGTTTTGTTTATTTTTTAAATCTGAAATGCTCTAATCCTGAAGTCCAGATCTTACCCCAGGACCATGCTTTCCCCATATAACTGGGGGGGGGGGAAAAAAAAAAAAAACTATATTTCTAACTATTAGTCACTGCAGTCATAATTTATAAGGAGACAGGATGGCAGGGGAAAGAAAATTAAATTCCAAGTTGCAACTTGCAGGAACAGCTTTTTTGACCTAAGGTAAGGTTGCATCTTTCCTACATTTTGCAATAAATTTAAATTATCGAAATTTCGCTCTCTTTTATCAATATTCTCAATAAGGCAGATAAAAAAAAATTCTAATTTTTTTATTTGCCATGCATTGGAATAGAAAAACCTTTCTCGAATTCAACTTTTAGGCCAAATTATGAAATGTTCGCAAAATATCAATGGCAGTAGAATGGACCATAACAGTGGAAACCATATTATCTGATTTCAACTCTCTTATTCAATCCCAAATTGAACACATAAAGCCATTTATTTCATCTGGCAAATAGCTATACACATTACACATTAAATAATAATGTGTATAGCTGGCATTCAGCTATACACATTAAAATCAGCCAGACATTTACATAAAATGTTGAAACAATGCTAAATTAAAATTAAAAAAATTATCATGTTAGAACACAAGAGAACTTTTTAGCAATCTAGCAGTCTAAGAACATTATATCACATCCAATCAATTGATGAGATAACTTATGATTACAGGTAAAAGGAGTGCGAGATTGTTTTATTTCTGAGAATGTAAGAATACAAGAGCTATACAAATATCAATTTTCTATACCAAGAACATAACTATTTTACATATAAGAATTGCAAAAACACAATGAATGATATAATAATATCTCCAGCAGATTAATTTAGATCCACCTGTTACTGAAGATTCCAAAACATTGGCGGCGTTAATTCCTGTCCCCTGTCCAACTCCAAACCACACAGATAAACATTTAGTGATTTTCAACATTCTCATATCAAACCCCTTTTCAAGTCACAAAATGACCCACCACCACCATCACACACCCACCCACCCATAAATACAAATATATATATATATATATATATATCGATGTAGATTTCACTTACGCTTCAAGGACCAAACAAGAAATCAAATATTTTTCTGCAGATCTTGAGTTCAACAAAATGAAATTCAAAAAGTTTTCAAGGAATTTAGAAACCCTGTATTTAAGTGAATAAACTTATTTTTAATACTTTGTGTGTTTTTACCAAACAAATGTAGTTGTGCCATCAGATACACAAGTATGTATTTTTAACATTAATAAATAATATAGATAAAAAAATCAATTTAAAATAGACACAAACAAAAACATAATACATTTTTTCCAAAACAAACTAGGAAAATAGCTAAAAAGAATTTTCTCTCGGGCATAGCATCATCTAGTTATTGTAAAAAAGAAGTAATCATGTATCTGTCAGGAGGCAAGTTTAGTTTAGTTTAGTTATATTAATGTCCCGTTTGGAGCAACACTAGGGCTATTTTGGGACGGACCTCGTAATTTTGAACTGCAGTTAGATGGCGAGGACGACACCCGAGCTGGCACCCCCCTCTCCACACCACACCAGCGGGAGGATGTTTGGTCAAAACGGATTTAACGTGCAACAGACCCCCTTACACGACGGTTCTTCGGTGGAATTGGGTCTCGAACCTGAAACCCACCGGTTCCGAAGTCGAGACCTTACCACCAGCCCACCGTGGCCTCTGTCAGGTGGCAAATAGAATGTTCAAAATAATTTACAAAATCTCAAATTTTATACCCCATCTTCCCAAATCATATTGAGAGCATTAAAATTTTAAATAAAAAAAACTTTACTCTTCTAAAATTTAAGCCAACTAAATTATGAAATTTTGAATCTCAAAGCTATTATTTATTTTATGCCAGTCAATAAATACTTCGAGGAAAGTTAAGCAATCAATTAAGCAATCAATCTTACGGCTAACCAACATTAATTGTCTTAAAACAATAAATCATAATTCTTTAGACAGCTTTAGTCCCAGAAGAATATAATTTCTTTTGTATTTCAAAAGTTAATGTGTCAAGACTAATCAACTAAATAAAACTAATGGACAAGGATATTGCATAACAATTTATACTTCATAATTTTTTCAGCAGTACATTCATAGACTCAAACAACAAAAAATTTAATAATTTGCATCATTTAGAGCATTTTACCAATTGGAAATTTATACCTATCTGTACCAGTTCAGAAATTAGCTATTGAATCACCACTGAAATAGACACTCTGTTTCTTAATTTTTAATTAACATTCATTTCTGTAAAAATTTGTAAATTCTTTGAAATAAAAATAATTTACCAAAACTAAAAATTATGAAAAAAAAACTTAATTGATGATATCTGCACATTAACAAAAGTTCCATTAAAATGAACACCATTATATGTTTTGCCTAAGCTTGAAGTGAAAATTGCAATTTTTTAAAATTATTTTTTTACATGTTGTTGCTGTTATTGCCCTAAGTGTTAATTTCTGAAACCAATATAAGGATGAAAATCATTAAAGATATATAATACCTATAGTAAATATCATTCCTTTCAGCATCTGCCCCTCTTCTTCATTTTCTACAATAAAAAAGAGAATGAGTATAAACAAATAAGGAAGTAGAGAGAATATCAAATGAAAGTAGATTCACAAATCAAACAAAATAATTCCATCTAAAACATAAAAGTTTATTGTATTTTAAGAATTTCAAATTTCAAATTAGAATACTAAATTACAAATCAGATCCAAATTATATCGCTAACTTGAATAAGAAAAATGTTGTCCCAAATCTTTAAATCTGAATTAAAAAATTTACATTAATTTTAAGTCTTGAAAAGTCCAATATTCAATAACAAAAAAATTCCCTTATTTATAATAAATTCTTAGCAGTTGAAAAACAAGTTATTAGATGATGCTAGAAATTTAAATATTATGATTAATGACCTGAAGAAATTAATGCCATGTTTACTCACAAATTAAACATAACCATTCCATCAAAAGCATAAAAGTTCATTGTACTTTAAAAACTACAGATTGAAAATTAGTTGAATACTGAATTACAAATCAAGTATAATTTCTATAATGACATCACTAATTTAGATTTAAAAAAATGTTACTCCCAAATCTTCAATTTTGAATTATAAAATTTACACTATTCTTTAGTCCAGGAAAGTCCAATATTCAATAATATAGGAGTTTCCCCCATCTACACCATATTCTAAATTTAAATATCATGATGAGTCACCTGGTGAAATTAATGCCATGTTTATCCTCCCAGCCCATATAATTTTATTAGTTATTTAATACCACTGATTTAGGAAATGTAATAAGTGCTAAAACTGATCTGAAATTTATCTAGCACTCTTTTTTAAAGTTCAATTTAAATTATTGCAGTCCCCCCCCCCAATCTACAGCTGCTTTTAATAAACAGAACTCAATGTTATTAGTTTCAAATTAATACAGGAGCAGTATTAAAAAAGCACAAATAATATTGCAGACAAAAATTTCGTTATTTTAACAAATGAAAATCCATTCTACTGAACTGAAACAGATTTTTTTTTTAATTCCAAAGAAAAAAGAACACATCTTTTAAACACTGCCTTTTCTGCAATAATTTAATTGTTATAATGATATTAAATCAATCTAGTGAACAAACGTTTTAGGAGATTCTAAAAACTAAAGTTCACTTTTTTTTGGTATAAATAAAAACATTTCGACAAAGATGCCATTTTAATAGGTAAATTTTAAAGATTGTTGAATTAATGTATTTCAAAATTTGAACTACTACTAGATCTTTCATCAAAATTACAACTCTTTTAATTTCATCATTTCTTGTAAGCAATTTGATTTGAATAATGGGATCAAATTATTCTGTGTTCAAAAATTCTATATCATCCTAAGGACTAATTTTGAGTCATTTTTGACATAAGTTAGAATGTTTAGAAAATATTGAATCATTATAAAATCTTATAAGAATAGGGGCACTTTTAACTTTCTCACATATGAAGAGAAAGCATTGTGATTATCAAAAAATTCGAACTGGAGATTTTGATGAATATCCTTGTTTCAGATCTTTTTAGCGGAATAATTTATGATTAATCTATAAATATTATTTTATTTCTCAAGGGAATCATTCGTTCATCGCTTTTCAAATGCATACAAGACGTTTTCTTTTTTACTTTCTCATATACATAGCATAGAGAAAGCACAATAATCGTTAAAAAAAAAAAAAAATCCAAACTCGAAATGTAGAAGATTCTCCATGTTTCCTTCTGAGTTTGAGAATTGCATTTTTGGAAAATGTCTGTCTTTAACAACGATAACTCAAAAATGCTTTGAGTTACACATATGAAATTACGTATAGGGTCTTTATAGCAAATTTATATATTTTTACCAAATTTTGAGCATTCAGAGAAACTTTGTCAATCCAGCTGTTCAAATAAGTTAACATGATAACTAATAATATATCAAATATAATGTGTAAATAATGTATCAAATATTTAACCAAATCCTGCAATCGGTTAACCATCTGTTGATCTGCATTTTCAGAAACGTGCAACTGTGATAACTCAAAAACAAAATTACTTAAATAAATCGAATTTGGAATAGAATTTTGTGACTATACGTGTAATTTTGTGTCAAATTTTTGTTTCCAGTAGTTGGAAAAATGCGTCTAAAACAAATTCGATTTTTGGATACTATTAACTGCATGCAAAGGATTATTCACCCAAAAACTTTCCAAGGATGACACATCAAATTTAGTAAAAATGCTATATTCAAATCAAAGGTTAATATTTCGTGACTATTGCATACCAGTGCTATGCAGGGCATTCTCTAGGATAACACCTATATTAAAGAGTATGCAAGAAAGTTTGGAGATACCACTTATGATGATTGAATATAGGAAGCATTAAAATGAATTCAAGACATTTGCATTAGATTAAACTTAGATGGTCAGTTTTGAAGATGTAGTGTAATGTGATAAGTTTTCATATAAATATAGATGCTAATGCTATCGTAAACTATTTGTGAATTTGCATTTAAGTTTGAGAGAAGCTGAAGTTGTTACAATTAAAACCCAACAAAGTGAAGATTCGTATGTTAATACGATTTATTTTACTACATCTAATCTATCTCCAAATTTGTTACAACTCATTGAAAACACCAAATACCACAGCAAATGAGTCATAACTCTTGCAAATACATTAAACTTTCTTAAAAAGACATAAAAAGGTACATATAAAAATGAAATGGAGTAAGTATGTGTTACATATTATCAAAAATAATATTTGAATTATTGACATTCATTAAATGAAATTGACTTTATATGCATTCAGAAATATTTTAAGACACCTTAGGGAATATACATATATTATAATCAAATGTGCTGCATATTGTTATATCAATTTTCAAAATAAATTGTTTTCAATGGCCAAATAATAAAATCTATGCAAAAATATATGATCAGGAAAAAAATAATCAAGAACTGCAAAAAGTAATAAAAATGTTTCACATACCATAATGCAAAATGGAAGGTGGGCAGTGAAAATATGAACCAATACCATGACCACAAAAGGCAGGAACAACTGAAAACCCATGACTCACTGCAATTTTACTGTAAGCAAGTTTTAAAAAATTAAAAATAAGCATGTAATTATGAAATGATTGTTTGTATAAGTAAATGTTGTAAAGAAAAGAATTAAACATATAAAGGAACTAAAATAGCCAAAAACTATCCTAGTTTTTAAATCATCAACACATATAAACAGAAACGTAAAAAAATAAACAGAAAGCTTAAATAATCAAAGATTATTCTACAATCTTTAAACTCACCAGCATCCTATAAATTGACAAAAACTATATAAATGAATTACTTGCATTATTTATTTTGGTAGTGTACAAAGGTTACTGATTTAATTATTGATGTACAAATTTCACAGACATATTTTTAACAATTTTCATACTTATTTAAAATTATGTTGTCTTTGCATTCAATTATATGAAATTGTTTACATTTATGGGAAAAGGTCCACAAGCATCAATATTCTCCTGGTTACAAATGAAAAGTTTTAATAGAATGTATATCTTTCCAAGTTCTTTAATCATATCCAAAATTATGGTGGCTGATGTTTTAATAACTAGCTGTTTCCTTGTACATTATCCAACCATTTATCATGGCCATATCAAGAATATATAACTTAAACTGGACAATATTTGGATGAGGATTTCACTTATTATTTTCTGGCCATCTGATTTAAAGTATTAATTTCATATTTTGCCATATTTTCAAATATCTTTTTTGTCATATTATGTCTTTTTTTCGGTAGATATGATCATTAATGTCAAGTGTAGGGTACTCAGATAAAAAAATGTTTCTATTCTCTGATAAGACATAAGAAGTATATTGCTGTGGTTAAGAATTTAACTACAATACAGCTTCACCCTCCCTTTTTTTAAAAATAAAGTATTAAATTATTTTTCTTTTTGAATAATTTATTGTGCCTACACAGCCTATCCTTGTGGTTCACATTCCTGTCCCTAAATTCAGTGAAGTAAAGAAAATATCTGTAGTCAGAATTCTACAAATGTTGTAATAAAGTTTCATCTAATGAAAAACTGCCTGCTTACCTACTATTTCTCCAACTGGTCTAATTTGCTTTGTGCCCATATAGAAATAACCATTAAAAAATATCTTGACGGTAAAAAAGAAGCAAATTAAAATTTAATTTTGAATTTATCTGGCTAATCAGGTATATACTGAGTAAATCAGCATCGAGTCTCCATGAGAATAATTGTTCACCCACAGTTTATAACTCATAATGCAGTTTTTATAAATGTATTTCAAACATCTGAAATAAGGGTAAATGGATCTGCTTGTAGTCTTTGGGATCTAGTTGACTTGACACCAAAGGATTAATACCTTCATAATTTCCAGAAATCTGACCCCAGCCATTATTTCAATGAAGGAAGTTAATTCCCGAGATTTTGACCATTAACTCAAAACAGATCTTTTGTGGATAAAGCCCCAAGAGCATAATCGTCTCGTAAGTATATCAGTAAAATGAAAGTATTTAACTTATTAAGTGACAAACAAAATTTTGGATTATGGAATTTCTTGCTGGCTTCTTCAGCACACTGTTAAATGTGATGAAATATTTTTCAATTGATAAAAATTCTCTGTGTATTATTTTTTGCTGCCATTAATTTTCTTTTTTACCTTCAAAGTTAATCCTGCTATTTCTTGTAAAATATTCAGCTGGGGATATCTCTTTATAACATTTGATGAAGTATTTCCTATTTTCCAAATAGAATAATCATTTGCAACTTTTTTTCCCATCTCTCCTTTTCCGCACCTTGAATGTATTATCTTCACACTCGAGTTCTGTTTAGTTGTTCCTAACTGTTTTATCTAATTTGAATACCATCAATGAATTCACTTCTGGAAACTGTTCAAGTACCTGGCAATGAAATAGTTCATTGATCTAAATTTTTGATTTCATTTGTGGTTTAATGTTTCGCAGACTCCAAATCGGATGATTCAGATTCCTTTCTAGCAGTATTATGAATCCAGTCTTCGTCATATAAATCAAATGTCTTTTTAGTAATTTAGTTGTAAAAGATTATTAATGCTATTTTTTAAATGATATCTACTGCTTTTCATTGGAAAACTATTCTTCGTGTTCTTTCAAATACTGTTCGAAAAAAATTGTATAGATATCAGCCGGATTTAAATTTTACTTTAAAACACTTTCAATAAATAAAGGGTTAATATTTCACAGACTCCATTTCAGTTGACTTGGATTTACTTCAGGCAGTATTATGAATGATCCAGTCTCTTTCATATAAATCAGATGTCTTTTTTAGAATGGAATTATTTATCGAGTTCAATTTCTGGATTGGACTTTTCATCACAACCACTTTCAAAAGCTTACAGTGTTACTTCTGTCATTAGATATTTTCCATCAGTGCTTTTATGTGACATGATGTACAGATAAGAGCGCTGAAATTATTCAAAGTGAAATGAAATTAGGTACAGCTGTATCTGTTGCAAGGCAAAATTAACAACATAAAAGGAAATATGCAGTCAGACAGTGTGCAAAAATTCTTAACAGATATTTTACTCAACTCTCCTCACCATCCCACTCATTTTCACTTCTGTGAAATGTATAAATTCCATTTAAACAATTACACCTTTTTTTCTATCAACATATGGAAATAGATAAAAATAAAGCAAATAAATAATGCAAAAAACGAAATTTTTTTTGGACATGATCGGAATGACCAAGAGCTATAATTGTGTAGATACACACAAATTGACAATTTCTAATGTACAATAATATCAACAAAGAGAATTATTTTTAAATGGATAAAATTAAATTTATGTAATATTCACTAGGAAAAGTCTTAAAATATCAAAATTATTGATAAGAAAATAAAGTCAAATTCAATTAAATTAGGTTTCCAATAAAAATTATTGATGCCATAATTCTAGAGTTAATAAGAGCTTACATATATTAATTATAAGATCTATAAATCAAAAGTTTTTGCTGGTGAAACACCAGTCTGAGTATATGGTTAAAAAAAAACACTTTTTTAAAAATAATGATTCTTTTTTCAGAAGCTATCCCTCCCCCTAGTTTGTACATTAGAAAACAAAATGAACATATACAGCTTAATGAAATTGAAAGAGAAATTAAAACTTAATCCATAAATTTAGAACATATATATGTTTTGAATAAATATATTTTTCCTTACTATATTTACTTTATTATATTGTAGAATCATAGTTATAAAATTGCATCTATATTAAAAAAGAAAAAAGACATTGTAAAAGTAAAAATAACTTGCAATTAAAAAAAAACATTGTAAGTTTATTCTATATTTAGAAGTATGTCTGATTGGGAAAAAAACCAAAAACATATACAACATAAAGAAAACTTGCTTAATAATGCTTTAGAAATGAGAATCTTAATTTGATAACAATGGAACTTTGATTTTATAAAATAATTTCAATATGGATTTGGATATGTGGAAAGTAATAAAGTTATAGCATGAACATAAAAAAAAAGTTCTGAATATAAGTAATTTCAGTTTTAAAAAATAGTTTTAGTACATTCTGTCATAATTTAATGCAACAAATTAAATAATTTAATTTAGACAAAAAAGTGTTTATAGTGAAAGATTTTTGTGACATAACTGTTTTAAAATATAACTTGGAAAAAAGAAAACCACAATTCAATTTTTAGAATCATAAGTACAAAACCAGTATTTGTAAGAAAAGTAAATAAATAAAATTTTCTAGTTTAAGACCAACATTTCATTTTATAAAGTTAAAAATATCAATTAAATATTCCACATAAGAAACATGATTATTTATAAAACATATTAACTTTACCTAATTGTTTTACCTATTGCTGAAAAATACTGTTTATGATGACATATTTTGATTGCTTCTTGCAGACACAAGGCAGCGACTTTGACTAACTTCTTGGCTTTTTCATCAACATTGCCGACTAAACAGGTTGAAGCACAATCTCCATGGAAGCCTTTATAGTATACCTAAAATAACACTAATAAATATGAATAAATCTAAAAATATAAAAGAAAAATAACAAAACATGGAAAATGAATTAATATATAAGAATAATAATTGCAATTAAACATGATTTGTAATACACAATGAGACTGTAAGTAAGTCAGTAAACAAATAAAGAATATTTATTTTATTGATTTTTATTTATGTTTGGATAAGGAATACACTGCAAAGTAAATGTAGAGAAAATAAATAAATGCATATACCAGCCATTTGCAAAAATTTAAAAAGAAAGTGCCATTTTGAAATCTTTTGCTTTTTTTTTTTCCTCTAATATATTTTTGTTGTAATGCAAGGAATTCAAAAAGAAAAAAATTCTAATCTTTCTATATTAAAAAAAATGTATATAAATTTTTAAAACAATTTTCTAAAAATTGTTTTCACAATTTTTTTATAATATTTTTGGGGAGAATTTGAATTTTCTTGACAATTATTAAAATCATGGTTGTTTAATATAATCAGACCAGAAGATAATCACATAGCAGATGATCAGAAAAGAAATACATTTTAATATTTATCATACAAAATATACTAAATTACACAGAGAATTATGTTATTATATGATAAATACTTAGAAATATAATCCAAAATCTTATTGTTTTACATAGCATTAGATAAAAGAAATATGCATGAAGTGATTCTTTTTCCCTTTAATGCTCACATGTTTCTTTCAAAATATAAAGCAGGCCATAGTGTGGCAATGTTGGATTTAGAATCTACTGTAATTTAAAAGAAAATTATAAATTAAGTGATGTTAATAAAGGATGAACCCATTTGTTAGATTCCATAATATTGTATTTAGAACTAAATGCAACAATTTCTATAAACTGTACTTACACTTATATCTACACTTATTATGTCCCCATCTTTCAACTTTCGATCATCAGGAATACCATGACAGGCAGTGTTATTCACTGATGTACAAATGGACTTTGGAAAACCTCTGTAGTTTAAAGGAGATGGATAAGCCCCATACTTGATGCAGGTGTCATGAGCAATAGCATCTAGCTCATCTGTAGTCACATCAGGCTGTACAAATTAGGGGGGGGGGAATGAAAATATATTTGTAATCCAATATGCACTAAAAATATTTTATAATGTTATACAGTACATAAATGTTTGAACACATAAAAAGTAAAATAAATATAAATAAATTGTATATTTTCTTCCTATGATATTCATATAATTTTTTGCCAATCAATATTTTTTTTTAATGTTTTTACCAGTTCTTGTACTTTTAAGAATTGATGTTTGTGTATTTTATGCTTAAATATATGCCTTTGGCATACATAATCAGCAGAAGGGTGTGTAGACAAATTTTATCTTAAAAAATAAGCACTATATAAATAAGTAATATTAGAAAAAAGCACCTATAGAGAAAAAATAAGAACCAATCTGATTGTAGTATTTTTGATTAAAGAACTGAGTTTATTGAAATAAATTAAGCTGAGAATAAGAAGTATAAAAGTGTCCAATTTTATACAAATAAAACTGGATATTTTTACTCTAATTTCATGTAAATATAAAATACCAGCAATATTTATTGAATGTTTTTTATGAACATTGGAACTAAATCATTTAAAATGGTTTTTTAAAGCAAGTTTTGTTTGAAAATTTTATTAAAGAACTTTCATTGCAAATCTTAAATTATTTAATTACACATCAGTTAGTAGTACATATTAAGGGAAGGTTACACCAATACTTTATTAACATTTCAATCACATGAAAAAAATGTTAAAATCATAAGTAAATAAATCTAGAATATAAAAATCAAGCTAATTTTATTAAACATGTCAATAAAATATTCTTTTAAACTTTTCCAAACCCATTCAATTTGTTCAAATTTTTCACTAATAGCTTTTCTAACTCATTAAACTTTATCACGCCGGAAACTTGTTGAACAGGTGCATCAGCTTTGTTTTCAATTTTAGCAATTTTCTTTCTGAAGAGAAATTCTTTTTCCATACAGAAAACAAGAAATCAGAGACCAAGTTCCTTCATGTCTTCTCATATTTTTTTTTCACCATCTGTTCCCGCCAAAATAGACAATATTTTGAATTGTTTTATTATTATTACTGTGCATTTCAATATTTTTAAAACAAAGCATTGAACATTCATACTTGAAAAGCACATATTTTTGTCTGATATTTCTTCTGTGGTATAAAAGACGTGCAATAATTTGTTTTCACTTATACCTGCACTAATTCTATCAATTGCAAAATATGGTGTATTATTAGAAAAATTAACCTGGCATTAGTAATTTACCAAAAGAATTTCAACTGAGAAATTTTCTTTTAAAACTTTAAAAAAATACAATCACAATTTTACTAACTTATATATATTCAGATGCATAAAAAGGGAAAGTTGGTCATCAATTTGACATATTTGAAGAAATAGCTTAGAAAAGTAGCAAGCTCAGCAAATAATATAAAACCAATGGAAAATATCTTCTCAAGAGTTTATATTGTACTCGCTAGGAAAAGTGTTATCAGCTTCCTTCAATCTATAAATTAGAGACCTTAGGCAAGGCCATGAAAAGCAATGATCGCTCAACTTTTTATTTCTAGAGTTCCACATATGAACATGTTATACTTCACAGTACAATAAAAAGAAAATATATATATATATATATATGTGTGTTTGGGTCAGCCAATTGAATCCAAAATTTGTGACAGAGCTACAATTTTAGAAAAAGGATACCTCGCCAAATTTCATTTATCAATTACATTATTTATTATTATTTTTGTAATTGTTATGGTATTTACATGCATGGGAATATACAGTCCAACAATGGTCAACTCGTTGATAATCTGACTATGGATCTAAAGAGAATAAAAATGTGTACCAAATGTTATTAATGTAACTTTTTGGGTTTTGAAGTTAGCATGTTCATGTTCACTTACACTAGCACAAGCAGAAAAAAAAATCGTTGAAATGGATTTTGTTCAAAATTTGATAGAAATGTATGAATTTATTATTAAATTACATAAGATCAAAACATTTTTGAGTTGTTGCATTCATAGATAGACAGAATAACAAAAGTTTGGAGGCATAAATCATGGAGATCAGACAAAATCTCAAACCTGAATATTTTGATCATTACCTTTCTTTCTTTTTAAAATCTTTGCATATGAAAAAGTAAAAAAAAAAATATCGATATTAATTTAGTTCTAAAATGTTTTGGCAAGAGTAACAAATGACCTACAAGTAACTTTAGAGCATCAAACATTTTGCATCAATTTTATTTTGGGAAGTTTTAAATTATTTAGCATATTTACTTTTTTTTAGACATATACAAAAATTGTCTGAAGTAAAAGTAGTTAAATAATTCCCTAAATAATGCTGAAATATAAGTAAAAAATGCTCTACAAAGAAGTAATGATATAGAAAGTCAATGATGAACTGAAGTTACTCTTAAAAATTAACTCGCATGGTTTTACATAAATACAGAAAATTATCTTTAAAAAGGATTTTGTCCTTATCTAAACAAAAGGAGCAGAAGGAAACAAAAAGAGTAAAAAGAAGCAGCAAGTAAATAAAAGGAACATATTTTCTATACACTATCAGTATTTCCTTAATAGTTTTAGCATATAACTAAAGGAGATTTATGAATAATAGACTTTTGTTGACTCAAGCAAAATTACAACTAATAGAAGAAAATGAGTATTTGTCAGTTTTTAAGGTCTTTCTAGGAGTTTTCTATTCTAGTGAATATAAAGTAGAATTAAATGCATTTTGTATTTCTATTTTTGAATTCATTTCAGGATTCAATTATTATTCAAGTATTTTATAATTTGCTTTTCAGAAATGCTATGCAATATTTAGAACACATATTATGAATCACAGAATTCAATTTTTTTATGCAACATTAATTCATAATATCAATATCAATAGCTGTCTGAAGAAGGGAATTAATCTAGTAACTGTTTTTTGGAAGAAATAAAAACTTCCTACTACTCTAAATGATTATTTTTCTTAATTAAAATTTTATATGATTTTTTTTTATTTCAGAGCTTTATTAAACAATTTTTGTTACTTGATTTAGAACTAAAAATAGGTATTGTTAATATATTACAAATCTGGTATAAGAAAGAGAATTTCAATTTGTGTAGTCCTAAATCCCTTTTTCAAACTGCTGATTAAAATTGATCATAAAAATTTATGATATAATAATAGAAATTAGATATACCTCATACTTTTATAAACTTTTCCATTTCATTCAGAACAATTCTAGCCAAAGAACAGGACTGTCTGATATTCTCAATACTATTCTTACTTAAAATTTCAATATTATTAGGTTCTATTTCAATTCCAGTATCATAATATGATGGCTTAAGAATATAATCTGGAATCTGCCTTTTTATACCAACTTCACCTGGAGTAACAACTTCATAAGTTCTTTTATTTTTAAACCATGATTTGGGATTTCGAGAAAAGCTTCGAAAAGTTACATGCTTCCATAATGACTTCATATATATAGAATTAATTATTTCATCTTGATATCTAATGCAGTATGAAACAATACCTCTTTCGAAACAAGATTTTTGATTCTTATAAAAAATATCTTTAGTACGTTTAGAGAGACAGCGTGGAAGAATATTCGCAGCCATAGTAAAAAATATTCTTGGAATACCTGAAATATAAAAATACAAAGTAATGTAGAATTAGAATATTCAATAAGTTTTATACATATTATTATTTACTTTTCAGTGATGATTACCATACCATAAAGAATTACCTTTTAGAGTTCTCATTGTTCAAAATACATAATATTCATAATTTTTTATAACCATATGTCTACCAATATAATTTAATGCTAAGCTTCAAACAATTTTTATTGCATTAACAAAATCTAATCAATAATAAAAAGTTTTAAAGTTTAAGCAAATATTTAAATGAAATACAACAGCATTAATACAGCCTCACATCAATCAAAACTTTTATATTTTCTAGAAAATTTAAAATGGAAATATCAGTTTTTTAAGCATAAACTTTTCCAAG
Source organism: Argiope aurantia (assembly GCA_026543865.1). Lineage (NCBI taxonomy): Eukaryota > Metazoa > Arthropoda > Arachnida > Araneae > Araneidae > Argiope > Argiope aurantia. The sequence goes on along the minus strand of JAPMOR010115513.1, from coordinate 329,622 downwards.
TTTATTGAAGTACATTAATATATTTCAAACATATTAGTTTTACTTCTAGAGGAACATAATTTAAGTAATACTATAATTTCTATCTGTTTAAAGAGTCTTAAATAAAAGAAGTCTGCCTATACACAGTCTAAATATCCTTATCTTTTACATGTTCCTGAATAAAACTTTTATGTATTTTTTAAAACTATTTAAAACTTCACATGATCATAAAATGATTAAGATATCAGATTGACACTGTCCATTAAATTCCTTGCTAGATTGCAATCTTAAATTACATTACTTTATCTTCATATTTTTAACTAATATTTATATTGAACAGAATCACTAGAAATAAATGTTTCAGTACTAATATTATTTAAAAACCCAAAGTCAATTTATAGTTTATACATTAAAATAACAAAAATTTATAAAATGTTTGCCAATGATATGAATAGGAATTTAATAGTATATGATATATGCAAGTATAAATCCGTTTTCCGTTCATAATAAATATGATCCGCATGCAACATTGAAAAAAATTAAGAAGGTACTTTTTTATGGAATAATATGGAAATATGGGAACAATTTATAGTAATAATTTTTCCGAATTCATTCATTTAAATAAATAATAAGGATATATACCCTATCAGAGAAGGCAATACAAAAATAAATTTGACCAGAAAAGTATTTTTAACTTTGCACGTTCAAGCAGAAAAATATCTCATCTAGTTATCATATTTTAAAATTACTTCAGTGATTATTATTATACGAATTAACCAACTTCGCAACCACTGTTAAAGATGAGATTGGTTCATTTTATTCACGTTCCATTTGAATGTGATGTATGCTAAATTTTCAGTGGTTATCATATAAAGTATTCATCATTGGCACTCACCAAAACTATCTCAATTCAGTCAATCACGAGGCCAACTATTGCACGCAATAGATCCCACCTACTTCAGAAAGATCACGTGTTCTATGGGTTGGGTTGACGAGGCGCCCAGGTAAGGACAGTCCTACGGTATCCCCGGTAAGGACAGTCTACGAAGTAATTAGCATTCAGTACGTTGCCGTGACTGTCTTCGATGGGCTTTGGAGATGTTAGATCACGTGTTGTTTCGTCCCAGTAATTATACGCCAGTGCCCCATTGGGATCACATGATCCTTCCGTGGTAGGTGTGACCTGCTATTGCGCGCAATAGCTGGCGTGTGAAAGTTTGATTCGAAAACGGATCATATCAAAGGGTCTATTTCTCAGGAGATTTACCTTTCAAAGAACCTCTCGTTTATTTCGTTTTCTCAAAATTGACGTGTGAATCGCTTATTTTGCAGAAATTCTTCTAATTTTCATTAATTATTTTTATGTAGACATTGAGATTTTGTTAATATAAATGGAAGCATATATACTCCTTTGTATAATAAATAAAATAAATGAAGTTTGTGAATAACCAAATTATCTAATATTTTATCATGGATAAAAAAAATTATCAGATTTTGATATTTCATGGTTCATGATTTCTATTTCAACGAATACAAATTTCTAATTATTCAGAAAAATTTAAAAAGAATGCCTCTTTTTTTTATATATATTTTGAAATTTGTTTAGGCACGGCTTTAATATTTTGTAAAAGAATTATTTTTTTTTAATGAAATTACTAAAATAAGACATGAATTTGTTTTTCTTTACTTAGAAAGGCATACAGAAAATTGCCTCTATATTTAATGAAGCTTAATACAAGTTCATTAAAAGTTATTCTTGTTCATTAGAATACTTGTAATATTTGATTTTGTGTTTCGTACTTCATGATTTTCATTTCAATGAATACAAATTTTTTATTACTTAGAAAAAGTTAAAATTAATATATTTCTTTATTTATATTTTTTATTTAATTTATATCTTTAAATTTATTTATGCCTTTTCAAGTATTTTATAAAAGAATCAAAGAAATTACCCAGAAAATTACCTTTTCTTTAATAAAACTTTTTTGTTCTATGTTAAATTAATACACCCCATCAACATTTATTAAATATACTGTAGAATTATTCAATATATCTTTCACTGTAAGATTAAATTGGATTATATAATAGTGACTATAAAGAACGAGGATATGCTTAGCATTACATTATGTTGTATTATAATATTTATTCATGATAGTATAATAAACAATTTTTTGAAATTAATACATTCATTAGAGTAAAGTTCAGTGTTTAGCACCTATGCCAATCTTTAAATTGTTAATTTTACAATATTTAAATTCCTTTGTTAAACTATGCAGTTTATATTGACATTTTTATCAACTTAAATAAAAAAAAAATTGTACATTATTGACTTTACATTCTAAATTTAAATAAAGTTTTTTTTTTATGTGAACCTTTAAAAAGTCGTTGAAAAAATTTTTGATATGGAGCAGAACACTGAAAATCTCATTGTAAACTTATATTGTAATTTTTATAAAATAATCTGACTGGTGAAATATGCCTTTACATCAACTTGTTTTACTAATTAACTCAATCAAAAACATACTATATATGGCAAAATTGGATTCCTTATAATCTAAATTACAATGAAAGAAATCTAATTTCGTTACTATTCTTTAAATGCAGACTATAATTACCAGTTGTTCCGAGGAATGTGATGATTCAAACCATAATTTACAAAGATGTGTTTTGGACTTTAGTATAAAATACCACAATATGAGGTAATATTTCATTATGAAATAAGGCATAGGCATTTGTTATATATTAATTTTTTTTCTATTTCTTTTTAAAGCTAAAAAATGTTCAGTTACTGCAGTATGAATGTATTGTCACTATTAATTAACAACAGATACATATCAAAGCTTCTCTGTAATGTTATCTAACAGTGATTAGAAATAATTAAAAAAAAATTTCTTGTGTTTACAGGAAAAAAGAGTTTAAAAGATAAATTCTTTATTTGTGCCAATCTGTATGAAATAAAATACTTATGGTTCAAAGAAAACGATATTGGTAAATGAACAGGAATAGAAATTTGAGAAAATTTTAAATTAATAATGTAAAATTTTATTAAATTAAAATAAGTTAACATAACAATCATTTTATTTTGTAGAAATATTTTAAATTCAAGCTGCCACTGTTGTTGAAATAAAAAAGAAATTAAATATACCAAATAATTTGTTGTCTAAACAAAGAAAACTACTGTGTTTTACTGATGTTAAACTAAGGAATTCTTAATGTAACAAATTGTAAAGAACTATTAAGTATGAACAAATATATGCATTATTATTTGATAATTCTATGGAAAACAACATATATTCTTTAAGAAGTAGAATTTTAATGTTAATATATATAAAAAAAATATCTTATTTTGTTTTGAAATGCCAAAGATTAAAAAGAAAAATCTAAATTTTTGATGATATTTGAATTGAAGCAATTGCAAGACGTTTAATTTTCTAGATAATTTCAAATATTATAATTAGTTCCTGGCTGATGAATGATGAAGATAAAATAAAGATTTTTTTTTTTCCAGATTGGTTCAAATCATCAATCTTAAAATAAAAGTATATATTGATATATAAAATATTTATACATTGATTTAATATTATAATTATATATTGGTATTGGAAGAATTAAGTTTCATAAGTTGAAATAAAATAAATATTCTTTTTTAAATAATGCTGTATAACTATAGATTGCGTACTGTTTCTTTATATAGTTCTTGATGCTGAAAATTCACAAATCAAAAATTTATTTCCATTAAAGATATTATCAATTTTTAAAATGAATAAACTACTCCAATGATTAATTATTTCATCCTTAATCAAATTTGTCAGAACTAATGTGTATACTCAAATTAACAGTCAACCTCCAAACTTTGTTTCTTTAGAAGTACCTTCGATTGATTATTCATTAAACTTTTACAGTTTCCACCTTATTATTTGAATTGTTTAAATGCATATATCCTAGTAATGACTTATAAGCAAGTTAATTATTCTGATAATTATTGAGTTTAACATATTTAATAAACTAAATTTATTATAATGAGTCTTTTCAGAAATAGATTGTCATAGAACTGGCTTTATGTGGAAAGTAATGCAAAACACATACATCAATATCCAATAAATAGTATAATGGAATCAATAATAATAGAATTAATGGTGTTTATAGCCACAAAACAGTAATCAAACTAGCAAAACTTGAAAAGTCAGTACATTTATCATTAAGGAAATTTGATTTCAGTACCTTATATTGAGGAGAGAAACCTCATGCTGATAGTCGTATGTTCGTTTTTCAGTCATTTGCCATGAACAGCAGGGAAAACTACAACAGTTAATACGGTTAGGCGCCAAGTGTCAAGAATCCTGTAAGACATTTGGAAAGATGAAAATGCACTTTGATTTCGACGGGGCAGTATGAAATGGATGAAAGCAACGCCACCTAGTCCAGAGAATTTTCATTATGTATTAGAAATGTTATTTATTTTCATTGTTTTGTTAATTATTTGTTCAATAAAATTAGTTGACATTGTATTGATTATTTCAATGAAATGTTGGTATTATTTTGAATATAACAAGCTGCAAAATTATTTAAAAAGATGTAATTTGTTTTTATATTTGGAAAAAGTAGTGAACTAACTTTACAAATGATTAAAATTTTTAAATAAGAGTGATCATAGATTCATTAAAAGCAGTGCTATTTTAGTAAAGAAGTTTAAAAATGATCTGATAGTATATCACTACCTTAATTAATAAACCTTAATGATTTTTATTCTAAAACAGAGTAAATATTATTAAAAACATTAAAACTTTCTTATCACACTTCTAAGTCTTAAATTATTATTGCATTACAAAAATGTGATTTCAATAATTTATATTCTAAATTTGCTATTAAGTGATTTTATTTAATTCAAAAATTAAACGAGGAAAGAAACAAAAACTGATACAAATGCTAAATAAGAAGTGCATTGTTCAGACAAGAATATTGAAAATGGATAGAAAGAAATTGTATATATATATTAAATTTTATGATATTCGTCGAAAAAAAGAAGCTTGTTTTTTTATATGGTTGTCATGATAATGAAATTGCAGTTATTTCTGCTACTGCAGAATAACGTATTTCCCACTAGTTCTGATCGTTGCGGCAAGTGGAGCTGCTGTCTAATGTGGAACAAGTCTCCAATAAAAAAAGAATGAAACTTCTTTTTTCCTTTCTCTGCACTGTTAGTAGTTCGACAACGAAGTTTCGAACTACTAACAACATGGTTAGCATATGTCCGTGTGTATAAGAATATGCTACGAATTCAATGACTATACATGAAATCTCATCTTCCAAATTTAGAGGCAGATCACAACAACCCAGCAGTCTGCGAAAGTAAGCAAACCACTCAGGGACGACCTGTACCTCTCCAAAAATTGGTACCAAAGTTTGCTTGGTGGTGCCAAGCGTTACCAAGGCACGTTATTTTCCTTACTCATTAGTTTAAGGCACGAATAATATAGCCATTTTCAAATTTTACATAAAATTTTTTCTTTTTTAAAAGTGGTGCGTTATTTTTATTCCTATTTTGAGGAATTGAATATTTGATAGAATTTAATACTTATCATCGAAAATATTATTTCAAAGTAAAAAGCGCACGAATCCAGAGTGAAAGTAAACAAAGTATTGCTACTTCAGTTTTGATTTCATTAAATATTTTTCAGAGCAAAGCAAACGAATTCTTTTTATAAGTAATTTTTCGATAGGAAAAACGCTGAGATATTTAGTTCAAAGTGTTATTGCATTGCTATTAATAACATCATTTAAGCAAAGAAAACGTAGGTTTTTCCATCCAAACAATACAATAATAATTTTATTTCAAGAAATAATATTTAGAATTATGAAATCGCGATATTGATTCATCTTACTCATATTATTTATACTTATATTATCACTTATATTATTTAAAGCTTATTGTTCCATGGCAAAATTTGTAGGATTTATTTTCTACTTCTCATACGAATTTTATTGGTTTAGCACATTTTTAAAACTATATGAAGTTGAATCTTAGTTATGCAGCAGAAATTGTTATCCGAGGTCAAAATGGATGTCTAAAAACTTTTAGATATGTTGATATGACATGTTTAATGACATAGAATATTTTTTTATTTTAAAATCATTTTGAATGCTTTTATTGGGTGTCCCAAAAATGATCAACGGTTTTAAAAAACAGTTTAAAACCACTGAAAGAGATAGAAATTGTTTGTTCTAACCAATTTTCAAATATAGTTACAATGTTGGACAATAGATGGCGCTCTGACTAGGGGAAAACTACAAAGCAATGTTTTCAAAAAAATCACAGCACCAACGTGACGCAGTCTGAGGACAAAATTCACAGACCCCGGTCAAAACATTTCATTTGAAATGTTCTGTCAAGCAGCAGAGATGTATTTTACCACTTTCTCTACAACTTGTGGATTGTGACGATACACCTTGTCTTTCAAGAACCTTCAAAGAAAAAAATCCCATGTGGTCAAATCTGGCTAATAGGAAGGCCAATTCATGCCAGTTCGCGCATGGTTTTCTTAGTCAACGGCAATGAGACAATCACAGAAATGTTCGTTGAGAAATTTGAGCACTGAAGACTTTCGATGTGGCCGGGCATCGTCTTTCATGAACCTGTAGTGATCGTAGCGCCATCTTGCATTCATGTTATTCTAAAGCGCTACCTATCTACTTTCCCTAATACAATTTATATTAATACTTCGCCCGGGGAATCCCCGTTCTATCTATACGTGCGCTAAGCGGTGATGTTACGATAGTTAGTGAAATAAAGAGTTTATTTTTCTAATTGCGATGAAGTGCTTTATACAACACTCTACATGAACACCACCACAATGGTGACCCGGAAAAGAGATCACGTATAAGTAAACTTCAAAACTTTCACCGCCTGCGCAAAGGCGTGCCGAAAACCATCAAATTTCGGATACTCTTCTTCTGGAGTTATTTTTACAACTGCCCAAAACCGTCCAGTCTATACTTCTAGCAATTAGTCCTCTAAATGCCACTAAAGCTGTGGAAATTGCGGATAGAATCATGGAAGTTACGCCACCCGAGGTAAGCAACATTTCAAGCTCTAATTCCTGTGCAAATATAAATAATACCTCTCAGTCAGAACTTCTCGAAGAAATTAAAGCACTTCGCGAAGAAGTTGCTTCTTTACGCCGATCAAGAAGTGCCAGTCGCGGACCGAGAAATAATTCTCGTAAACGAACTGACTTTCGCTTTCGACAGCGTAGCTCCTCTCAGTCGAATGGTGTTTGTTGGTATCATCGGAAGTACGACTCCAAAGCGCATAAATGCATTCCGCCTTGCAATTATCAGCCAAACCACAACGGCAAGGAGTAGCGGCGACATATGTCTCGCCCAGTAGTTCTCTTCGCCTTTTTGTTCGCGATAGAAAATCAAATGTAAATTTTCTCGTTGACACTGGCAGTGATTGTAGTTTGATTCCTGCGACTAGAAATGATAAACTGTGTATTCCGATTCAAAAATTCTTTGCAGCAAATGGTTCTATCATTAATGTTTATAAACAAAAGTTATTATCTTTAGATTTAGGTTTAAGAAAACAATTTGTTTATCCTTTTTATGTTTGTGATAGTAAAACTGCAATTATTGGTGCAGATTTTCTACATCATTTTAACTTGCAACCTGATTTAAGAAATTGTCGTTTAAATGATATGTGTACACATATAAATGCTCATGCTATTCTTAATAATACTGATGTTCATTCTGTAAAATCTGTATTTTGTAATGATGATTTTTCAAAGTTATTGAATGATTTTCCTAATATTGTTAAAGCTCCATATGCAAACCAAACTGTAAAACATTCTGTTATGCATCATATTGAAACTTTTGGTTCTCCTGTTTATGCAAAACCTCGTAGGCCAGCACCCGATCGCTTACAAATCGCTAAAATGGAATTTCAGCATATGTTAGATTTAGGCCATATGCGGCCATCCAACAGCAATTATGCCTCTCCTCTACATATGGTTCCAAAAAAAGAAGTGACGATTGGCGTCCTGTTGGTGATTTTAGAGGTCTTAATGCTCAGACCAAAAAGGACAAATATCCTATTCCCAGTATTTTGGATTTTACTAGCGAACTTCATGGAACCACAATTTTTTCTCATATTGATTTAGTAAAAGCTTTTCATCAAATTCCGATTGCTCCCGAGGACGTTCATAAAACAGCTATTTGTACTCCGTTCGGACTCTTCGACAGCACTCGGATGCAGTTCGGTTTGTTCAATGCATCAAGTACCTTTCAGAGATTTATTGATGAAGTTACTAGAGATTTAGATGGTGTGTATGCTTTTATTGACCATTTATTAATTGCTTCAAAATCAATCGAAGAGCATAGACAACATCTCAGAGCTCTCTTTTCAAAATTAGACCATTATGGACTTACAATTAAATCTTCTAAGTGTACATTTGGTGTTCCTACCCTAGATTTCTTAGGATTTAAAGTTTCCAAAGAAGGTATTTCTCCAATTCCTGATCGAGTTAGTGCAATTCAAGAATTCCCACGACCCACTACTCTTACTCGACTTCGTAGATTTTTGGGTATGTTTAATTTTTACCGCAGATTCTTCCCAAGGCAGCTCACATATTATCACCTTTGGTTAAATTTCTTGAAGGCCATACTAACAAAAAGAAATCACCACGGCCATAAAAAAAAATCTGAAACTACTCTGCAATGGTCTGAGGAAGCTGACAAGGCATTTTCTAATGCCAAGAAAGCTCTTGCCGAAGCTACCCTACTCAAACATCCGGTTCCTGGAGCTCCTTTAAGTCTGTGGACTGATGCATCCTTATTTGCTATTGTAAGCTCTTTAAATCAACTTTCAAATGGAATTTGGGAACCCATTGCATTTTTCTCAATAAAACTTTCTAAAAGTCAAACTAATTGGTCAACATACAACAGAGAACTTCTTGCTATTTATGCTTCCATAAAAAAATTTCGACACATGCTTGAAGGTAGGGAATTTTCAATCTATACTGATCAAAGACCCCTTACTGAAGCCTTTAAGCAAAAGCCGGATAAATGCTCACCTCGTCAACTTAGACATTTAGACTTCATATCCCAATTTTCTACCGATAATCGTTATGTCAAGGGTACAGAGAATATTGTTGCAGATGCATTGTCTCGCATTGAAATCGATTCAATTTCACAAAAAGAATTTAAATTTTCATGACATCTCACTTGCACAGTTAAATGATTCTGAACGGAAAAAATATCTGAAATCTTCACATTGTAAAATAGAAAAGCAATATTTTCCCTTAGAGGATGTAACCTTGTATTGTGACTTATCTACTAATTCACCTCGTCCGTACATTCCAAATTCTTTTCGTTCAATAGTTTTTGAAAATATTCACAATCTTTCTCATCCTGGCATTCGAGCAACAAGAAAGCTGATTACTAAACGTTATTTTTGGCCAAACATGAATTCTTTTATTAAAAATTCTGTTCAATCTTGTCATAATTGCCAACGTTCTAAAATTCAAAGACATACAAAATCTCCTATAGGCACTTTCGCTTTGCCAGATGCTCGATTTGCCCATATAAATATCGATTTCATAGGACCACTCCCACTATCTGATGGTTATAAATATTGTATGACAATAGTTGACCGATTTACCGATTACCGATTACCAGATGGCCGGAAGCTATTCCTACTTCAGATATAACTGCTGAAACAACATGTAAAGCCCTAATTCATAATTGGATATCTCGTTTCGGCTGTCCAGTAACTATAACTACAGATCAAGGTAAAAATTTTGATTCACATCTATTTAGACATTTGAATAATATTTTGGTACAAATCGAATCCTACAACGTCCTACCATCCCCAATCCAATGGACTTGTAGAGCGTTTCCACAGGGATCTTAAGAGTTCTATTATAGACCATTGTCAACCAAACTGGACTGAAACTATTCCCATAGTTTTACTCGGAATTCGATCTGCAATTAAACCGGACATAAATGCCACATGTGCTGAATTAGTCCTTGGTACAACCCTCAGATTGCCTTCTGACATTTTAACCTCAAAAGTAGATCTATCAAGACCAACAGATACTTATGTATCAAAATTCAAAGCACTAATGCAATCTATAAATCCTATTTCTACGTCTAGACACTCGGCTAAGCCTATTTATATTCATCCATCCTTAAATACTTGCTCTCATGTATTTTTGAGAGTGGACAGTGTTAAACCTTCTCTTTCACCTCCTTATACTGGTCCACACCCTGTAATCAGCAGGAAAGATAAAACTTTTGTATTAAAAATTAATAATAAAAATGTCACAGTTTCCATAGACCGTGTCAAACCTGCATATGTAGTGACAGGATCTAATGACTCGTTACCTTCTATACCTGCATCTATTCATAAAACTCAAGGTCAACTTTCTAAAAATGAATAATTATCGACAAAACCAACTACCACTCGTAGTGGACGTCATGTCCATTTTCCAGCGAGATTAATTGCTGAGATATAAGTTGTCGTGTATATATAGTAACTGTAATTTTATGTATTTCATATATTATTGTATCTATTTCCTTCAATTTCTATTTACCATTTGAAACCATTATCCTATATTATACTTATTGTATTACGTGATGTTTTATTCTTATGCGCGTATATTTATCTTGTATTATCACATTATCGTTCTCCTTGTTCACTAGGGGGATACTCATGTAGTGATCGTAGCGCCATCTTGCATTCATGTTATTCTAAAGCGCTACCTATCTACTTTCTCTAATACAATTTATGTTAATACTTCGCCCGGGGAATGCCCGTTCTATCTATACGTGCGCTAAGCGGTGATGTTACGATAGTTAGTGAAATAAAGAGTTTATTTTTCTAATAGCGATGAAGAGCTTTATACAACACTCTACATGAATACCACCACAAACCTACAATTCTATAAAGCATTTTGAATGGCCACAAATTCAAGGAGGATGTTCAAATATATTACTGAAGTAATCGTCTGGCCTCCATTAAAATTGCCCAATAAGTGCTTTGGAGGAAATGGTGGCCTAAAACATGACTATTAGGGGATGCAGGGATGAAGGTAAGGTTACATGAGGATTCTTCTTTCCCGAAATGAGTCAGTTCTGCTTATTAATGAAACCATCGAGTAAAAAATATCCTTCGTCAGAGAACCAGATGTTTCAAACTTCGATTTCTCAGCCATTCAACTTCAGCAGCACAGCGTTTGCAACCTTCTAGCGTGCATGAATGGCATCAACACTTAGAGGTTGTCGAGTCTGGACTTTGGAAAGAAACAAGTGAAAACTGTGACGCATGATTCGGTGTGCAGTCATTCGCCGTTGTCCAGTTTAACAATCAGCACGGAGAATATAAACTAGGGGTCGCTGTTGGATGATCTGCTAAACAACTGCAGCATTCATTTCTGATATTACTGTACTTGGATGGCTGGTGAAATTTTTGAAACAGTATTGTATTGCTTTCCAGACCGTTTTCAGATATTGAATGTCCTTTGATAACCCCGTTTCACTGCAACAAAGCTGGGGTCCAGGTGATGTATTTCTAAAACAATTAAAAATACTGTTCCAGCGTACAAACCATTTTCGAGTTTGGTTTAGTTTAGTTATATCAACATCCCATTTTTAAATCAACATTGTGAACCATTTTTGAAGCATAGGCTGGGATGTAGAAACAATATCGATATGAAAGGGCAGAATACATACACAATAACAGCGCCATCTATTGACTAACTTTGTAACTACTTTTCAAATTCGGTGAGAATAAAATTCCTGATTATTTAAACAGAATGCAACAAACCGTGCATTTCTATCACCTTCCGTTATTTTAATTGATTTTTCAAAACCTTGGTCTTTTTTGGGACACTCAGTATAATAGATAATATATTAAGACATATATATAAGACAATATTATTTCAGACTTTTGTCAAAATGCCATGAAAATGTGAATTATTAAATTACCACTTTTATAATTTTGTATATTTAACATTATTATATATACTGAGAAATGCAAACGAATTATTGCCTAGATGAACATCGGTGGTCCGGTGTGCGGGCTTCAAACCCGTAGCTGATGAGAATCAGAGTGGTTCAATTCCACCTTCTAGGCGATACTATATTTTATACATTGTTTGAAATAAGGCCTTCATCCTTGTGATTCATTTTTTTTCTGGCAAGAATAACATAAATTAATTATTCATAACACAGTAAAAAAACCATTAGTTTTTACATCTTCTGACAAAAATTTTATCTTAGAATTATCGAAAATTGAGTTTAAACAAGAAAAGAAATAGACAAGATTTAT
>JAPMOR010115513.1:263033-316643 GCA_026543865.1 Argiope aurantia | reverse complement strand
GAAGAATTCTACGAATAGTTTCACAGGAAATAGAAGTTCCATTTGATTCATTATATTGTGAAGTAAACTTTATTGCACTCAGACGTGGATTTTTTAGAAATATACAATATAATACCTCACAATATTTCTTTGACTTCTAGCTGACAGAATTTCAGGGCGACCATTACGAGGCTTGTTTGCAATCCTTTTTCCCTCTCTGTAATGTTTTATTATGCTTTGCACCGTTGAATGAGGTAGATTAGTTATAGTTGCAATGCCTCTAATTGATTTTCCAGCTTTAAAATGAAATATAATTAATTTTCGTACGTCTAAACTCGTTTCTTTACGAATGCGCGTCATATCTAAGAATCACAGAGAAGGAGATCCAGAGGTCTCACTCTCATACACTAATGGCAACTTTTTTAACATGGCCATTCACATAGACAGTAGCGCCGTCTCTGTTGATGCCAGCGACTTGGAACTATTGCGCGATGGAATGACGTATCTTTCTTCGTGACGTCATGATACCTGTGTAAACAAAGCAAATGCATTTATTTTATTGACTTTTCTAGGCCTAATTTTAGTCTTGGGGTAATATCCCGTAGTAAATTGTTATCTGAATTATATTATATTCTCCATTCTTCCATATTTTTCATTTATATTCTCCATTCTTATATTTAAAAAAAATCATCTCTGCTTGTTGTGAACTAGTGAAATTCAGATGCATTATTACCATATTTCAGATTAATTAAATTACATTTACACTTCACTATGAAATTCCATCAAATTATTTTTTTAAAATTCTATTCCACCAAAAAGGATTTTTTTTTTTTTTTTTGTTTAAAGTTCATATGTAAGATAAATACTTATTTTTGGCTACCTAAAGAACAAATTTGAAATTTTACAGTGAATGAATTGCATATTAAGTTCTATTATTGATTATTAATTTTCACTTCCTATTAATTATAATATATATCAGTAGATTTTAAACTGCAATTTATGAGGTTTAAAATATTTTATTCCAATTTGGAAAACAAAAAATAATTGAAAACAATCCACATATTACATGGCAAAAAATATTAGTAAATACAGCATAAGCTCATTTGAAAAAGAAATTTCAATCAAAAATAAAGAGTGATTAGTTTTATAAATTTAAAATCTATGAGAAAAATGTTCTTATGCAGTATCAATGCTAATTTTACATGATAAAAATACATTAAGCTTGAGTCACATTTTTAACATGCTTCAGATGGTAAATTAAAAAAGTGAAAAACATGAAAACAACAAACTGACATAATTATTACTAATTAATTTTCAAAAAATAAAATTAAAATACTAAAATATTTTTACATTTTAAATTAAACATTTTTACATGGTACAACATTCCTCCTACTGCTTTTTCTTGATCTAAAATGCTATGTTGCTATCCACTCTATCATTTCTTCCCAGAACGAAATAGGGAAATTGCCCTTTGTTAATGCACATAATTCTTTCTTTTCATGATACAATGTTCTTGAATTAACAGAGTCAAATAGTTTGTCAATCTTCCAAGGAGTTCTGTTGTTTTTATTCCTTTGCTCTCAATGTTAGCTGCAACATGTAAATTCAAAGCAGTTGCAACAGAGTGACTAAGTACCTACAAATATAAAACAAATGTTGTAGAAAACAATTCAGGCAACTTGTTTCTTTTTAAAAACATTAATATATTATACATCATTATGAATAAGAAAGCAATTAAATAAAAGTTGAACTTCCTAGTGAATGTGAATCGAAAAAGTAGAAGTTACTCTAAAAGGTGATTTTGAATTTACTATCCATTAAGTATAAATAAATCTTCATTCTTTGAAAATAAAACTGAATATAAAGTAAAAATTTTGATCAGACATTTTGGAAATTTTTACAGAATATAATAAATGTGGTAGGTTAATCTGTAAATGCTTAAGTAGATGATGTAGAAAGTTTTAGAACAAATATTCTGGAATTAATAGAAAGAAAAAAAGTATTATATTATATTATGACTATCTCTATCTGAACTGCCAGTTTTACATTCATTTTCTTTATTCCACACACTTACATTATTATTAAACATTCAAATTCAGAGCTTTATTACACTAAAATTACAATAAAAGATAGGAAACATTTTGCCATCACATCATATTTAAAGCATTAAATCCATTAAAATATATTAAGAAAAAAATTTAAGAATCAATGAAATATAACAGGAAATAATATTTTATATGATTAAATTTACAAAATATGACAGTAATTCAATAACACAAATGGAAATTTCGCATGTTCTCTAAATAAAGTAATTTTAATTCGTTTGATTTATTTTCATATTCAATTTCAAAACAATTATTAAACATATCTGTTCTCATCTGAAGAAAATTTGAATAATATCAATCCAGGTGTTTCATTCTGACTTCTACAACAAAGACAACATCTAAATTTGCTGACTTAGAATTTTCTCGATGATTTATCCAGAGTCACACCAGGTCCGGCATTCGCATCCATTCTAAAAATATACAAGCAACAGAGTGCACAAGGAAGAAAAATCTAAACAAATAAAAAAAAAGAGAAAATGCATAAAACAAGATAAATCAAGCAAAATAATAATTTCGAATGTAAAAAAAATTAATCAAAAGATAATCTGCAAGGTTTCAGCATCGCGCTCAAAACAACAATCTCAAAATGTCGGCGATTTCCTGTTTCATTTCGAAAATTCTCCGCTTTCGTTTAGTTCCCGTAAAAAGGGATCAACAGAGGTGGCGCTACAATCGTTTACCAAACTTCGAAGTGACATTTGAATCTCTTTCTCTGTGCTAAGAATAAAGTAACTAGAATAAATAATTTTGATATTAAATACTGAAATCAAACGATTTTAGTGTATTTTTCAATTAGAAGAAAAATAAGCCGCAAAAGATATTTTTTATGATGAATTTAAATAAATAATGTTTGGATGTACGAAGACTTTTGTGTTCTAATTTTGTGACATTTTTTATTTATTTATTTTTTAGAACAATACTACTTGATTTTTTATAAAAATATTTGTTCAGTTTTATTAAGAACTATTTAAAGATGCTAATTTAAAAAAAACCAACTAATAAAATGCTTTATTAAGAAGTATAGAACACAATTTCTGCAAATTTCTTTAGTGTACGAACACTTTTGGGAGCCACTGTATATCCAATGTAAACCGTTTGTTAGTTGTTCAAAGAGACTCTTTTAAATATTTGCTTTCTAATTAATTTTCAAGAAATTGTATGCAAATTGGCCATGGGATAAAGAAAGCTGTACGCATTCAATATGAAAAGTTGACATTGAACTAGCCCACGTAGTAGTAAATCAGCGCCCTCTTACATCCATCCAGAGTCACATGAAGAATAAGTGCAAAATTAGTTGATAATCATATAATATAAACTTTTCTAGGTGTTTCGGAATTATGAATGTCCGATGATTTCTTCAAGATGCCGTAATAATTTGTCGTATTATCGAATCTTTATCGGAAATGTCGTGAAATATTCACATTCACAATACGATATAACAATACAGCTAAAAAATTAAATAGGGTTTATTTTTCATCATAAATGGAAAATAAACCCTATTTAATGATATTTTTTACCACTAAAACCAAAATGAAGACCCAACTGGCTATAAATAAATATTTTCCCCAAATATATATAGAAATAGTGGAGGTAGAAAATGTGACCTTGAACCGTCTACAGAAAATACACAGACTACAGCTTTCGCCGTGCGCTAATGATACGGCTAACGGATGCAAAGGGTTAACGAGCTGAGTGAGGGCTTTATTTTTAAAAGCGCTTCAAGAAGTGCATGGTCAGAAACAAACGATGGCGTGTTTACACAACGAGCTCAATATAAACGGGCGCATAATAAATTGTGCGAAAAAATCACAGTGAAGAGAATATTTCATTTTTATGAAATGAATCATTAACAATTTATTATTGAAAAAAAAGGCAATTGCAACTGAAAATTTAAAAATTACTAAAGAAGCAAATGTACACATGAAAAGTTGAAGAAATGTTTTAAAGAGTCGTATAAATTTTACAGCTGTACTTGGTTGACCAGTGTTAATGTCGTCAGTATATGTATCGCTGAAATTGCTTCTCTTTTTGAATGATGAAAATCAAATGTAAATAAACCGTCATCCAAATTTCAGATTTTTTTTTATTACAGTAATTGTATTGAATTACAGTTTTTACAATAGTTGCATTGAATGTAATGCTTCATGTAGATAATTAATGGAGATGAAAAATACTACTTGAAAAGTTCTGGAAAATGTTCACCATATCACTAAAAATTCCATTCAAACAGAAGAAGGATAATACTTGAAAGAATTGTTCGTAGATTGTGCAAAGGTTTTTCGTTACTCGAATTCGACAACAGTGTGTGTCAACCTATTCATCGAAGAAAAAGTGAGCTTCGTTATTCCAGAGTGTTCCATTACCAAATGAAGTTAACTATTTCCACTAAAATGCAAATGTTTTATGAGCCTCGATCCGAATCCCCATCCCACAATATGTTTACAGGTTTCATTTTGTAGGGTTAAAAATGCAAGAACCGCTGTGAGTCATTCTTTATGTTCGACAATGTGCTATGCAATGCGTTACGGGCAGCGAAATATAACATATCCAAACTAATATTTGGAAAACAAATGGTACACTTAAAGTACCATGCGGCGGCTGACTGCTGATGTCAGCGACACGAGTAGCCACATTTTCGGCGCTAAAAGGTGGGCCTTTCTTTATTCCACTGCCTAGTAGATTGCTATGTCATCAGTTGCTTCGAATTTCCGTATCTTATGTAAGGGCACATGGACACATTGGATCCCTTTGTATGCGGTTCATACGTCGGAATTCTTGTACAACTGCAAAGGAGTTCTGCTGGTTCTGGAAGAGAAATTTTACCAATTACTTTTTTCCCTCATAAATTGGGCAAGATTTGCAGAGAAATAGTTAATGCTCGTGCAGAATACGAGTATTAGCTATTATCCGAATGCCTATTAGTCTTACTTTTTTAAAGAATAATATTAATATGCATGTTCTGGAACACAAATGTTTCAGATTTTCAATAAACAGGGTGTTGCCGAATTCGACTAACAAATTCAGAGGGGTGATATTAGGCATCAAGAGGATAAATAATCACCATATAGCATGGAGTCCCAAACGACGTTTAGTTGGTGAAAATCGCAAAAATATAGAAAGTCGGAAAACTGTTGGAAACTGTAAAATATTAATAAAAAAATAACAAATGGTGTTTCAAGTTTGAATTATTTTAAAGTGAAAGCACATTCTTAATTTTTTTTTTCCATGTTGGTAACATGCGGATTTGATTGAACTAGGGGGTCGTAAATGACTGAAAATGAAAAAGTAGTTTAGAACCAGTATTTTCAAAAATATTAAAACTTGAAGAAAAATAAAAGCTTGAAAATGTAAGGAATTTTATATTCTATAATTTGATATAAGCGTGTGATGTGAGAACTCGGGAGTACAACATCAGTACCGATGTTCGCAGAGAGCGTTATCAATTTCGAAAGATAAATTCTGAGCAAGGATAATAGGCATTAAATAGATGAAAAATTAGCATAAAACATAGGGTCGCAGGTAACGTTTTTCAATGAAAATCGCAAATAGGGTGGAGTTCGCACGCTGGATGCTTGATGCCACACAGGAAGATGCACACTTTTCCTCTAGAGTTTTATTCTCAGATGAAGCCTGTGTGGTGAATAGCATATAAGCCAGTTAACAACTCTTCTATTAGAACGATCGTTTTAGCTGAATTGTTTAGTTACTGGACTGCTAACCAAAAGGTCCCAGGTTCTATCCTAGCGCATTCGCGCACCGCCTCACCTGCTTTACGATATAAGGTGTTTTCAACAAGCACAATGCACATATTTGGTCATTCGAAAATCCCCACATCACTATCTCGTCGAACGTACAAGACATTTGACATTAACATCTGGGCAGAGTCCACTATTTGGACTGTGTCTTCTGCCCGAACGCCTCAGCGGTATAAAGTACCTTGTTTTCTTGTAGATGTTCCTCCGGATTTACTGCAGGGAGCACCGACAATTATACGTCAGAAAACCTTTGGTTAATGCATGATGGATCACCAGCATATTTTATTTACATTCGTCAAATCTGACTAGTTTCCGAAAGAAGTTTAACGGCTATCAATTCTGCGATGCTCATTAATGAGTACTTGCTCGCAGCTTTTATTTTTCTCGCATGAAAAATTTACATACGAGAAGGCTTCTTCTCGATTACCTTGTTCTTAATCCTTGCATTTATAGGGCGAATCTTTTCGCCAGACTCATTGTATTTTCGGCTTCTGTTTTTGCGACTTTTCCTGAATAAACAATACCTACGACCCCATGTTTTCTGCAATTTTTCATCTACTTAATGCCTATTATCCTTGTTCAAAATTTATCTTTCGAATTTGACAACGCTCTCTGCGAACATCGGTACTGATGTTGCAGAGATGTTTTTCTTGAATATCTTTAAAGCTACCCAGTTCTCACACTACACTCTTATATCAAATTATAGAATATAAAATTCCTTATATTTTCAAGCTTTTATTTTTCTTCAAGTTTTAATATTTCTGAAAATATGGGTTCTAAACTACTTTTTCGTTTTCAGTCATTTACGACCCCCTAGATCAATCATCAAATTCGCATGTTACCAGCAAAAAAAAAAAAAAAAAAAAGAAACATTAAGAATGTGCTTTCAAAAAAAAAAATCATAGTTGAAATTTACCATTTGTTATTTTTTTTCTTAATTTTTTACAGTTTCTAACAGTTCTCCGACTCTCTATATTTTTGCGATTTTCATCTACTAAACGTCGTTTGGAACACCGTGTTGTATGGTGATTACTTATCCTCCTGGTGCCTACTATCACCCCTCTGAATTTGTCGGTCGAATTCGGCAACACCGTGTATACACAAAAATACCATTTGTTTTATAACGCCATCTGTCAGGGATTTTTGGTCTTAAGATTTATTTAATAAAATCAAGTGCATCATTTGAATTATCTGTAGTTTAAATTTTATCTCATTTGAACCAATTGAAAATCTTCTAGAACCCTCTGAATTATTAACTATTAACATGTTTTCACAAAGTTACGAATAGAAAAAAAAATCATTTATATGCTTATTTAAATAAATATAGGTTGAAAGGGAAACCAATTATCTATTTTATTGAAAAGGGCCTCACAATTTGCACTACTGGGGTCACAAATTACCTATATCTGCCACTAAATGGTCATTATCATATAACTGTCAAAGGGCATTTGATGATGAGATATATGAATTTGCAAAAATATATTTAAACAAATTAATCAGTTTTTAAAAGATTACTTGTTTTGGGAAACTTTTTTGATTGAATATAAGAAAGTTAGAAGTTTTTATTTTAAAAAATGATAAAAATTTCCTCATCTTTAGAAAAGTAAAAAACTGTGCAATACTGTAGATGTGTTTTACAAATGCATATTTGTCAATGATGCAAATGTGCGAAAATAATTCATTTTTCAATTATTATAATATTAGTCTACAATTAATGTAGTAATAGATAGAAAGGAAAGAATAGGTTTCTTTAGGAAAGATAAGTTTCTAAAAAAAAGTAGGACACTGCATTTATATTTTATTGAACATAAAGTGACTTTACAATATAAGCAAACACAAGACTGTCCAGTTACATATATTTATAAAATATTCATTCATTTTGTATAATTATATTATGAATTAATATAATTATACTATTATAATTAGATAAAATTATTATGTTATTATAATTAGATGAAAATTCTACATCTAGTATCTACTTAATTCAAAAAACAAATCAAAGTTAAATTATGTAATTCAATAATGCATACTAATACCAAATAATAAATCTATAGAAACTTTAAAATATTGCATGTTTAAGAGTGCACTTGTTTTCCAACTTTTATTACAAAATTTATAGTTAAAAAATAATTAAAATAGGGATAAAATGCGATAAAGATTGTCCCATATGCTACAAACATAATAAATATAAGCAGAAAAATGAAGCATTATTTACACAAACCAAATGAAACTGTTTCATTCAGCTCAATGCAGTCGATCCAATCTGAGGATTTAGAAAGCGATACAATATTAGCTTTAATTGGAACCGAGATTTCAGAAATATTGACCCTGGTCACAAAGGAAAATATTTCTCGGTGTCTTATGCAGTTGCTATCAATTCTGCTTTTATCATTTTAATGAACTTATGGGATGTAATAAAAAATGACCCAATGTTTTAAAGAAATGGAACAAGTTCACAGAATTATTCAGTGGGAAACTCAAGAATTTGGAACTAATTTCATAATTCCACTAAAAGTATGTTTCTATCGCAAAACTTGTGAAAATGATTAAACTAGTTTAACATTCACTCGAATGAATCTTACAATGGGAAAAGTGACCTCGCACCATGATACACCAGCCTCTTTCCTCCATGCAAGTTGACCTAATTAAATTAAAAGTCTGTTCCGAAATTTCTATATATTAATTCAATATACAGAAATCTATATATTAATAATAATAATATATATATTAACTCAATCCAGAAGTCTAAAGGATATATAATGGCTTTAAGTCTGTAACTGCTTCTGTTTCACTCCCTCTCTCTTTTTGCCTCTTCGCAACGTCTGTTCATGCTTTGATAAAAGTAACGGCATTATAAAGGAACTATACCGAATGTCGAATTTATTATTTTAAATGATGTTCGTTTGAAATTAAGAAGTCATAATGTATGTTCCTTCCAAACAACCAGCGATTGGATCAAATGTGTACCCTATCAAATTTATTATTATTCCATTGATGAGAAACAGTGAAAAATTAAAGGACGAAAAATTATTTTTGTTATGATTATATTATTTACCAAATACAGAATTCATTTTGTTTCTAGTTATTCCGATGATTTTATTGTATAAGTTTCATCTAAACAGGAACATTGGATACACCTTCATATTATTTTTGATATTTGTCAAAATGAAAATAAGTTGAAACGATCTAAAAATGTTTTTGCTCAAGCTAATATTAAAGGTTATGAAAGTGAAGAAGGTGAAATACCTCCTAACAATTGAAAAAAAAATCCCATTAATGTAAAATAAAATATTTTTAGCTTCAGTAATAAATTGATTCTAAATTAATAAATTATTAATATAGATTTATTTCAGAATGTGATAAACTTTAAATTAAATGTAAAAAAATGACAAAATTCAAATAATTATCAGATGAATGTCAAAAGATTTTTGAAAAACTTAGAGAAATACTAATGATAAAGAAATACAAATATAAATTAAATAAAAATCATGAAAGGTTACAAAAAAATTAGAGTAATTGCAATGTGATAATGCAGTTCAGTCATCCAAAGTGGTCGATGTGCCAGTACCCTATTTGTATACAAACCATTTTGAAAGATAAGCTTCATAAAAATAATAATAATAATAATAATAATAAAAAAAAATCGTAATTCCAAAATATTGTATACATCCATATTCGATTTGAGAAATTGCATATATACTGTTAAATTAAAGTACTAAAACACATGGAGAATAGAAACAATGTAGAAATTAAGAAGTAACCCTAATGCACCTAGTAGGTCAATGTTTACAGATTTAAGTAAAAAAAATGTTTTAATAATGTGGTGAATGTTCAGTGAAATAAAAAGACAACAGTGAAAAGTATATAAATTTATTGAAACTTTAGAAAGACATGAAAAACTAAATAGAAAGTAAAAGACTAGAATCAGTTTCTGTCATAAAAGAGAATTTTAAGACTTCAATTATTCATGAATATATTTGATTCAGATATTTTTATGGATTAAAATGAAATCTGTAAAGACCGGGGGAAACAAAAAAAAATGAAATATAATTAGAATACATAACAATAATGAGCTAAACAATTTGTGGATTAAAAAAAAATATCACACTGATATTACAGTAAATTTCATTGTATGTTAAAGAAACTATTTTCCAATACTGAAATAATAATAATATACAGAATAATAATGAAATTATATTAAACACTACTTTTTTAATCTAAACCATGTAGTAAAAAATACAATGAGGCCTTTTATTTATAATTAATTGCAATAATTTTTTGCAACTTTAATTAAGGTTCTAAACCTTATTTATCCAATTATAAGGTTGACATTGTACTTTTAACTTTATAAAGGTATGTATCTGTTATTAATTGTAATAATTAGTAATGAGAATATTATTTGTAAAAGGTCTTGAGCAACAAGAATACTAGGGGGGGGGAGAGAACGATGGGTTAAGGGAGGGACATATGCAAATGGAATAAAATTAACCAATTTTAAAATGTAGAACACATAACTTTAACTACTATGAATAACAACTTAAGTTGAAAGCTTCAAGAGGCCAAAACGTGAATGATACGATAGAACATATTACATCATTCATGGATGAATGGTATATGTTCTTTCATGGCAAGTATTATAAAACTTTTTTTTTCATGAAATTAAACAATTTTTATTTAAAATATATAGTTTCACAACTTAAAATATTGATATTAAAAACTGTATAATATTTAGATAAATTGAATTTTTTAAAAATACATTCGGATCATATTTAAGCCTATTTATTTGGGTGTAATATCATCTTTCGTAATTTTTGCTGTACCGACAACTTAAATGGTTCCTCGCAACAATGGCGTGAATGGTTATGCATTTAATATCTTTTTAAAGATCAAAGGCTTCAAAGTAAACTTATTCTTGAAAAATAAGCTAAATCATTCATGCAATGTTAACAAAATTTGTAAAATACATTAAATTAGAAATAAGTACAACTGGGAGATAAAACTCTGCAAACTCCTTGAATTTGTACTTTTTGTTAAATAAGCCTTTCAGCGAGTATTTTGAAAAGGATTTCAAAAAGTGTTTATATGGCTTGTTTAAGATAAATATATTTCAAATATCTGGAAAATGAAAACTTTCAATAAAAACATGAATTTTATACAATTATACTATTTATTTATATAAATAAATGATTCATTATTATAAATAAATGAGTTAAGAATTATTTTTAAAGAAACTTAGCTTACATCAGTTGAATTTATATTACCAGCAGTATATAAATAGTATACATAACAAAAAAAATATTAAACAAAACAAAAAGTTGCCTTTTTTTAAAAGTCAGAATGCTGCTTTAAACTACACTATATTCAGTTTAAAATTAAGTTATAGATTACAAAGCAATGTACAAAAAAATTAGAACTAAGAATAAATTGGTGTATATAATAAACAGCTGAATGCTACAAAATAGCTGAATTAGACCTTAGTAGTATATATTTTTGTATTAAAAATATATGAAGTACTTTTAGGGCTTTTTTTTCTTTTTTCTAAAAATAAATCTACTATTTTATGATTAAAATTTCAGCAATGAATATAAAATTTTTTTTAAAAAAATTAGCTTACTGTAAACAAAATATAAAAACATTTCCAGGGTCTCAAAAGTTTTCATGAGCTTATTTTCAGTCACTTAGACATTTAAAACAATAACTGCCTCGATGCTGATAAGGAAACAATATATAAAATAGCATGCAAATGATAAAAAAAAAACCATTAAAAAGAATGAATCAGATACTCAAATAAAAATAACATTTTGTCTAAATGCTAAAAATCATTAACGATTATATATTAAAACTTTTTTATACTTATAAAGATAAGCATCTTAAATCACCTTGAATATCCAAAATTTAGATAAATGCATCTAAAAAGAAACTAAAATACATATTGAATTTTACATACATAAAGTCTTTCAAAACACACAACAAATAAATATATTTCATTGCAATAAAAATTTTTGATTGAACTTCACAGTGTATATATAATACATGTAAAAATATAAAATCTGAGTTTATATATAATTGTGGAATATAATTAAATGCACAATTAAACTATGACAAGTAACAACATATCATAAAATTGTTATACACTATACAAAACAAAATAATGTACTCATAAGGACAAAGAATCCTTTCATGATCTAATGTCACACAATCTAAAACCATTAAACTGTGTCTTGAGAATTAAAAACCTCCCTAGTTTGATGGCAAAAAGAGCGATGAGCCTTTCAATGACTTTTTTTTCAAAAGAGCCACTTTGCAGATTCTTTCACTTTTCACAAATGGCGTGAATTGCTGGAAACAGAATTGTTGTCCTCCTTCGATTTGAATGTCCACTGGCTTGGACGATACTGGAATGTATAAAAAGATAGATGCATAAAATAATAATGGATCATATTGAACTTAAAAATTTTCAGATTTAAAATGACAACAACCATAAAAAATAGATAATAAAATTAATAAGTATTTCCATTCTTTTTCACATAATGAATAAGTCATTGTCATGGAACATCATTATCTTAAATATGTTTTGCACTTTAGTTCAATTCTTTCATCACTACATGTATTTAAGTGATTTTGAAGTTAGTGATGACCCCTGTATTAAACTGTAGGTCCCTCTATATCCCTACAAATAATATAAAAGGTGATTTTATTAATCTTAATGCTCCATAAAATTAAACTACTACCATTTTAAATAGAATTTCAATGCAGAACATCAATAATGATGAACAAAACTAAATTCTGTTCTTATAATATAATGAATTTGGGAATATATACTGACTGGGATATCCCCAGACAATATATCAGATTTACAAACTTTCTCCTACCACTAATATAAAACCTTCAGTGAAAGGCTAAAGGCAGAGGAATATGAGGAACTGAAATAAGGAAATGGGATGATAGTAGAGCACTTTAGATCAAAGAGAAAAAGTGTAGAGATTGAAATGATGGTTTATTTAGAACTGTTTTGTTGTAAGTAACTAACTATATGTAGCAAATATTATTTTAATTAAGAAAATGTATATAAAAGATAATGTAATGTATTTATCAACATCTCCATGATGTTATATAACATACTTAACATAACATTGCATTTCGTTTAGCCATGAAAGTGAAACAATGATTATTAGGGATTGAGAAGATTATAAAAGGTTCATCAAAATAACAATATCAAAACCATATTACCTTGATGAGGAATTGTCCAGAAGGTGTTTGAGGGAATTTGTAGGCATAGCCTACCCATAAGCCTGCTCCGATCAAAGCAGCCAGAAATACAACAATAGTGACAATGGCACCTGTGCTCACTCCACTACTGTTATTTACCTCTTCTATAGAAAAATCATAAACCTTTAGTATACAATAATAACTTAAAGTTAATCAGCCATTATACATTTCAAATTTTTCAAGAAAAGAAAATGATTACCTTAGAATTTTTAGTCAGCCTATAGCAGCATTAAAGTAAATAAAAAGAGAATATTGAAAAAATATCATACTGATATAAAACCTTTTATTGCGTATTTTTTAACATTAAATTTTGATGTCAAAATCTAATTAAAAAAAAACCTTTTTACCATTAAAATGAACTATTTTTTGAACTTCCACAATTCTATTTGTTTCTACACAAAAAGGATAGATAATGGTGCTGATTAAATAAATAACAAATAAAGATTAAAGAGAAAAAAAAATGATATATTCAATCCAATAAAAAATACATAAAGTATATATATATATTTGATTTACACATGAATTTCAAGTATTTTGAGAGAAAAAGAAGCCAAATCTATATTTTTTCACAGATCATATTTTATATTACCTGCACTTATAAACAAATTTTATAATGAAATACAAACAAGTCTAGAGGCAAAAGTGAAGAAATGAATTATTGTACCTTGAACATAATGTGCAAGTCCCCCAATTTCATTATTCGATGGATCTGTAACACTGTAGGTAGCATCCATGTTATAAGAAGAAGAAGGACCATATTTAGAAGTTGATTTAGCAAACGACTTTTCTGTTATACCTTTGTCAAGCGATCCTTTATCGGAAATGGTAGAGTGATCTGATGTTTTTTAAAAAAAGAAGTTTAAAGCAAAATGAAATTTATTACAGCAAAAAAGATTTCAATGCAAAATAAAATAATATAATTATAATTCTGATTTTCACAAAATAAATATAATATGGTGAAATACAGTTCATTTAGAAGTATATACAGAATGTCTAATCAAGGCTTAATAGATTATTTCCAAACTAATTATTAGATAAAGGCATGTGTTTCAATTTGGAGAAATGTTATTAAACAATGAAAGGAAGTATATTAGATTCAATGGTAGATGTTTAAGCATATTATAAATTTTTAATTAAAATAATCTCAAAAACTAAGAAAGAATAAAGCTTAATAGTTTAATAATGAGATAGAAATTCTGCATCAATTTATTTCTTTTTAAATTTAATCTTTCCTTCAAAATCTCTTAAATTTTTGATTTTGTGCATCCTTTAACTTTCAAAATGCAAATTGAATAAGAATCTTAAGCAATAAATATATGATTCCAACAGTATAAAAGAAAAAACGTATTTCTCATATTTTAAGTTTAAAATAGAGAATAACTTTTCATAGCAAAATAGCATTTTAAATTAAAACTATAATGGCATAATTACCAATAGGCAAGCCTGATTCAGCAGGACATGTGTTGTCTTTCTAAAAATAATAATAAAAAAATTTTGAAATAATCTTCTCCATTAAATAGAAGGAAAAAAAAAAAAAAAAAAAAGAGGATACTTAAATATCAGAAGTCAGAAATAAAGTCAGAAACACAGAAAAATAATTCTTAAGAGCTGATTAGTCCCCATGCATTTTATTTAAAAAATGTACATTTAATTATATAGCAATGAAGCATGTGAAAAAAATATTTTGGTGCTATGTTTATATACAAATAAAGTTAAAAAAACCAATGAAACGTATTATTTTAAAATGCAATAAATTGGGATAACTCTATTACATTCCTCTCTCTTTTTTTCATCTTCTTTATAAAATAGCAATGTATATATATATATATATGTAATGATATTTTAAATTTTACCTTCAATTTAATTAATTTCCAAGATTTTATCTTAATTTAGCCTATAGTAACTAAATTCTAAAATATTCTCTTATTTTGTGATCCAATTCCATTTTCTCTACTTAATTAATTCAAGAGAAGCTTTGTAAAATGCCGAACCAGCTGAAGGCCTAACTTTCCCACACTCCGTGTGAAGAGACAAAATACCGCTGATGAGGCAAAATCTTTTTTAAAATCTCCCTGTGTTTCCCCTACCTTGTCCGCGCATGTAGCGGAAATCCCTATCGAAATCTCATTATATTAGCATTATGAAGAAATATTTTCCCAATCAATTTCTCTGGTTATATAAGACCAGGGATAAAATGTCCAAGAGCTTTTTCCTCATTTCTTTTTCTGTGTGCTCATCGCTTGTACATATGCCTGCTTCTTCAAAATGAAATAAAACGTCACGAAATCAAAAGTATCTTCACTGTCTTCAAACTGCATTCTGCTTCACATAAAATAATGCTTACATATATATATATATAACTCCACCAAAATAATTAGTTTTGATCATTATTTTTACCTTCTATAGAAACATGTTAAAGTTAACCAAGAAAAGAAACTCTTTTGCCAATCAGTTTAAAACTGGCCCAATCTCTCTCCCTCTCTCTCTCTCTCAAAAAAAAAAAAAAAAAATATGATTTTTTTTTTACTACGAAAAACTTTACATA
This sequence comes from Argiope aurantia, assembly GCA_026543865.1. Classification (NCBI taxonomy): domain Eukaryota; kingdom Metazoa; phylum Arthropoda; class Arachnida; order Araneae; family Araneidae; genus Argiope; species Argiope aurantia. Next base: position 300,990 of record JAPMOR010115513.1, on the reverse strand, counting down.
TTGGTAATAATTTTATCTTAAAGAAGAAAAGGCAAAAAATATTTCTTTGAAGAATAGAGATATTTAAAATTTACAAATCTCAAGGTTTAAAAAAATGTTTAAAATTTTGATCAGAAAAGGTAAATTTCCCACCAATTTCATTGTATCGCATGCTTTTGCACAAAATGTCATCAAGTATGTTTGTGAAATAAAAGATTCTTCTGTCATTCGAGTGAAGAATGTGGTACTAAAAATTCCTGTCTTCAACTGAGTGAATTTATCAACAAAATGTTTACTATTCCTTTCCCCTTGGAACTTCAAATTCAAGAAATAATCCAAGTTTTAGTTTTGAAGTAGATCATTGATCTCCTGGGTCACAATGACTTTCAATATTTCATCAGACATGTCATGTAAAAGAAATTGTAAAAGCAAATTAATATCTGTTTTTATAGTCAAATTTTGTTTCATTTAAGAGCTTTTCTCCCCCCAATTTCATTTGCTGTGGAGATACTTGAAAACAACTGATCAATAACAACTGGTATCTCAGTTTCATTACAGGACACATTTACTTTTATTTTTAAGGATATGACAAATAACAAAATAAGTGCCAGAAACACTTGTTCAACAAGTTGAAAACAAAATTATTCATTACAAATTGTTAACAATTTGTAAAAGTTACAATATGCAAAAGAGGCTATTCACTAAATGTCTCCTCTAGGCAATGAAATTATAGTCACCCTTAATGCTTCATGTAGGAACTCAGAGTAAAACTAAATATCATTATTTTTTTTTTCCTTCAAAAATTTGCAAAGTTTTCCAATTTACATTTCACTAAAAAACATTTTCAAAAATTTTTATATATTATTTTTAATATTTAAAAAAATATAATATTAGCTTATTTTAAATTTTATGTTTCAAAAAACTTTTTTAAATGTAAAGTGATAAAATTTTTATTATCTTATAAAATGCTCCAAATTTATTAAAGACAAATATAAATATTTAAATTATTTTTGATGAAAAATCATTTTATGTCTACAATATCTGATCATTATATCTACAAATTTAGTTAAGTATATAGATATAATAATATATCCTACAAAGAATTTTAATTAATTTTGGTATGCATTTCATTAGAGTATGTTCCACTATTAATATTATTATGTAAAGAAAATAATATAAAATTGCCTACTCTTTACCTTAAGCACACATCCAGAGGATATCCAATTCTGTCTCTCTCGATCTATACCGTCGGAACACCTTTTGAGTGCTTCGCACCAACTACATTCCATTTTGGGATCTGCAGCCTGACACGAGTTGCAATCTTTGTAACCAGGACAAGCTGGAAAAAGTATTTAACAAATCCTACACTGACAATTTCTCTATTTTATAATAGTAATTTTCTGAAGACAAATATATATATTTTTTTTCCATTTGAGTTCAGAATAATGACTGCTTAATCTTAAAAACAGTTTTAATCCAAGTAATTATAATCGCATACAACATGAATTGAAGTGACAACACTAATTCATTCCACCATTTCCATCCATTTATTTAGAGTGTTTATTCACAATTCTGCTACTCAATGGAAATTCATCCCCTTCTAATTTCCCTTCCCTGCACTTTTCAACAGTGAACCCCAGCACAGACTAATTTCTTTGGTAAATGCCCTGCAACGATATAATGGAGTATCATAATTTCAAAAAAAGATATGCAAGACAAATTACAATAAAAAGCTGATCATCCACTGTAATTCTATATTATGCCATTCTGCTTTTCTTTTTTCATTCATTTCAGCTAATTATCCTGAGCCAACTTCAGAATAACAACAGCAATAAATGTTCTGTTAAAGAATATCACAAGCTTGCACCATACATTTAGTGACTTCTGATTTTAAATGGTACAGTGAATTATTATCACAACTAATTTGGATTAAAAGGAAATTAGCATGGGTTGGATGTTCAAATTTTCAAACCAAACCTTCCTAATTTAGAAACGCTTTTCACCTTAATGTCAGATTCTGGAGGCCACACTTTAGTATGATCATAAAAATCTGGTTTTATAATTTTGTGCACTTTGTTGCAGCAAAGTTTTAATTAAGAAAATATTTCAGCTTTAAAGAAAAAATAAGAAATATCATTAAGTTTCTTCAAATTTGTACAGTCAATTCTCTCTAATGACATATATAAAATGCTTGTTCTAAGTAAAATTTTGTACATTATGAGATTTTTCAACTAACATTTTACAGCATTCAAAGGTTTTAATGACAACACATAACAGAATGGATTACAGATCATATAGAAATAACCGAATGATTGCATTTTCTAAAAATATTAATTGATATACTAAGAAAAATAGAAGAAAAAAAAAAAAGCAAACAAACCTTTGTCTTCATAAAACGTTACAGCAAAAGATGTAAAAGTGCAACAATAAAAAGTTAAATATAAATGGAATTTAAAATAGCCAAAAGCTCTATAAATCTGAAAACATTCATTGCATTATTAAAACAGAATTGACAAAAGAGATAAAAAAAGCAATAGGAAAATATTATGACATGCTAATTTTTTAAGAAAAAAAATGCAACAACTTTAATGAATAAATTCATTTTTTTAATATTGCCCAGTGCCAATTTTAAGTTGATGAAATGTCTGTATAAAGAATCAGTGAAATGTCCATACAAAAAAAAAAAGTGATTAAAAATTATTGAAAATTGTAAAAGTAGATTTACATAAATATTCATGAATCTAATTCACCCTATCAAAATCCTATTTAATGAATTTAAAGAAAGTACTTATAGCATTTAGATAACTAATTTTTTTCCTATCTTAATTATGTCCACAATATATTGTTTAATTTCTTCTGAAGCTTTACATATGCTAATTTTTATCAAATTTACTTCCTTATTTTTGTGACAGTCCATGTTTCTAAGCAAAGAATATTTTTTTTTATAAGTTCTTCTAAAAGAGTTTTTTGGACCCAATTCTCTATGAATATCTAAGAATTTTTAGAAATGTTCAATGCCACTGAAATGATTATGTCATTTACATTTAATATCCTCTTATTAGACCTTTTTTTGTATTGCAAATTCCTCCATTTCTCTCCCCCCCCCCACCGCTTTTTCAGACTAGCCTTCTAATTGGTGACATGAGTCATATGACAGTATTAAGAGTTAGATATTCTGCCTCTCTAATTACTGTTTACTACAATGACTGACATATTTAGTTAATTTACAATATCATGACCTGCAATTTTTTTTGTTTCAAATGAATTTTAATAACCGTAGGGCAGTTATACCATTTGGAATTATTGGAGATAAATGCTTTTCTATTTATTTTTAATTGGGTCAAAGGAATAGGAATATTTAAAATTTTATTAACAAATAATTTGAGCTGAAGAAGAAAAATTCTCGGTCCTTTTTGTAAGGAAAGGAAAAAAAAAAAAAAAAAAAGGAGTGGAAGAATATGAGAATCTTAGATTAATTCAATCAGATAAGTTCTGTTTTAAAATATGATTTAGAAGAAATCAATTAATTTAGAATGGTCATAACTGAGTCAATTGGATTTATCCATAGAATACAAATATTCATACACAGATAGACACACTCCTTTAATACTAGTAGAGATACAAGAACAAAGTATGCACTGAATTCTGCATATATTTTCAGTGGAAAGCACATGTATGCCCACACACTTTGGAAAGAGAATATAATTTAATCATCTGTATATAAAAGTAAAAAAGAGTGAAAACACTCACTTGGTAAGGCAGTAAAATGAATCGCTGTATTGTTGGAAACTGCTCTTGTTAACATGTCTATTCTGTGATATTCATAGATGGTCTTTCTTCTAACAACTATATTAGACAGAAAAGTACAATCAGAACATACATTTTTAAATCAAAACTTTTTTTCAAATAAAAAAAATGTGGCTTTTTTTAAAAATTTATACCAGTAGCAAGTGAAAATTTAAGCAGAAAAATAATAATGAATCAGTATTTTTATCAGAGTTTTTTTGCAAATTTTGGTGTCATCGCTAAGTTGTCTTCAAACACATAAATAAAAACCATGAACAAATATCAATTTTTCTATGGAATACTTTGATTCAAAGTACGAAACTTACAAAAAAAAAAAAGTAATTATTGACAGTTGCATGAATTTTGTAATTATATATCTTGTAGAGTAGTTAGTAAAATATATGAGAATAAAAATTGTTCACAGGTTAAGTAAAATTATTCATCCCTTATTTTGCAATTTTCTTACAAACTAATCAACAGTTAAAGTGCATCAACATCAAAATGTATATAAAAAATGTGCAGCATTACTATGGCATAGTCTGCTAAACTGTATGAAATATTTTAGATGAGATTTGCACATGGTGGCTATAAAATAAACTTTCTTGTTTGGATTCAATTGTAGCTAAGAGTAACAAATGAAATTTCATACATAAAAACACAAAAAAATAAATTCTGCAAAAAAAAAAAAAAAAAAATGACAGATAGGAGAGATTTTAACATTATTGGGATCAAAATGAGTCAATAATTGCAATAAAAATGTATTGTGCAAAATTTCATCATATCTGAATGATAAAAATATACTTACATAGAAATGATCCATAAATAAAATTCATTTTATCATTGATTTGAAATATCTAAAAACACTACAACCACAATGCAAAGAACAGAAGATCCACTGACCTTCATTTAAAGATATGTTAAAAGAAACTTATGAAATTTGGAAATTGAATAATTATTGCGCTCCAATATAGCTTCTTTTCATTAATTTAAAACTCTTTTGTTCAGATGTTGATAGACTCATTGTTGCTTCAAGTTCTTTAAAAAACAAAAGAAATTTCATTTTTTGGGGGGGGGGGATATTATTATGTTTACAATGCAAAGATGCTTTTAAAACAACTTTTAATTTCAGCTTGAATTAAAATATTAATCAACTTTGCTTGGCATATATCTAGGCAGAAGTTATATTTCTTTATGTTATACACATAAAAAAATTCCTACATTTCCAAACATTTATTATTATTAGTTAAAAACTTTACATCAAAAATTTGTTTCCAAATAACTTTATTTCTTCCCAAATATATTATATTATATAATTTTTATAATCATATTAAAACAAATCTTATTTTATTTACTATAGAAATTTACACATTACTGACACACATTAACACAAAAATGGGAAAGAAACAGGCAATAAAATATTTCTAGCAATTTCATCATAAATAATAAATCTTTAAAATATTTTTTCTAACTTAAAATTTATTATAGGTATATGCTTAAATATTTCAAAACTATATCAGGATTTAAAATATTAGTTAAAGTCAGAGTAAGTCATTAATATAATTTTGCAATAGATAAATCCATAAAATATTTTGTATTTCAGGCAAAATAGTTTGAAATTTTTATAAAATTGAACTAATAAATAGAGGAAGTTGAAATGTTTTTAAAAAGTAAAATCTTTTATCACGTACACTAGAAAAAATTTCAAAATGAAATAGTTGTCTAGTATGTATTTAATACCACAATAAAAAGATCTAAAACCTCTATTTCATGTCAAAATAAAAAAAAATTTCATAAAAATAAAAGTATAATAAGTGAATGGAATAACAAGTGTTTCACACATACTTACAGAAAAGGGATCGTTCCAAAATATATGCATCAGATATACCTATTTTGACTGGATGACGAACATCAGAAATATTGGCAATTGGATAGGGAATCTAAACATAAATAATAATAATATCTCCATTTTAAAGGAAGAAATTTCTCTTATTAATTCTTATAATTTTTTAAAAAAACATAACAATCAAAACAGGAAAAATTTCTTTAATATTATTTCAAAATTTCATGCACTAGAAACATTAATTCAAAAAATTATTAAAAATTAAAATTAAAAATAAAATTAAAAAAGTATTAAAAATAATTTTTAAAAAATGAAATATGCTACTCAATATTTGAATAATTTTTAAAGCAATTTCAGACAAATTTGTACTCTACAATCAACATCTCATACTTTATTATTATTAAAATAAGCAGCAAAACTTACGTCTTTATATGCAAACACGATATCTCCATTCTTAAGCAACGTTGTTTGGAATGTAAAACTGCCATCTGAAACAAAACCAAATTTTTAAAACAAGGAACTGCTGTGGTACTTTGATTTCTACAAACAAAGAGTGAGATGAAATATTTATTTTTCTTTTTAACACAATGTAACTTCACCTAGAATAGGAATAAATCGCACAGAATTAGGATCAATATAAGTACTTTCCAAATAAACTGCAACCTAAAAATTATTGTAAAGTTAAAATTACAAAACAAGAAAAAAAAAAGAAGATCTGAACATTGTGAAGTTTTAGTTTTGATTTGTCACCCTATATATAATTTTTCAATATTTGATCTTAATTATATAATAGCAAAAAATAAGTGAATGGAAAACAACACAAAAAAATATTTAATATTACCATATGGTATAAGTGTGCAAATATAGTAAGCAAAGCAATGTAAGTTATTGCAATGTAATTTTGTAAAGATTGATCTAACATTTTTTTTTGTATAATAACATGCCACTAAATTATTGAAAAAAGAATTTTAAATTTACATTTATTTTCAATTAAAAATCTAATTAAAATAACTCAATTTAAAAATAAAACTCTTTTAAAGTCACCACCACTACTACACATGGAATAGTTTAATTTGATAATCATATATTAACAATGTGCATATTGAATGATATTTTCATAATTATATGTTGCATGATGGAATTGACAGTTAGTATGCAAGCTTATAAACATTATATAACAAATAATTTCATTGAATGGTTATTCTTATTTTTAAGTAGGTGAGACTTTTTTTTAACAAGATGGCCTAGTCATTGCTATCAATATAATAATAATTGTATGCTTTAATATATAATAATTATTATAATTTTCAGTATTTATATATATGATAAATCTTAATGTGCATATTGAATGATATTTTCATAATTATATGTTGCATGATGGAATTGACAGTTAGTATGCAAGCTTATAAACATTATATAACAAATAATTTCATTGAATGGTTATTCTTATTTTTAAGTAGGTGAGATTTTTTTTTAACAAGATGGCCTAGTCATTGCTATCAATATAATAATAATTGTATGCTTTAATATATAATAATTATTATAATTTTCAGTATTTATATATATGATAAATCTATACTATTTCATGAGGTTAACAGAAAATGGATACATAAAATATTTTTGTCAGGTTGCTCTGGAAAAGAAAGCCATGTTGTTTAGTCCAACAGAAATTCAAAATGAAAACAGGATGTGCAAATACTGCTAAAACATGTTTCTAAACAATGTATAATAATAAAAATTATAAATTCACATCTTGTTTTAATAAATGTTACAGGCTAATTAACTTCATTTAAATTCTGAAACTTTTTCAGAAAATATTTAATATGCGCTGTAAAAATTTAATTATTTAAAATAAACCATAAAACAAAAAATAAAGTGTCAGAAATAACAAAAGCAAGGAAAGTTTTTAATTTATTAATAAAAATAAGCGCTAACAAAAGTGATGAAAATAGATAAGAGACTCAAATTGCAGTTAAATGATATATGAGGAAAAGGATATCGAAAATCAACTTGGTAACATATGGCAATAATTCGCATATAAATAAATCTTTTTCTTCTTCTATTGTTGCTGCTGCAGAAAGTAATGATATTTAAAATAGTAATGAAGCTCATGAATGCTACGATTAGAAATGAATAATCACAAACTCAAATGGTTAGAAATTTCAACACAAGACTTGTAGCACAGTATAAGCATATGATTTAAAAAATACACACTGATGTGGCATAGTAACTCAAAATGTGAATAATACACTAAACAATACACTTTCATAGACAAAATCAAATAATAAATTATAAAGTTATATGCAACTGAAAATTTTACATAACCTATAATCCTAAATTGTACAGCTGAGAATTATGCCTATTCTTGCCTTTTCCTTATTAATTATGAATGATTTAAAAATTAATCTAATCATATTTTTGACTAAGAAAAAATATAAAGAAATTCTTATTACACAATGAAAATTTAATTTTAATAAAATATAATTCAATTAAATTTGAAAATCATTTCTTCCCATTATCTTCACATTCACTGGCATTGATATACAAAATACAATAGATGAAAAATATAAAACTGTTCCTTGTAAAACTGAAACAGCTATACATACCATTCATATGATCTTGGATGTAAACATTTTTCCATTCAGTAGTAAAAGCAGTTCCTGTCAAAAATGCGCTATATTAATTATCTAAAAATAAAACTCAATACCAACAATGTATCAAATAAAAATATATTGACTAATATAAAGTTCATACCAACAAACATTTTGCTGATACAATAATGACAATGTTAAATTAATAATAACACTAACCATTATCAGCATACTTGATCACAGAATCCGGCGATTGACTGGTATCAAAATTGGCCATTAGAGGAGCCACATACTGCGTAGCAGCAATCCAGTTGTGCAAGTAATCTCCCATATATAAGAAACCTGTTAAGTAACAGTACATGATTATTTAAATTCAGAATGATTGTTTATATAATGAATGCAAGAATTTTAAGGCAAAATAGAGGCCAAAATTGTGGAAAACATTTGGAAAAAATGCATCTTGGAGAAATAATGACTCATCAGAGCAGTGGTATCTACAATAACACTAGAGACCTATATATCATTTTAAAGATAATTTTGCTGAAATGGCAATTCTTCAAATTATGTTTCCTTAGCATTATTGTTTTAAAAGTTATAATAGCAAAATAACCAGAAGAAAGAAACATACCTTGCTTCAACTGATAAGAAATAGTTTTTTTTTAAATGTAGTGTATGAGAGAGATAGCTTAGACAGCAAATAATTAGCATTATTTTATTAGCAGAATTCAGTACTTAATAGCATATTTTAAAGATGAGAAAAGGTCACTAATTAATATTATTATTATTTTTGTAATTGCCATTGTCAAAGTCTAAAAAAGGAAAGAAATAACAGAGATAGTTGATTGGACACTACCAACCCTCTAAAATGGCATAAAATTTTACACTGCAAGAACAAGTTATTAATTATAATGAAATTCGAAAGAATTGAATTGATGAAAATCTAATTAAAACTAATATTTTTTAATTTTTGAAGGAGTATAAGGAAATTCAGTAACCACAAAACCAAACTAATAGAGTAAAGAAAAAGCATTAATTATTCTATCACAGCACCAAGCAACAATAGAGTAATTAAAACACAATAAGAGAAAATGACATGGGAGCATACAAAATGGAACATCAAAATGCAACGCAAAGCACAGGAACCATTTATTACAGATTGCAGAAATCTAATCTAATTGGAAAAAAAATCCATGGGGGGGGGAAGAGTTATTTTTACATTTGAAAAAGATTAAAAAATTAAACAAGAGGAAAAAAACTTTCTTTAATTGGACAGTAAAACAACAGAAGTATGTGATTTGAAATGACTACATCAAAATTTTACTATTTGGTGACAGTGACAAAGAATACTTGAGGAGGAGAACTTCATTCTGATTGTCCAATTAGTAATAGGATCTGGAGATGTATGATAGCAGCAGGTGCAGTCAAAATTTGTGCAATTACAAGGAATTTAAATGGTCAAAGATACATAAATGAAATATTTGTTCTAAAATTGTTGCCTTCTGTCTGTAATCTTTTTCTAGATAATGCATTAATATTTCAACAAGATTCAGCTCCATATCATATTGCCATTGTATATAAATAAATTGCACTACAGGAATGGTCCAGATCTTAGTCTAATCAAAAATATATGGAGAAGACAAAAAAAAAAAAAAGAATTATATAGAAGCAACTATGTCATAAACCCCAATTAGTATTGAAGCAATAAACCAATCAGGGCATCTTATAATACCAGCTGAGGAACTAAAACCATTGCTGAACTCTAAAGACTTTGGTGTTGCAAGATGCAATTGATGCTAAAGGTTAAACAACTAAGCATTAACTGCAATAAGTGAGAATCTTTATATATACCATTACTTCTATGTTTATTTTTCCCCCTTATAATTTTTATTCCAATACAAAATAAAGTCTAAAATTATTTAATTAAATTACCTTTAAAATGATGTATAACTTTATAGTATATTTAAAAAATAAAATTGTAAAATAAAATTAAAAAATAAAAATAAAATAGTATGAACCATCAAATCTCAAAAATGCACTTTTTCCCAAACGGTTCTCACAATTTTAACCTTTACTTCAAAATTATAAACTTTCTAAATTAAGCAGCATCTAATATAATGCATAATCTATTATAAATATCAGAAATGATAAGAAATGAAATTGTATAGCTAGTCAAGTAAGATGACAGAAAATTTATTTTACTATCTTAAGCAAATTTTCCAAACATACCGATTTTTTTCAACTGCAATTTCATATAATCTAACTAAACCACAAATACAGAGCAATACAATGACTAATGAGTGATAAAAATTTAAACATAAATTAATAAAAATAATTAAAAATATAAAACAAATTAACTTTTACAAAATATTAGAATGGTTTTAAAAAATACAAACAGACCATAATAATTTGATCATTTTTTTACAGGCTAGCAAGAAAAATTTATAAGATTAACATGACAAATCATTGATACAATTATAAAGATAAAATTTACCTCAAAAGAATCACTAATTTATCTACAAAAACAAAACAAAACACCATATTATCAATTTAAGAGGTCTAATTCAGAAACACTTGTTTTAAACACTTAAAATATTTATGAAAAATTTATAAAGGAAAAAAAAAAAAGGAGATGTATAATTCAAACAAAAATGATAAAAATTCAACATAAATGGGAGAAAAAAAATTATTAGTTCTTGGTAAGCAAACAGCTTTTACAGATAGCAGGTACAAATTCATCTTTTGCATCCACACAGTTATAAAAAGTCATTCAAAATCTTCCAAATGACTTATGCCCTGCAGCTGAACAAATTTTTAACATCTGCACAAATTGCATAATGTAATAGTTCTTTGAAAGAAGAAGCAATAGGATGAAAGAACGATCATGAAAAAGCAATAAATAAGCTAATTGTTAATACCAGACAATTTTCAAAATATTTCCTTCATATTAAATCATTGTAGTAATAATTATTACTATGAAAATTATTAATTATCATAATAAAAATTATTAATTATCATAATAAAAATTATTAATTAATCAGTCTTTCAGGATTTAAAAAACATTTATTTCCAAATGATACATTTTTTCATATCTTTCTTGTGTTCTTTTTAATTGCATAAGAAAAGTAAAGCCACGTTTCAGTAAAAAATTCTTGAAATTAACAATATATAACTTAACAATTAAATTTAATTAAATTTGTCAAAAAATTTATTAAAATTTTAATATATAAAGCAATACAGCTCTATTTCCAAACACACTGCATATGTAAAAAATTTGTGGTGAAAGAAAAATAATGAAAAAAAGTATATACCTCCAGTTGCTATAGTGATATTCCTCAAAAGATGTCCATAAAAAGGAAAATCAAAAGACAGTTCTACAGTCTGAAAATTTTTAAAGATGCAATTAAGAGATTTTATATAATTCTGTGAGAAAAATGACAAACATAGCAAAATAAAACTTTTTACTCCAGGCCAAGATTTATTTAAAACTCTAAACAAGATTTTAAAACTGCTCTGAAGAAGAAAAATGAACATAATTTTTAAAAATCCACCAAATGAAAATATGTAAAAATATAAAATTTTTCAATACTATAAAATTAAAAATAAAATATGTCCTAAGGGAAAAAATTTTTTAAAGCTATCTCAAAGACTTCTTTTTACGTTACATCAAAATCAAAATTTTTAAGAAAAATTAAGTAATTTTATGAAAAATAAACTTTAACACAATTGATACCAAATTTAAAAACAAACAAGCAACTAGATTATGACAGAAACCAGTTTCCATTATAATAATAACATATTCATTGGAATAAAAGAAAATATTACTATTTTTATAAATTTTTTCTAAACAGCAATTTTTTTTTAAGTTGGAAAAACAAAACATTCTTTGAAAATTAATCATTCTATGAAACAAAAATGTTGAGTAGATTCTGCAAACTGAAAATCCAATTTTCGTCAAAGTAGAAATATATAAAAGAAATGGATACATATGTATTAAGGCATACTTGTGGTTAATACAAATTGTCAAAGTTGCTACATATCATGTTTGCCATAATGGCCACATCATAATGGCATGCAGCTAAGACAAAATTTCATCAAGGCTATGCAGTTAAGCTAAACATTCACCAATAAGAATTTTTACTTAAAAAGCTTCACTTCCCCTACTTTGTATAACAAATATCAAGAGAACATTCAGGGAAGGGCCACAAATTTCATAATTCATTTTACATTATCAAAATTTTATCAGTCTAATCCTAAGCTAATAGTTCATTTTGTATTCCAAAACTCTAAATTTCAGCTGCATTAAAAACCATCTATACAAACTCAATTAAATAAAAAAGATGATGATTGATCAACTGAATATGCATAAGAATAAGATCCCATTTATTAGATGTGAAAATTCCTTAACAATATAGCAATTGTCAAAATTAAAGGGAATAGCATTCTTAAATTTACTCAATAAAAACACTTACTGTTGCTTGTCTATGAGAATTAGATAACATTTCATGGATATTAGCATGACTAGAAGGAGAATCTAAATCTACCCAAAACTGCTTGCCTTCATTAGGGTTTGAATAAAAGGTGGAGTTATAATAAGTGTGATGATCTTTCACAACCTGAAAAAAAAAAAAACTTGTTTAGAATGTTTATTCAGAGAGTAAGAAAAGTAACATGATTAAATAATATAAACTCACTGTGTTATTGATTAATTCTGGTGGCACTGTAATCCCCAATACTGATATAGGTTCAGTTTCTTCCTGTTCCTTTTCAGATTCTGGACTACCCTCCATTCTAAGGGCTTCTGCTTTGGCCAATTTTTGCTTCAAATCTGAAGACTTTAGATTTTTTTCAAACTTAGCTGGAAAAAGAAAATAAAAGTCACTCACCACAAACTTTTATGACCTTTACTATGAAATAATTAATTAAATAATCAAGTAATTAATTAAATAATCAAGTACTGCATTACAATTTGAATTTTTGAATACGAAAAATCAGTAATAACTAAGAAGCAAGATTTGGATACTAATATACTGTTACAGAAAATTTCACAATTGGTACATATCATTTATGATAGGCATTCACTACAAGTCAACGCATTCGGTGTATGGTGAAACAATCTGACAAGTTTACTAACAATGAATGACATCTATTTAACACAAATACACAGACAACACACGTAAACAGGCAATAAACAGCAGCGCACAAGTAGTTAATCGGTAGTAAACAACCGTGCAGCATAAAACGCTCAGACAGAGCGCCGCATCAAGAGAGACTTCATCCAATTATTCACCTCTTTCAAACGTCTGCTATTCTTTATTGTCTACTCACTTAAGCTGAACACGACTGCCGATTCACTATGGATTCGATTATAAATTCAACTCATAAATAGCTTGAGCTCAACTCAACTCAACTGATTCACTTCAGCTCCATCTCCTACTTTTTCGGTTTCTTGTTAAAGCTTTCGAAGCAGAACACATGATTTTTTTAGAGGAATCGTCTTTCTTCACGTCTCAATGGTTCTATCGCCAAAATTCGCGATGATTCTCGGTTCTTCAGCCAAATCCATCGTCAAGCTCGAGGGCCATTAATCTATCAACCGTTTAGCATTCGTCAAAGCTGCCTATCTTTCTTACGATGGAACTATCTGCAACATTACAAATTTATAACAATTGAAAGCGTTCAACCTCAATTTTTAAAGCATTCAAACTGGAAAATTTCGCTTAATACATTTTAACAAACATTGATTAATTTACATACACTTAATAAATTTCAGTTTTTATATGAAGTATATGACAAGTGTAAGCAAAAATGGAAAGGAAATTCAAATATCATCCAGTTTTACGTTACTATCAGGTGAATTCTGAAATTTGTTATTCAGCACATTTCAAAATGTTAGATCATAGTTTAGATCAAGTGAATTTTTATGTAAATTACATGCATAAGATAATTAAATGCAAACTTATCAATATAATTCAAATTTTTGCAATATTCATAGCTGGCGCTTTTACTTTCCATTCATGATAATAGTCCAATTTGCGGAATTTTATAACCTTAAAAATTTGAAATTAATAAATTTGGTACTTGTGGCATTAGTAAAATATAATTTTATTTTATATTTTAGAAAGCCACGACTAAATAGAAATAAATCAGTTGAAAATTTTAACAAAACTACAGAAAGAGATCATTTTAAAGAAATGACAGTGGAAGTTATAGGAAGGAACATTTTGATTCTTCAATTAAGAGTTTATTTTGTATATGAATAAGATGGAAAATTTGCATAAAAAAGTTTTTAAAAAACCTACAAAAAATTAACTATACATAATTGTTTGTAATTAGAAAATGGGGACAATGTTGCCATTTTGAATAATGGGAGGCGAAATAAAGTTTTGCTTTAAGATACATTTTTTTTTTCAGATTGTAATTGAAATTTTCTAGATATCAGATTTGGCATTTTATTATTGAAAAACATTCTAGTTTTGAAAATATTAAATCTAACCATGATAAATGAGATAGTCTGAAAACAAAATTTGAAAATTCCAGTTTCTGATGCATAAAAAATTTGGAACACAATCATTTGTAACTTTATTTAATGCATCTTTTTCTTCATTTACTAAATGCACTGAAATTCACTAGTAATGGCAATCCTTTGAATCTGTGATCCATACTTATCAATAAAAATGACTTTTCTATATGTTTGACTTGCTAACAAAGATAACCAAAATGGTATTTAGTAACATCCAGTATAACAAATCTTATAAGAAGCACAAACCATGAATTCTAGCAAATATAAATAAATAGGTCATAAGACTCAATAAATACAAAATACTATATATTTTTTTCTAATAATTCTCATTTTATCTCCAAGTGTCAATATTTTCATACTGAGACAAAATGAATGTACCAGCTACATGTAGTTGAAACTAGCAGAGTTTTTTTCGTAATTAAAAATATTTTGATTTAACTGAAAGGCTCCAAAAAGTATTATTCAAAAGCTATAAAATTTAACTATCCGTTTGAAAAAATTCGATTTTTAAATAAAAAATATGCACTTTAGATATATCCTACTAAAAATTAATGAAAAATATCTGAGCTTGATTAAATGAAAAATTATAATATCTAACATTACCAGATAAACGACCATTTTTTCAATGACAGTTTCATTGATTGTTACAAGCACGGTTGGAAAGCCTGATTTACAATCATCTGTATTAGATGCTGCTCGGGTGCCGAGCCAGTGATCCCAGAGGTTGGCGCCCATTTGGCGACGAACTAGGAGACAAAACAGATAATGCTGGAAACTTCGGGAATTTTAACGATCCGTCCATTAAGAACCGAAATAGCCCTGATTCACCCAGAAGGTTCTCGGCCGGCCTCCCGAGAACTATAAAAGGACGGCAGTCTCAAGCTACAAAGAACCAGATCGGAATCTTAGGCGAGTAACGAATCTTCGAGAGGATAGCGAAGCAATTGCGGAGTGCCAGCGTTGTATGGAGCCAAAGCTATTGCTGAACTGAGCTGTGTTACGAGTCCTGTTATCTATTGTGGAAGCAGCGTCATGTCGTCTGTGGAGTAGCCAGTCGTTTAGTAGAGAGTTGGCAGTTGGAAACAACTAAAACGAAGAGACAGAGGAGTGTTTCAGCCGTCTAGAGAGGCCGTAGAGCGAAACTCCTGTCCTGCTGGTTTCTGTATGGCCACTTTGTGTGCTGTAGTGTATTGTCCTAGTCCCGTTTGTATATAGTCTCGGTATATAGTAGTATATAGTCTATACGTCTCGGCTGTATATAGTTGTCGCCTTTGTATTCACATTTTTGTATTAAAACCTTTTGGGTGACACCCATTTTTAAATACATAAATTATATTAGTTACTAATTTGAATAAAATTAGTAACTAATATACTGCAAGTGTTGCAATTAATTTAAGTGTAATTAATATAAGGGTTGCAATTAATTTTTTCTGTACAGAAAAATTGATACAATACTGATTTATTTTTCCAGTCTTATTTATGAACTAGTGCAAATGCAGTACAACTAAAGTATTAGATTATCATTCATGTTCCTTATTTTTCTGGAACTAAGCTCTCTGGAGCTCTAAACACTTTTCATAAAATATTACTAATTAACTTTATTGTATCACTAGCCGGTTCGCCAAGCTTAACGTTGGTTAAAATTTTAATAAATAAATATTTTATGCAATTCCTATTCTAACAACTTCATCAAAATATTTTAAAACTTCAAATTTTGATAGTCATATAATTTACTCATAATATTATAAAGGCCTTCAGTCATAACGTAATATGCATCTCTCTAATTTTCTATTAGCTCCTGTAGAATTTATGCTTTAAATTAAAGTGGAAAGGATTAATCTGCAATTAATGCAATAATATTTTTTACTGAAACAAAGTATTATTTTATAATATGACTACTGAAAACAGAGTCGCTGAGCGTTTTAACCTTATTAACACTAAAGAATGTCTTTCTTAATTTATGTAATATCTCAAGAATTTGCCAACAAAATGTTCTCAGATTCATCATGACCAGATCGATTAATTAACAATGCTTAGTTTTAAAAGCATCAAATACTAAGAAAATAAACAGAATCGTTTAAAATAATCGGTCAAAAACAAGTTACAAAAAACTACTTAAAAAACGATGTACTTAAAACTATAAGCATATACAAAAATATATAACTAACATAAATACAATTTAATTACAAAAGCATACAACTAACCTAAAAATAATTTAAATCAAGTTCGCCTCCGTTGATAAAAGTTGTCAACAATCAGAACACAACGCGCATGCGTGAAATTTCACCGCCAGTTGGTAACGCAAATGCGTGGATTTTTATAAGCCAGTTGGGGTAACGCTACGCAGATCAGAAATTTTTAATTTCCTTTATTCTGTTTTATTTTAATTCAAAAGTACTTCAGAATGAATCTGAAAGGTTGAATAATTAACAATGTTTAATTTTAAATGCATCAAACATTAAGAAAATAAACAAAATCGTTTGAAATAATCGGCCGAAAAATTTTACGACTAGCCTCATTAGCGTGAGGAAAAAAACTGAAGCCTTACTCATTTGGCGGTGGGGAAAATGAAAAGATTTTATTGACGGGAAAGTAAGTTTTTAATTAATAATTAAAATTCTAATTAAAAGTTCAAAAAACGGGAACCCGGGTGCACATTCCTGACCTCCAAGGTATACATGTACCAAATTTGGTAACTGTAGGTCAAACGGTTTGGCCTGTAGAGCGCCAACACACACACACATTGTGCTTTATACAAGTATAGATAACAAATGCGAGAGACATGTTTCTTATTAACTAGCTATATTGATTATTAGTTAGTTCGCTGGGATTAATGGTTACCTAAAAATTTTGATTAAATATTTTATGTAACCTGGTTTTGAAATTTGCAGTTTAAAAGCAACTACTTTCATTTCAGAAAGCTTACAACACTTTATGCACTGTGCTATGCATCTCCCTAATTTTCTATCCACAGGACGAATTTGATCAATTCTAACAAAGGAAAGGGGGCGATAGAAGAGCCCATGAGGATCATAAAACACTATAGCATCCATGCCAAATCTCCAACTGTTTGCAAGTTATGGTGAAAAAAAATATATTTTACTCAAAATCGTGAAAAAATCCAAATTAAAAAAAAAATTTTTTGGAGGGGGGGGATCACATCCTCCAGCAAAGTACACGCATATTCTGAAAGAACGGTTAAAATCCTTTAAGATGATACCAGTTTCATGAAAATAAATGGATTTACAACCGAGTAATAAGCGCTGAAATATTGGCGAAATTCAGAATTGAAATGTCGCCAAAATTTTTAATTCCGAATATATATATATATATATATATATATATATATATATATATATACACACAAGCTACAATTTGCCAAAAACTTGCCCATACCACCAGCTTTCGAATGAGTCCATCATAAACGATATAAGTATTTTATTTCAAGAAAAAATCCTTCGTTGGCAAAACATTCCTGCAATCAGCGTTCGTCCAAAAAGAAAACTTAAAAGGGGCCAATCCTGATTTTAAGTTCCTCTTAACCTTCATCCTTCTGTTTAGGTTGAGAGCAAGGAAAAAAAGCTTCAGGTCAAAAAAGAAAAATTACACTTTTATTGAGAATTTTTTAAGAAGTATAATACAAAAAAAAAAAGTATGACTTTTCATAAGTAAATATGCAGAAATACAAAAAAGTTGTTAAAAAAAAAACAAGGTAATGAATTTAAAGCTGCTGCTAAAATGGTTGCCGCCATGATCTTGTTCTTTTCCGAATGGTTTTAACAGTTTCTTCTTTTTTTTTTTTAAATAGCTCTTCCTTAAGCTATAATATCGCTTCACCAAGCTGACTTCTTTTGTCTTCTAACTATCAACTTCTATGCGGCAAACTTCTTGCTTGAGAAAAACCCAAATAGAGAGGTAAAGTGGAGTTAAATATGACGTAGTTGGCTAAAAAAAATTGACCCCCCCCCTCCTATGACCAATCCTTCGTGAATAATGCTTATTTATGAAATCCTGAACTGCTGTTGAAGAATGTGTTAGGACACCATCTTGTTGGAGAATGATTTGCCTACGTTTGGGTGCGAGAATGAGACCAAGTAATCCTGATAAATGATGTTAAAGAATTGCAAATACGCATTGCTTGTCCAAGTCCCTGGAAAACATGTAGACCAATTAAGTAACCGCCGATCATTCCAAGTCAAACGTTTAAACTGAATCGTGTCAGGACTGAAGAGTTCCATGCTACGTGTGAACTTTGTTAGGCGTAATGATGCGAATTGTGCTAAATGAAAAAGTTATCTCGAGTAAAAAGTGATTCATCTGTCCACAGTATCATTCACAGGAAATGCCTTTTTTTCGATATCTCTTTGCAACTGCCAGGGGCAAAATGTTACCCACTTTTGGAAATCTGAACTTCCCTAATTCTTGCACCTGTGTAAAATGGTATGGGCAATATTCGTTTCCGTGCACGATTTTAATCACTGCACTTTGTGAAGCTCATCTTTAAAAGTAAGTGTCTTTTTCGTGCAAGTGAACACTTGGATTTTCATCTAAAGCGTCGAGTACACTTTCCTCAAAGTTCCAAAGTACGAGTTTCCTCAAAAATAAAGACTCAATTTAATTTTTTTTTTATTTTTTTTTTTTAACATTATACTAAACCAACCAGTTTTCCTTAGCCTCTGGTGAACAGCGGCAAATACAGCACAGTTAAGTGTACGACAATTGGGTGACGCAGATGATACTTTTTCTCGGCTCCCCTATAGTTACTATTGCAAAATACGTACGCAAAATGAATATCTGCATACCCTTCGTATGTAATCAAGACGTACTTTTAAGAGGCAAGTAGTAATAGGTACAACGTGAAAAAGAAAATCGGTCGTGCTGAAGTGAGGTTTTGAAACGTTGAAGCAATAACGGCCATAAACATTTAAAAGATTGATAAGCTAATGATGCAATCAGTGAATTGACTTGTCTTTTGAGCCCGTATGTAAATTGCGTGTACAGGTAGATTACAACACATCTGCTCATCTAAACACGTTCATAATAGCGGATTTGCGTACTTTCCATTTATCCACAATTGTTTTGTTTGGCGAATTTTTGTCGAATGTCTCACTGAATACTGATTTCCGTCATGTATGCCAACGAAAGAATTAATTTGTACTTAAGTAAAACACTTATATGATTATTTATGGTGGACTCATTCGAAAGCCGATGTTATAAATGTTTTCGGTAAATTTGACAAATTGTAGCTTGTATGGTTTTTTCTGAATTCAGAATTAAAAATTTATACATTTCAGCGCTAAATACTCGGCTGCAAATCCATGTATTTTCATAAAACTGGTGATGTCTTAAAGGATTTTAACTGTTCCTTCAGAAAATGTACTTACTTTGCGTGAAGATGTGCCCAAACTTTTAAAATCTGGATTTGTTCGCAATTTTGAGTAAAATTTTATTTGCCATAGCTTGTAAACGGTTGGAGATGGGACAGGGTTGCTATAGTGTTTTATGATCCCCATGAGCTGTCCTATCATTCTTTCTCTTGCGTTTGTCAGAATTGATCAAATTCACCCTGTATACATATCAATAATATCATTGAAAAAAGCAGCAGCATTTAAAAATGTTTCATCATTGCTTGATTCTGAAATAAACCCATCATTGTAAGTGGAATAAAATTTTAAAAAAATTATGAAAAGAATGCCTTAAGGTGATGCACACTCAACATGGAAAAATAAGCTGAATCTTCATATTTTGATCATCATCAATGGAAAAAAGGCCAAGATGAAATATTTGTAACATCAATAAAACAATTAAACAGAAAAAATGATATCATTGAAAAGATAATATTTTTGATTACGTAAAAAAATTAGCACTGAATTTTTTCACAAATAATGGCAAATAATAATAATAAATAAATTAATAAATAAAAAATCTCAGCTAATTTCCAATTACAATTCTAATTCAATATTTAAAAAAAATTCCTCTTTAGGTGCACATTCTACCCTCTAAAGAATATATATACCATGTTTGGTAATTTTAAATTAAATAATGTTGCCTATAGAGTACAAACATGCACTAAGAGACAGATATATACATATTCATCTTTATTATTAATAGAGATGAGAAAAAACAAAATTGGACGATGTTACATGGGGCTTCAGATCTGATTTTCTAATATATGGCTTAAGAGGTAATCTAGGATTTTCCATGCTTTAATATTTAATGAATATTAATTTTTTTATCATAGTCTAATATTATAGCTATAATTAAAATTTATTATTCCATTAATAGAAGCAAATTATTTAAACTATACTACACTTGAATATTAATAATATTTAAGATAACCTAGTAATATTAACAGTATTTACAAGTAGAGAGAAAAACCAATGTCGCAGAAAAGAATTATACCATATTGATATGAAAACACGAGCAATCAACATTTATTTAGTATCAACAGAAGCTCAATCTATAAAAAAGAAATACTACATGTGTTCTAATTGTATACAGCATTATAAGTCAGAATTAATATGTTGCACATTTTTAAAAGCACAAGCAGAAAGCATAATTTTAAACAAATAATTTTAATTAATAAGTAATGTTGCAAGCAAACTGCAGGATTTTGGTGCAAGAGTCCCTCTTTTTAAAAGAATGAAGCTATTATCTAAAACTGCAATACTGCTTTCAGTATTAATAATTAAAAAATTTAATTAAAATATTTTTAAAAAAAGGAAAATACTTATTTTTGTTTCATGTTTTGAAAATTCAATCCAACCTAATCGTAAAAATAAAACACTTATAATATTTTTCAACGAAATATGTAATTGTAGAATAATATTGTAATAATAGTTCAAACATTTCCACACAACTGGATATTTTCAAGGACATCAAACATTAGGGCAATTTTCTACCACAAGTTCAGTGAAGAAGAAAATTACTTTTAGTCTTATAAAGGTGCAATGAAACCTTTGACATTTCTAAGTAGTACAATTTTGATTCACTTTTAAATAAACAATTGCATAAGGATTGTTCCTTTAAAAAATAAGTGAAAATAATCTATTCATACATTTTTTTTTTTAATAATCTATGCAGCATCTTCAGATTTTTCTCTGAAGAAAAATTTGAATATGAAAGTGATAGTTTTAATATTTGAAGAGATAAATTACTTAAGAAATACTTAAATTATTTTAAAATACTTACTTAAATAGAAATAAATTATGACACAATCTCGGTAAGAAAAAGAAAACAATGCTATGAAGAATAACTTTAAAGTATTTGTATTTCTGAGCATTTTTTTTTTATTTCAGAAAAATAATTACTTACAGAAAATTAAGTAAAAATTTGCAATCCATTCAATTATTTGTTCCACGTTTAATTTTTTTCCACAAGTAACTCATTTCTCTATATTTAGTGAGTAGTAATATCTATATATCGAAAATAATTAATATTTAGTAGCATTTTTATTAAATCGATAAAAAGTAATAACTTTTTATTGAATTATGTCTTTATAGTCATCAATATTATAATATATTCAACTTCCTCTTTCTTATACAACCTGTTTGCTATTTTTCAAAAACATTAATTTTGAAAGAAAAAAAGATTAATATTAAATTATGAATATAAATTACATACATTAGGAACATAAAATGAATAAAATATTTCCCAGTATTTTAAAGTAGGGTACTCTTAACTAATAATAAATCATATTTATTAATAGTATTTATAACAGAAGAATAGAATAATATAACCCCAAGTTATAAATGCTATAGGCCAGTATTTTAAAGTAGGGTACTCTTAACTAATAATAAATCATATTTATTAATAGTATTTATAGCAGAAGAATAGAATAATATAACCCCAAGTTATAAATGCTATAGGATTAGATGGAGGGGAAATGTTTCCCAATAAAAAAAGATGTCTATTGGCCAATGATCTTCCACTTGAAAGGATTTCCTCAATTTATCATTTTATTTAAAGAGGATGGAAATTTTCAGAAATAAACAATTGACAGAACCCTCTTCAGGTTACATAACATGTTAGATTTATCATGAGCACTAAAAAGATTTATTTATTTCAAATTAATTGGCTCAAATGTGAAGTCAATTTAATGATTCCCCTCCTTAATTTCCCTGCCTTTTTAATTGATGAAAGGTGAAAATTATGAAATTAATCTTAATTTTTTCTGGAAAATTATAAATGCTTATTTTAAACTGAGCTTTTATGATAACTTTAGAAATATTTTAATAAGGTTTTATAATTTTAAAAATAAGAAGAATTAAATGAAAATTTTTACATTCACATATTTTGGAAATAAAAATTCAAAATTCTTTTTCTAGAATTTTGTCTAAAATATTTTTAGTTAGTGAAAAGTTATTTTACAATCAATGAGAGCACTTTATTATAAAAAATCTGTCATTCTTCAAACTCCAATTTCATGTTGACTTAAGTTACAACTTCACTTGCTGCCTAATTGAATTTTCTACACAAAGAGCAAATATCTCATGGAAAAGATCATAAATTCATCTCAGCAGGAAGTCACCATTACTTTAGAAAGTAAAATTGCAAAATTTTTTTTAAATAATAAAACTGATTTGTTAAAATATTCAAGCCACATTGCAAGTATGTAGGTTTATTAATAAACTTATGTAATACTAAAATTGTAATTCTATATGTGGTAATATATGGATAGTTCTGGAAACTTCAGAATAAGTTAATAAGCATTAAAAATGAAACAAAAATAGTCTTAAAAAATAGTAGTGAAAAAAAAAATACATCAACTAATGTTACAATATAAAGATAACAATTTAAATACTTTAGGAAACTAAAAATTTTAACAACAAAGGGACATTTTTAATATGCACTGCAGTAATTAAAAAAAAAAAAAAAACTTGCATTAGTTGACTTCTGAGGTTCCTCGTATAAGCCACATTTCTGTTCATAAACTATTTATTAAATTTAAAAATAAAGAATAAATAAAATCTAATAAAACAAAAATTTATGAATTTAAAGTATAAAATTAATATAGTCATTCAATTTATCCAAATTTATAATTTATCTATACATTATAGGATTTTTTGATTATTGCAACTCGGATTTCTTTACTGAAAATTTTAGCTTCCTTTATATTTGAAAAATTTTCTTCTAACATCAAACTTAGAAACAAAAAAAGAAATGGATATATTAATGATAATTCATTCAAAAATAGTAATTTAGCAAAATTAAACTAAATTTTTCAATTTGATCTGGTTTTTAAAGCTATTTTTGCTTGCATATATTGATCCTATATTCAAAAGGAAATTATAAGAGAATTTTTCAACTCTAGTATTGAGAATTTTTCTAGCCCTGGTACATATTTTGATTAGCTTTTGCAATGTAGAGATAAGAAAGGAACAAGCATAATATAATTTCCTCAGAGATATGCTAAAGGAAAAACTAAGAGAGGAAACATTTTTAAAAGAATGTATTGGAGCCAATATGAGAGAAGCCCACTAATGTATGTTTTATTTTGAATATTATTAACTTCACTGCATTATTATAAAGATTTGTAAAAGCTCAAAATCTCATGCATGAGATAATACATAACATACTCTAAACACACCATAAAAAATGATCAGTAAAAATCCATTTCTTTAATTTGTTGAAATAATTATGCATCTTTTTAATAAAAATTATAATATATTTAAATAAAGCTATTATATATATTAAAATTATATATGTCATAAATATAAAATTATATATATTTATAACATGTTCAACTGGAAACTTTGCTTCATCATTTCTAAATTCAAAACTTTTGTATAAAAACTCTTCAGTTCATTCATAATAATATTATTCAAAATGAATGATTATTATGAATGAATTTCTATCTATACTCTTATTTTGATATCTATTTCCATAAACATTAAATTCAACCTTTTCCTTAATTATTTTTAAAGATAAAAAATAACAACAAGAAAGCACATTTAATCTTATTTTCCCAAAATGTTTATCCATCAAACACAACTTCATGTAGTATTGAAAAAATATAATTTCTATAAAATCAATAATGGAAAAATAAATCGTACAAAATCAGATTCTATAAAATCTGTTATAAGTTAGTGTCATCATAACCAAGACTAATATTAAATTTAAATGAATTTTGGAAATACAAGAATATTTTTCTGATTTAACTAAAGAATTTCTTTTTTCCTAAGTATAAAATTCTTTTAAACTAATACAAGTTCTTTTTTTAAATCGTTGTTTATAATTTAGAACCAAAATCCATTGACATGGATTTATCAATGTGATAGAACTGATCAGAAAATATATAGCAAAACTATCTAAAATTTACTCAAACAGATTTCTGCATTGCTTCATAATAATAAAAATTAAAAGACTTTCTTACAGTTCTAATTCACCAATTTAGGCCCACAGAAAATGCTGTGAGAGATGAAATAAATCATAATACTTTTCGTCTAAATAAAATTAAAGGTCAGCTTTCAGTTTTCAATAAAAATGTAAGAAGCCCATAAAATGTCTTTCAAACAATAGAATTTACACTTTTCAAGTTGACAGGTTATATATTTTTAGCACCGATTGAAAATATCATAAACCACAACCAGACTTTTGTTTTTTTAGAACTACGTTTACCTTGACCTAGTTAACAATATGATCCATTATATATGATTTTCAATTCGAATATTTTAATAATTTTTATAATAGTAAAAAGGGTGACAGTTTGATCATCCATAATTTTCGTATTTCACTTTTTTGTTATTAATTTCCCACAGCGGTAGATGTTGCAATTCAACATAATTTTTTGTATGTTTTAACTATTATCACAAACAATTTCCTTTAATAAACCAAGTTAAATTCTTCTAATAAATAATTCACTAATTTATCGACAAACTTTTCATATTCTTCTTAGTTGAAATTATGTAAAATGTAACCTTAATTTTCACAAAGCTGCTGCTAATGTATTCTTTTGCAATAAGGAAAAACTGTGAGTATAAAAAATAATTAACGGACCTCGTGGCACAATTTATATGAACAGTTCTAACCTGTTTTAAATTCAATTCTTTATGCTGCATAGACAGAAAAAAAAGTAAGTGAAAGAATGTCCTTCCTGACTTCAGCACACCTGCTGATTTGTTTACATTGCCTACATATTTCAATCGTAATGTCATTTTCCTTTCTATAAAAGATAACCAACTCTTCGATTTATAGTTCGATTACAACAATTTATATAGACTTACCGTCAAAGCATTCTGAGCGGAAGAATTGAGCTGAAAGAAAAACCAACATTATAAAGCTGCGATACGTTAAATACATTTTTGATAAACCGCGACAACTCAAACACGACTACTTGTTGAATAAGAAACCTGTCCACAGTGTTGTATCGCGCAAAGCTTGTCTTGATTTAACCCGGATATTAGGTTGAGACCTAAATACGACATATCCGGTCGCATGATATCGACGCAAAAGATAAACTTTCGGCGAATGCAAGCTGTCTCCCTAATTACGAAACCAAATCATTAAACCACTCTTGCTTTCCAAGTGCCAGAATGAATAAAATGATAAGATTTATGTGAGAAATTATATATATCTCAGAAAGGCGGAAAAGTTCTAAATAAAGAGGTAGTCTATTTATCCAGTACAGGTTTTGCTTTAACACGTAAACTTTCTGATGCATTCGAGAAAGTTTAATTATTGTTCATGAAGTTGATGCAACACTCGGCATTGTTAATATTCTTGGAAAGACATTTATTTGAGAACTTTTTTTAAAATGTGGTGTTAATGAAAACTCCTGGAATTGCAAATTACGATTTTATATTTACTTCGAAGATTTATTTACATTTTTAAAAATTTTTATAATGCATTCAACGGGATATGATTTAAAATGTGTGTGCTTCCATGGAATTAAAGAAAAATGATTAAAAATTAGATTAAATTTTTTATTAAGAAGGGCAATGTCAATAATAAATATTATAATAGCTTTAATTTATATTATATGAAAGGTCATATTTTCTGAATTGTATTTTTAAACTCTTCCTAATTTATTAATTTTATTATGAGAGCTTAAAAATAATTTTGAGGGCTTTTTTTTGTATTTAAAAAGAAGAACATTTTGCACTCTATAATTTAATAATAACTATCTGATTGCTCATTATTAAAAAAAATATATATTTCTGATTTTTGTTAGATATTTTCTTTATTTCACATGTAATAACTATCTTTCCTTGCAAATGTGTACTACCAAATATATTTTTTAAAAACTTTTTTTTTATTTTCTTATTATCTACTTATGTTTGAAAATAGAATAACTAGAAAATTTTTTAATAGTAATTATTGTATCTCATATATCTGTTTCTTTGCAACTTCTCTGTAAAATCTGCTTTTTCAAATCTCAATTTACCAAGATTTTACTTATATTCCAAAACATTTTATATAAAATATGCTAAATCTGTGATTGCTCAGTTTTGTTATTGATAAAATTTCATCATTAGTTGAATAATTTCTTTCTTTTTGTTTTAATTTTAGATAATATAACTGTTTGTCATTATTTAATGTGTGATAAAAAAATAAAATAAAATCCAACTTTTCAAATATTAGCATGAATTGTGCCTCTGTACAAAGATTAACATTTTCAAGGCATATAAGATTTTATGATAATTATTGTTTTCAATTCGTTTAAAAATGTAGCTACAAATGTTAGAAAACATTTTTTAAAAATTAGTGTGCACTTTTTTAAAGCTTATATAAATGTTCTAATTGTAGTTTATACATAAAAATAATTGGATATATATAATATGATTATGCATAGCCAAGATAAAAAAAAAGTGCATATAAAAAATAAATATATTTAACAGTATTTAAATAATAATTGTTAATAGACTTGAAATTATTTTAAATATTACAAATAAAGCAAATAATAAAAATTAAGGGTTTTTTTTTAATATTTGGTATAGATAAATAATTTTAGAAGCCTTGCACTATCATACCAAAACATGGTTTGAGAGCAGCAGAACAATTGAATTTTTTAAATTACTTTTTTGGCCAAAATATTTCTGTGAAAATGAAACCTAATTTTCAATCTTTTGAAAGACATACACTGAACGCAATTGCAAAATAATAATAAACCCTGCAAATGTTAAAACATTACCTGGGCTCTTTTTATCCAATTCTATTGTGTTGCTGAGGTTGAAACTGGCATATAAGTACACTTAGTATAAGAAATCGAATCTTCAAATCTTACACAGATGGATAACTTGATTAATGTAAAATTTCCTAGTTTGATATATATTTTGCAAATTTTTCCTAGGATTTATTTATATAGTTTACAGTATCAGCAACGTATGTTACATACTTCAAAAGTAATTTCTAGTTATACTGACCCCATTGAGAAAACATGTTTTATTACACATTATAAATAGTCAGCAAAAGATGAAGTGATACCATTAAAGTAGCCAATCCTATTATTATGGAATCATTATTTTATAAATTAAAATCCATCATACTATGAAATCTATAACAAATTTTTTTAATATAAAACTGTCTAAAATTGTGAAAGAATTTCTTGATGAGATTTTACAGGGGGAATTACACAATAATATAAAAATATCTATTAATGATGACATTTATTCAAAGAAAATTCATATTTTAAAATTATAGTTGAGCATTGTAAACACTCATAGAAATTGATTTTGTTTATTAATGAGCTTTTGATTTTACCTGTCTTCCTTTGCATTACAATCATTAAAAGTTTCAAAATTTATATTATTATTTGTAAAAATCCATTCATAGTTGACAAGAATTGATTATTCAAGATAAAATTTTTATTCAGTTTCTAATAATAAAAGTGAGTGTGTATGTTTATCTAGACAATATTTATCTATAAAGCTGAGTGTTGAATTTAGAATATGAAATTTGGATCAAACATACTTTAGAAAGTCGAAATGTGCAGTTTAGGATAATTCTTTCAGAATTTTAATTAAAAATGAAGCAAAATGTTAAAACTTCTATGCCAATTACTTTTGCAAATATTATTTCACAAAAAACTAATTTTACTTAATCTTAAAATTTAAAAGGATTATTCTTTTTAATGATACTAATTTTGTCGTGGAATTTTTCTTATTTAATTATAATTAACGTCTCTTAATTTTTTAATAAAATTTCTTCAAGCTAACTTGATTGTTTTATTAAGTTATTTATTTCAATTATGAAATATGCAATTAATTAAATTCACCTTTTATACATTAAGGATGTTTTTAATTAACTGTCTTTAGAACTAGTTGGTTCACTGGCAATAACCAGATTTCATTATGATGCCCCATAAATGCCTTACCATTCATTCATAGTTCCTCAACAAAGCATTTTTAAACTTCAAATTATGAAAAACAGTATTATAACAGACTGATACAAACTTAATAAGTAAAATAAGTGAATGTTCCTTAATGCCATCAAATCATATATCAAAACTTCATGCATTATCTAATTGCACATTGTCAGGACTAACTTCACTTTCTTATTCCAGGACAAAATTAAAATGATTTACATTCAGTAGTATTTAGCTGGTATAATGCTGATCAAGACAATTAAAACAGAACCATAATACTACTGAACTCTGATTTTATTGCCAAGATATTCCAACAATTTTTAAAGTAAATTCATCCAATTGATTCTGTCATTCTTTTTATAAGATTAGCTGTAGTTTTCAAGAATAAAAGAAAATTGTTTCAATAGTCATATGTATATAGCACTAAAACCATATTGAAAAGGTTCAAAATTCATAATAAAATTTAATTGGTATAGAAGTCATAGGAAATCTGTGTCAAATGTAAGTGAAAAAAATATATTTTAAAATTAATGAACAAAATAAAGATATAAATTTAAACAGATCAAAACAAATCAATAATAAAGGTATGCTAAAAAATACATGATATTGCATTAAATGCCATAAACTGAAAAATTAAATTTTACTTTCGAGAGTTGTGCAATAATCATCCATCATATGCCTGTTCCATATTAATTCAAGGAAAACTTTCATATTAAAATGGCCCAGATTGTTTGGAAATTTGACTGTGACTACGTAGAAAATACATCTTTATGCTAATATTATCATTTAATTTTTCAAATCTTTCATAGTTTTTTGATTTGCAGTTATTCCACAAAAAATTCTTAATAACTATAATGAAACATGACTAAGTAGTATATGCTGAAAATTTTGAATCTTTAAAGCTAACGAATAAGAGAGCCATTATATTAAATATATAAATACATGCTATCAAATATATAAATAACGAAATGAATGAAATAGGAAATTAGAAAATAAAAATCAATACTATACCTCAGTGGCTGCAAGAACAATTGAAATATTAAAAATATATATTTCAAAAACTGAGTTAATTTAGCAAAAATAACATCAGTTTTGAAATCAGTAATCTCAACCATAAACCATTAAAACTTCCTAGGCATTTTTCTTAACAGTGTAATTACTTAGTTCACTGGTTATATTTACTTATATACTTAACAGCTTAGATGGTTTTATTTAGATTTTTTTTAAAAGGTATAAAATATGACATTTATTAAGATTTCATGAACTAATCAGAAAACATTTTTCTTAACTTTAAACAAACAAAGAAAATTTAATATTTGAATTAGGAAAGAAAACAGTTTCAATTTCATTGCAAAAATGGAAAATATAATTATGAATAAAAATATTTTAAAATAATCTGTTAAAGAGAAAAAATTAGCCCAGAACTAAATCAGTAATGGTGGAAGATAAAATTTTCAGCATTTTAAAAGAGTCTAGTAGTGTTTTTTTGTATGATAATACTTTTGAAAGTTGTGGCCAAAATCTTGATTAAGCTTTAATTAAAATTTCCATCCCCCAAATGGTAGTTTCAAATCAAAGGGTAGTTTTAAATCAACCCTGTATTATGTCAGTCTATACATTCTATTTTATTATCAATAGAGTATTTCCTTGATAGTGTTTTTGAAAATTTAAATAGGCATTAAGGTTATCCACTATACAAATTTTCCAACTTTTTATACTTGTCATTTTCTTCCATTAAATATGGCATGTACAGACATTTAATTAGATTAAATTAAAAATAAAATTCTTCCTTCTAAATTATGCAAAAAAAAAGTTGCATAAATTTCGTATTTTTTTAAAAAAAAATCCATACTCTAATCTTATCAAGCAACAAGAAGAAAATATAAATATAATTACACATTCCAAGACAGATAGAAAAACTAATAATCTGGATGACCAGCTCGTTGTTGAAAACAGCTAGTAAGTAATAGAGTATTGATGCTGCTCTTATTGTAAGATTTTATTTCATTAAAATCATGCTTTGCATTTTATTTGACATATTCTTTCTTTTACTTAATTCATTTACAATGAGTTTTAGTGATCACACTTTACATTTGTGACCCCATTTCTATTGTCAAAATAATTCGTTTTTTGTAAGCATAGTCTACTCTTAATATTGTAACAGACCTTTTGGGATACTCTGCAATAATAACTGAACATACATCAGAACACATTTATGATAAAATTAGATATTTTTATTTACATAAATACAAATTTTAGTAAAAAAAAACAAAAGGAAACATAACTAGTTTCTTAAAACTAGAATACTATGTACACAAATTGATCTAATTTGTAAAAAAACTCCTATACATAAAAATGTAAGTAAAAAGCTGCGTGAAAAATACAATAAATTCAGGCACTTTTCAAAAACAAATACTCTTATTAACAATCATTCAAATAACATGGAAGCCTAACAAGTCTCACTGTATCTTTACCTAAAATAAAATTCTATATAAGAATATAGTTCTAAAACATTAATCAAATTTGATTGTTAATACATGAATAGTATATAATATTCATCCACAATTTTTAAAACAAAAACACAATAAAAATTTCACATTTATCATTTTTTATTTTTAAATGAAACCTATATTCTGAGAAATAACAAAAGTTATTTTTACTTCACAGAATTCACATACTTCTGCTCAATATACTCTATTCATATTCAAAATTTATAAACTTTAATTATTATACTTAGTATGTGGAGATAGTTTATAATCTGTAAGAAATACAGATAATATTAATTACAATTTGAAATATAAGTTATGAAACTATTTAAAAAATTAAATTAATAAGAATGTTTGGAATATTACTCAGATATGAAAAACCGTGGATGTTTTTTCCTCTTTCAGATTAAGAGAGAAGGGGGAAGGGAAATCAGATTTATCTTATTTAATTAGGCAATATTTTAAACCTTCACAAATTAACAAATTTTTTTTTAGTTTTTGAGAACAATAACACAGTTTAATATTTGTTAGCAGAAAACAATCATATGCTACCAAAGTTTAAAGACAAAAATATTTTTATGCAAGTTATTTTACACCAAAATAGCAAACAAGTAAATGTTAAAATTCCTTGAAAATAGTATTCCTTACATAAAATCTGAAGAAATGAAAATATCACAGATTGTTAATGAAAAACAAAACAATAACAAAGGAATTGTTATAAGCATTGGCAATACTGGAATAAGATGAGCGAAAAATCAACAAGAATTCAAATAATCCAGTTAAAATATAAGCTGAAAATCATTACAGTATATGGAATGGAAATTGGAATTTTTTGTGGAATGTAAAAAAAAAAAGTGCAGAAGCAACAGCTCAAATTTTTGAAAATATCATAAAGCAAACACACATTGTTTTTTACAAAAAAAGTAAATAAAAATTTTGCAATTATGTAAAATCTAAATTTTATGGGTTTTTTTTTCTACACTGAAAGTAAAAGTTCCATAAGTTCACAAAAAGGTTACCAAATGATAACAGCAAAGTCATATAGTTTTTAATTTAAAGAATGTTATCTAGGGAATAAAAAAATGCATTTAATTTCTGAAATTTATATTAAATGCCCCATAAATAAAGATAAAATAGATTGGGAGATGGAATAAATAGGCAAAAATTTATAAATTACATAGAAATAAGAAAATAATCACTAAAAATCTCCATAAGAATGAGACAAAGGAGAATTCCAAATAATTTAAAATTCATTTTGTAAGTAATAAGATAAAAAATTATTAAAACAGGTTTCAAACAATAAATCATATATTTTTAATCTGTATTAGCTTTAGCAGAAGGAATAATTTCATTAAAAAACATTATACATATTTTGGAATGTTAGGACCACACACAAAAGTTTAAACAGAAACTTAAAAGACACCAAACAATGATGCTATATATTTATGTTAAAATTATTTAAGATGTAGAATCAAAGCAAACTACTGTACTTAATAAAAAGGGATAGTAGTTATGAGAAATGTGGTATTTCTTTCAATTCATCATCTTTTAAAAATTGACTCCAGATTAAAATCTAATTTAATTTTGACTGCTTGTTTATAGTAAAATCGTTGCAGTTATATGCAATAAAAATAATTTAAAAAGAAACATACTATTTTTTTTATCAAATCTGTGATTATTTTAAAAAGAAAACATCCAAGTATTTTATTTTTTAACAATATTTTTGTTTAACTTATGGTTACAGTTGTAAATATCTATCAATGAATAAAAATTGATAGAATCATTTAATCAGTAAATAATTCACTGGATCTTAGAATGCTGACTAATCTCAATAAAATGTAAAATCATAAAAGCATCTCAATATATTCTGTATCAAGACACTTTTTAAAATTCATAATATTTTCATATTTAGAATTAAAACCTTTTTAAAATGAGCAGGAATAAAACAAAGCACTTGTCATTCAGGAATAAATCTGGAAACTAAATAAAAATTTATATCAGACAAGAACAAAGAACACAACTTTGCATCTAAATATACACATATACAAAACTTTCAATTTAAATAAATATTTGGAAATATTCTTAATAAAAATTAACTTGAGAACAACTATTTATCACTAACAAACCCACAGATCATCAAAAAACATGTAAAACACGACAAAAAACATCAGCATTTTTTCATGTTCAAAATACATATCATTTTCACAATACTTTTTTTTTGGGAAAGCTCACTTTAATTGCCCTAAGAAGAGGAAGGTAGCTGCTTTGAAAAATAAAATCTCAAATATATGCATGCACATAAAAAATATAAAAATTTTCTTAACGATGAAATAACTGCCTTGAAATATGGACGGGTAGACTCAAAAATGTTAGAATATTCAATAGTACTTGAACACCTATAAGAATTTAAATATGAACATTCACACAAACACTCCTACAGTAGTTTTTTGTTACATTTCCACTGCAAAGAGAAGATAACAGGTGATCATGATGAATAGATTAATCAAGAAAAAGCTGCAATAACTCCCATTAAGTTTAAATAAACTTTCAAAACATAATTTCATATAAAACTTTATAAAAATGAAAAATATTCTATATTAATTGTCAAATTTTTAAAAAATTTCTATTAAAAATATTTAACAAAATTGTATTTTTAAATAGTTCTAAAGACTTTAAATAACTTAAATGTCAATTGCTGCACATGCTGATATAATTTTGTCTTAATAATAATGTAATGAATATTTTTTTAAAATATACAAGCAGTATTCACTAGCAAAAAATCAGTCTTCATTTTTCATTTTATTTGCGATGTAAAAATTACTAAAGCAAAGAAATCTTTTCACATTCATATAATTAATAGGAACAAAAAAAAAAAGTTTTGAAAGCATTATCTATAACTCATAAAAATGGTTAAGTATTACAGCTTTTGTTTCACAGACCCAACTTTCAAAAACACTTGGCTTTTTTTTGGGGGGGGGGGGGACATCAAACTTTGGATCCAGGCACTATGTGGGAATATAACTTATTGTTTGGATAAAAATGATGCACATTCATTCGACCATAGTTTCCATGATCATGGGTTTCATGCACAAAATATGGTTTGCCTTGAGAATGTCCTAACCCATGCTCTGTTGTATGTGTTGTTCCACGAGGCAAAGAATTGGAACTAACATCAGAGCTTTGGCTTGTTGTATGTTTTTTCATAAGATGGTGTCCTGCATGATCAAAGAAAGTTCCAGGAGGTGGAATGTCAGGAAGAACATTTGGAAGAGGCTTTGGATCTGGTTTGGGAAGAATTTTAACAGGTGGTCCATGATGTGAGCGTTGATTAATATGTTGCTGGATTTCTTTGTAGTTCATATAATGGCTATATCGATTTGGGTCTCCAACAGGATGGACTTTGGATGAGCCACTGAAAAATTGAATAGTTAGAAAAGTATTAAATGAGTTTCATAAAAGATTACATAAAAAAATATCAAAAATACTTTTGCAGATTTTTTTTTGTATTTAATTTTAAATTGCAGTTTTTCCTCTAACAAATAAATAGTAGAAAGAAACACTATTTCCCTCGATTGGTCAAAATCATACTTGATTCAAAAACATCAAGTTTAAAAAAGAGATTTCACCTTCAAAACCCTACACTGAAAACAGATCTTAAGTAATAATGAAGAAAAATTAATTTAATATATCAGTGAATAAATTTAATAAAATCTTTTATCTAATTCATACCATACTGGATAATTTTAACTTGACATTATTAAATGCAAGTTTTCATATTTCTAATACACAGGTCTTAAAAGCATAAAAGTCAAGCATAATAATAAAATTAATGAGTTTTGTCAAATTGCTCATATTTTAATTAACAATAAATATTAATTAATATTTAATTAATCAAAAAATTAATTAAGTTCCACTTACTGAGGAGCTTCTTTATGAATATCAAGACTTTGAGATCTTCCATGAATTACTTCAAATGGCATAGCCTATGATGAAGAAATAGTAATTATTAAAAATTATACGAATGAATAGCAAACAAATATTTATCTGCAATCATTACCTTAAACTGTATTTAAAGCAAATCTTTAATTTGCTAATTTATGCAAAATGTAAAAATAACACTAATAAAGTATTATTTATTAAATAAAACGCATACAATATAACTGGGTGAAAAAAAAAAGAATCAAATTAGTTATTTATAGTAAAAACGTTTAATAAAAATTTAATAGTGTATTCTTTCTTTTTTAAATATTTTTTTTCTTACTGAAACTATAAAATATCAGTTTTTTAAAAAATTGGTCAAAAAACGAAAATGCCTCAAAAGCCTTACATAATTGCCTTCTTTTTCTTTAAGCTCATTCTCATAATACTCTTCCTTCTGTTCCAGTGGATACTGGCCCTGTCGTCGTTGATGCATGCGTTGGTACTGCTCACGTAAACTCTGCATACGTTCCTGGCGATTAGGGACAGAGTCCACACTTGACAAAGGCGAATGCTCCCTCGGAATTTGTGGAAGCTGACGCCTGCCACCTTCCCGGCTAGAATCGGATAATCTGAAAAGATTTTAGAGGATCATAAACAAAACGAATAAAAGTAAAAAGCTGTAAAAATGAATTGATCAAAAAAAAAAAAAATTTCTAAAGACTATTATCTAGAAAATTATTAGATAAATACTAGCAGTGATAGAAAGAATCACAAAAGTTTGTAAATAAGAAGAATTTTGAAAGCAGAAGATATAGTTACAAAATTAGATTTCAAAAGAAGCAAACATTTGTTTTCCCCCTTTTTAAATTTTAGAATGATAAATGTTAATAAGAAATAATAACATCACTGTATTAATGATGTAAAAATAATATAGTTTACTAAAAACGATTGAATCTTATACTGCCATTACCATTGAGTTCTTTACCAACAGTTGCATAAGATATTAAAAATAATAGATATAAAAAAGATTTACAATAGCGGAAAGCAATAAAATGAAAGTAATCACTACACTTCTGTAAGTTAAGAATATTAAATTCTTCCTTCAAAGTGCAATTCACTTTTCCATGACAGAATCTGTAGTATGGTGATTGAAGGCAAGGGGGAGGGGTTTACATGCTTCAGAAGCTGGTCTTTGAGGGTGACAAAGAGGCAAAACTTTAATGTCAATATTTAAAGAAAAATATGAGGAAAAAGGAAAAAATAATACTCTCTCTGTTATAGGCATTTTGAAAACACTAATGATAATGAATGAGGGAATACTGTGCACTGGGTGCTTTTTACCCTCACTATACTAAAAAGGAAATATTGATAAATAAATTAGACATACTTGTCTTGTTCTTTTGGAGAGGTACTTGAGTGAGGTTGAGAAAAATCAGAATCTTGAGCAGAATCATCATCTTTGCCTTTTAAGTCTTGGGATTGTTTTCTGTTTTTTCCAAATCTATTTGAATTAGAATGTTGAGAATTAATAATTCTTAAAGAAAATCATCCAGTTAATTAACACCCTAGATAAATAGTTCAATCAAGTAGTTAAATTTTCAGTAAAATAGTGTGCCTTTTATTTCTCCAAGGATGCCAACAGTACAAAGTCGCCAATCAACATAATTAACCATAACAATACTATGAAACATTATGTTTTTTTTTTAGTTAGTTAAACGTTTATATGCCATTTTTTAAAATTAAAATTGTAAGATTTACTGATCACTATTGTTTTACCTAAAAATGCTTAAACACAGTGTCACAATTCCTGTATCTCCCTTGAATTTTGAAATAACGAACTTTTGCATATCGGCTTTGCTTGTCTGTACTTTAAACAATACAATTCGAACATGTGATGCTTTTGACACCTGAAGAAGGCTAAGGGCAGCATTTTTTTACCTTAAAAAAAACATCCTGTGGCTTTGCTAGCACTGGGAGCAAGAACTTAGTAGTTTCACTAGCTCATTAAATTTACTGAGAGAGTGGATTCTGAGAATAACAAGAACAGCACAAAGACAAATGAAAGCAATCCACTCCTACTACCTTCACTGCTAGAGACTGATGCTTTTAAAAAGAAATTTGAAGGAATAAATGCACTTACTCAGTTTAACTAATTCTTCATTTGGGCAGGAAACAATTCAGGAATTCAAATTAAAAATAATATAAATTAAAAAAAAAAATTCAATTCTTACTTAGGTCAACAAAGAAATTTTTTATTTTAGTTACTTTTGATTAAATAATTATCAAAAAATTATTAAATATCAAAAAATAAGTATAAAAAAATGATTTTCGCAAGAATTGAACTCGCATTCTTCACCTTCATGTGAAAAATACCGAAATCCTTGCTTTTACCTATTGAACTACTGTTGATTTCAATTTTCATTACAAACTGCTAAAACTCTATTTAAAGAATTAAAAATTAATTAAATTTAATTAATGAATTAATATTTGAAATAACTGTATTAACATCAAGTGTCATCCACTACAAAT
>JAPMOR010115513.1:223715-263023 GCA_026543865.1 Argiope aurantia | reverse complement strand
GAGTGTGAACTAATAGTAGGAATTGAAAAACAGCAGAACTTTTCAGTGATGCAAATACTGTTCTGTTGGAGCCATATTTATTTCAAAATGTAGAATTGAATTGTCAGATATTATACACCTCATAATATTTCTGCTTATCAAAATCATCACACACAGGATTATTCAACACTCACAGATGAATAATCAGGGAAACGAATTGCAAAGAATTTCATTAAAATGTTAAGATAGTGTTAAAATGAAAAAGTGTGAAATAAACACAAACAATTAAAAAAGCTTGAGTAGATGTTTTTAGTTTCTGTTCTGATAAAATTCATGAATACATAATTTCAATTAGAATAAAATAATTTGGTAAGAATTGCATAATGATAAATATCTGTACACAGTTCACTTTAAAAATAACACTGAATGTTTTATTAGAAGTCATAATACTTTCAAATATAAAATTTAATTTAATTTAATTCTTTAATATATGTTTATTTGTTAAATATTTTTAATTTTCATTTCTGACAAACTTGCTGTAGAAGATGTACAACTCAACAAGTGAAAAAATCATAAACAAATTAGTATTAGGTTACTAAGAAAATTATTCCGCTTGCTATTTTGGGTTACCATATTGGCAACACACATGAAAGCACACTAAACTAGCGTGTTCCCGAGAAAGAAAAGTTAAAATTATAGGCCTAACTTTAAAAAAAAAGAAAGAAAAAGGCTGAAATTATAAAATAAATGATAGAAATGAAATTTTTTTTTAACTGAAAATTGTGTGTTGAATGAATTAAGTTGAACTCAAACATTATAAGTTATATTATTCATCAAAATTCTGTACAAATATCAGAATATAATGATTTTTATTAACCAGTTGATCAATTTTAAAACAGTATCCAATCCTTTTTTATATGGCAGAGTCATTTATTCATTAAATTTTACATAAACACAAATTAAAGTAAAGATCAAAAGATGATGACAATCATTTAATATTATCTAAAAAAATATCAAGATTAACCTTTTTTATATCATAAATATCAGGATCAAGATTTGAGTTATTGGACAATCAAATTTTATTAGTACAGTTCAAATTTTTTTTGATAATTGTTCTGCTTTTTAAAAAAGTTAGATTTTTCTGGAATTTTACAAGTTAGAAAATCGATCATATAAAAATATTAAGGGAAAAAAAAAAGATCAACAAGATTTCAAATTTTGAAAAATAATCTAAAAGACTATTTTAAAATATTTAGCATACAGCCATCTTAAAACAATTAAAAATAATTTAACCAGAAGGAAAAAAGTTATGGTAATAATAAAACACATTGATTATTTCTTTATCACATTTTGGCATAATTTTTCTTTTTTAAAGTTTCTATTTGCAATGTATTTAATATTCCGCCTCCCTATAGCTTCCTTCCACATCAGGGTTTTCTGCCTGAAGCCTTTAAACAATATCTATACTTATAATAAAGCTCAATGTGTGTGTGTGTGTTGGCGCTCTACAGGCCAGACCATTCAACCTACAGCTACCAAATTTGGCACGTGTATACCTTGGAGGCCGGGAATGTGCACCTGGGGGTTATTTTTTCGAATTTTTAATTAGAATTTTATTTATTTAAAAATTAAGTGAAATTTTGGCGTGTTTCTGCTATAACTTCCGAAAATATTACCGCACAAAAAAGATTTTTACATCAAGTTAAAGATCAAAAATTTATCTTTTAAATGATACTACTGTTTTAATCTTAAAATTAAATT
Organism: Argiope aurantia; assembly: GCA_026543865.1. Lineage (NCBI taxonomy): Eukaryota > Metazoa > Arthropoda > Arachnida > Araneae > Araneidae > Argiope > Argiope aurantia. The sequence goes on along the minus strand of JAPMOR010115513.1, from coordinate 261,283 downwards.
TCTATTTTTAATGAATTTTTAAATAAATATTTTAACTATGTTTTTCAATAATTTTTTTCGTCAAAAATAAAAATAAGGATTAAGCACGTTTCGCATTCAGGAGAAAAAAATAGCTTTTTTCAAAGTGTTGCCATCACATTGATTAAAGCTCTAACTGAAAATAAATTAAATCTTTTTGGAAATGAAATCTGCAAAAATAAATCTGAGAAATTTTTGTTGAATTATTCTTTGAGATATTACATAAATTATCAAAAATATTTTATAGTTCACATAAGACTTAAATACCGAGATATTCTGTTTGCAATACTCATATTCAATAATAATAGTAATAAATAAGTAACAATAAAGATGATAAATAAAATAAAACGCTTGGTTTTATTAAAAAATATCTTTATATTAATTGCAATTTCATCATTTTCACTTTAAATTAAAGTTGACGTTTTACCGGAAATGACAACAAATTAGCAAAATATATAGAGTAAATTGAACGAAACGATCTAAACAACAGTATAAGTTTGGTATGATTATCAAAATTTGAAGATTAAAATTGTTTTGTTTGAGAATCTATTAAGAGACCAGTTACTTAAAATATTTAATTGAAAATTGTAGCGAGCGGTAATATTGGCGAACCGGCTGGTCGCCAAAGGCGGCTAGTATTTAATATAATGCCAAAATAAATCTCACTTGAAAACAGAGCCAAGACCCTTAAGTAAGCTCTTCTTTTTGGAGGATTTACTATTTCTACAGTACATGCTAAGGAGATCATCATGGAATGGGTCCTCTACACTGCGTGTCAAGATGTGGCTGCCACTCTCGCTTTCTTCGTCCACTGAAACAAGCAAAAATTTATCTAAAACAAAGTACTTCAGATAATAGTTAAGAAAACAATTTAAACGAGTTCAATAAAAAACTATTAATTTATGAAAAATCTATTGCATAAAATGACAATTCAATTTTCAATTAAAAAATGATTTCCAGGGAATTAATTTGAATTTAAAGGTAAAGAATTTAAAGAATTGACACCACCACCAAAACTGCACCATAACCAATTTAGCTTTAAAATATTACATACTTCAAATGAATAAATTGCAGAATAATTGATACAATCGTTCATGCATTTTTATTAATTAAAAAAAACTGCCAGACTAATAACAATGTTTCATATAATTCTGATTTGAACAATAGTGAATTTTCTAAAAGAAACCAGTAATCACAAGTAAAGAATAATAAAAAATATAAACTCACAAGTTTCCATGGTTACTGTAGTTGCAGGGGCATCGTAAGACCTGTCCACAGCTGCTCGGAAACTTTCGTTGCAACCTCTACCTCGGGCACTTCTTGAGCTTCCAGACTGTAATGCTCTCTTGAGAGCTTCATCATCTTTATTAAGTTCTTGCAGCATAGTTTGGAGGCTCTCCAAACTACTAGATTTTCGAAGGCCCAAGGAAGGTCCTACAACTTCATCCCTGTTAGGAGCTGAAACTTAAAAAAAAAAAAAAAAAAAAAAAAAAAAAAAATCTGATTTATCTGAAGAAACAACAGAAAACTAAATTCTTTTTTTGAACCTTAAAATTACCACATTAAATTGCAAAGAAATTAAGGATAATTCATACTAAAAAGTATCCTAGAAGTCGATTAAAAAAATCTCCTAGAGGGTATTTTAGATATGGAAATAAGAAGTGACTGAATTCAGTGTGCTGGTTCTCAATTTTCTTAGGGACAGTAACAATAAAATAAGAGTAGTAACTAGGAAAAATAGTGATTGTATGGCCAAATAATCAACGATAGAATATATCTCTTTCAAAGAAGATTGGTGCATGACTGATGTTATGCATTAATAACTAAATACAATACTCATGACTTCATTCATAGATACCCAGTCATTCAGTGACCCAGACAGGTATAATAGATGGAAAGAGTTTAATGTGATTTTTTAAAACTGAAAATTATGAAACAAAAATGAACAACTCTAAAACTGGCATTCATTGTTTATTCATTGTATATAAGATGGTTTGGTATCATTAAAATTCTGTCCTCTAAGAAAAATAATTATTTTATGCTTTTATAATTCATAATTCTTAACATATAATGGTAAGAAGGAAAAGTTACGTAATAATGAAAAAAGGAACATGCTACACATTCAACATTAAGTGAGCATTTAAATAAGAATATTTAAACAGTAAACTGAAAAGATCTATTTAAATTTGTTCCAATAGCAATTAAATTAATGTTACGATACAACACATTTTCAAATCAGATAACGAAAAAAAAAAAAAAAAAAGATAATATTAATTAAATGAAAAAAGCAACTAGCTCCTTAGTACTTCCTGTAGGATAATAAATTATCAGTATCAGAAAGTAGACAAATAAAACAAGATAATTATATGCTTCACTTACTGACACCAGCCACAGGACTTGTCCTTTTATCATCCTCTATTGCTTCATCGGACTCAAAACTTTGCTGTTGTCTCTCTTCCCTTGCTTTTTTGTTCCTTTGATATGTACCAGTATTGCGAGCATCAAGTTGAGCATGCCTTTTTTCAGACATGCTTTGGCGACCAAACCCATCCCTGGCAAAACCAGGATTACTTTCATCAAGGGATAATCTGAAATATTCCAGTAAAATTGATAAATTATTCTTTTCTTAAGTTTGATTAAGTTATTAAAAATACTTATAATATTTTCCATTATTCTATATAAAGCAGACTATTAATATAAATCAATTATTTGCACCAATAATGGAATATGAAGTTCCATGTTCAGGGATGGAGGATTTTTAATACAATTTTTTAAAAGTGCTTTTTACAAATCTTTTATTTATTAGTTTACTGCTAAAACTCCGACTCTTAAATTCTTTAAAAAGTCCTTTCATCTTTTATAATAATAAATCTAGCTACAAAATAAATAAATGATAATTATTAAATAAATATAAGATTTGATTTATTGTGTTAACTGAATACAGCATGGAAAAAGTATTGTGCATTAAATGCATGAAAACAAGTTGCGCAGGCACAATTTTGGTATCTTATTGCCTACATGATTCTTTTTTATGTTAGTTACATACTTAGTTAGTCTACAAATAGAGATTAAACCAATTATCACAGAGTAATTTATAGATATCATATATGTATTAATAACCAGAAAAGAACTCAGATAACACACATTTTATACCTTCTCTACAAATATTCCATTTAAAAATACATATTTATCTTACTTTTTTTTTTAAGATTCAGAATAAAATTTCAATAAATTTTAACTTTTTGTCCATTCTTGCACTGTAATAACTATTTTCCATAATAACAAGTTAAATTTTAAAAAATTGTATCATACAATAATTAAATATAAATATAGGATCAAATTAAATTCATTTTAAATTAATATTAGATAGATTTTTTTTATAAGCAGACTATCTATTACAATGGTACTCATAATGTGACATTGGAAAAATTTCTACTAGTCTTCACTGATCACCTAAGAGCCCTAAGTCACCGTTTATTCAAAAATATATATTATATATACATATAATCTTTTTTTCCATTTGGTTAATATGATAATTAGAATAATTTGGATTACATTTTAACTTCTCTTTCTCGGATATGCTATAAGGAATGTAGAAATTTTGGATAAGTTTGTAGCTGAGCCATTTAGTTCAAAAGGGATGGGAATAGTGAAGAGGTTGAATTCCTCAATCTCTTTATGATTGAAAATAGAACAATAAATCAGTGTCTCATTAAAATAGACAATTTCTGTTTTTCAATATCTGTAACTGCTTAGTAGCTAGAAGATAAAAGTGATTTTCAGCCTTTAACTTCAACTAATTTTTAACATGATCTGTATTGCCAAATTAAATTTTTTTTTAAAATTCTGCATTTAACTTTCTTTTTTTAATTTGTAATTGTTTGAATGCACATGCACTAAAGTTTATTAGGATGAATAAATTAATTAAATAAAAATAAAAGGACACAAATATTTACTGGCAACATTAAGTAGAAATAGTTTTAGCCCTTTCTAGGACCGTGAGAAGTATGCTTCCCACCAAATTTATCAATCTTTGTTTGAATTTATGTAGGTTGGCATAAGTTCTGACAAATTCTTTTAGAAAGACAGAAACTTAGATGCTTTAGTTCTTTATTTTACACAAAATGATGTATCTTTATTTGATACTTAATTATTAATTAACCAAATTAATTAATCACATTAAATTTATCTAATAAGATAAATGAATCCCTTTTCTTATTCTAATTTCAAGCCTAAAAATATTTTAACATAATATGATTAGAAAAAAATGGCCCTTTAAAGGGTTAAAACATTTCAGAAATTGTAACCAAATGCATTCAAAATCATGCACAATCATTTATGTATTTAACATTGGCAATACAGATGTTTAAATATTAATTTTGAACTATCAATATCAATATTTTATTGAACTATCAATATCAATAAAATTCATTATTAATGGTCACTTGAATCTGATATATTTCATTGTTTTTACCTAAGGATTGAACATAATTTGAAAATATTAACTTGGATGATAAGGAAATCCTCCTTTGCCTTCCAAGGAAGATTACTTTTTTAGAATTATTAATGCTTATCAATTGCAAATTTTATGGGAGGACAAACAGATTCACATGAACAGGACCTGCATGAATTCTTGGAAACTGTAATTAAAAGGGGGTTAAAAATTTTCCAACAATGATAAAATTATAATTTTAAATCAGATCAAAAGGAAGTAAGCCAAAACATAAAAGAAATTCAGAATGAAAATAAATCATTACATACTGGCTATCAGCAGGCACAACATTCAGGTTTTCAGTGACACTGCCATTCATTTGTTGTGAATCTATACTACTTTTCTTCATACAAGGATCATATTCACCTTCAATCAAAACAGTCTCTCCTTGACTGGAGCTAATAGGGCCAGAATATAATAATTTCTTATCATCGGTCCCATTTGTTCCATGTCGAGAATATCCATAAATATCACCTGCACTTTTCTCTGAAGAAGACAAACCAGTAAGCCTTTCAATAACTGGATTACAACCAGGCAATCCTGGCGTGTTTTTCTGTATATCATCCAAATCAGTCAACTGAGTCAATCTAGGTAAGCCATTCTGTTTCAAACTGTTCCTTTCTAATGAGTCATCAGAGATATTGCCACTATTTTTCACACCAGAGGTGGGCTCAAGTTTTATCGATGGATTTGCACCATCGGTACCATTTTCATTCGGTACATTAATACGTCGAGCTATTGTGAGAATAATGGCATTACGAATGGGTCCATCTGTTTGGGTCATAGCATTTCGCAGAGTTTCCATTGCATTGCTGTTGCTCATGCCTAGTAATGAAATGCCATTTATATTCACTAATTGATCATTGGTCTGCAGTCTTCCATCCTGAAATTATATATATAAGAATCAATTGAGATAAAATATATTAATCAGAATTTATTAGAAACATATTAAATAATAAACATATCAGATTAAAAAATATAAAATGATCAAGCTAACTTTTGACCATTACAGTTATTTTTAATAAATGCGACACTTAGCAGTACTTCAATACTTAGAACATGTTTGAATACATTCCTTTCATTTATTACATACTAGCAGTACCAGCACAGCGTTGCCCGTGGCATAACTTCCAAGAGGAAAAATTAGCTTTAAACTTAGGTCTAGCCTCCACCCGATATGACATGGAAATGTCATGCAGGATCAAAAAGATATTTAGAAATCATAAAAAAATAACTACAAAACAATTTTTTTATAGCACATATTCAGAAAAATTTAGGGCTAAGCTTTGATATAGTCTTTTCACGCCTTGTTTGGGTTTACATGGCCGCCATTTTTTTTTTTTATGTTAGTGAATGCTACTATATTTCGATCTTTTTTGTTCATTTCCCTTGTTTTTTCCTGCTGCACATACTTCTGCTGCTTACTTTCATTATTTTTAATTAAATTGTTTTGCCTGCATTTTATTTTACTGCATTTATTGACTTTTAAAAATATATTTCCACTAATTTGCTGCAGCATTCCTCGGAACCTTTAGATTGAGAACGCTATTGCTGCCGTTCGCGCTACATTCAGCCATTTTGCTAAAATTTGCCGATAAACTTTTTGGGTGAAAATGATTGTATATCAATGCTGTTCCATATTTAGACTTAAAATGGTTTCAATTTTCCCTCGTAAATCAACACATACCTTTTGATTCACCTTTCCATTTTAAAGCTGGATTAATCTTTGATATACAGTAATTTTGCACCTTGAGAGGGCAATTTTTCGGTGTTACTTTTGCTACTGTTACCCTATTGCTGCCATCTCGCCACACTCGATTATTTCGCTAAAATTTGGCGATAAATTATTTTTTGGCGAAAATGACTATATATCAAAGCTGTTCCTAAAGCTGAACAATATGGACAATAGATATTGTTCCTATTGAAACCGAGACATAATTCTGTAATCCACAGCATCCGAAGAAAGTGTGGACTTTCTTTTCCTGATATTCTCTAACCTAACGTTTCTTTTCTCTACATTTTTATTATTGCGCAACAAACAAAGTGTTTTGGTATTTAATGTGCTCCGACCAAGGTTGAATTTCCTTCTTTTGGGGATAATGAGATTTGAATCGCTGTTTAAAATCAGACGTAAACAAAGAAATGCATCGCATATGAATACTGCAGCTCTTGCTATTTGCACATGAGAAGTTTGAGACTTCCGCTCACGTGCGGATAAGTGCAAAGCACAAATACTGCTGCTTTATACATGTGCGAATTGTAGTAGGAAAATAATTAAAATCACAATTATAAAACTCCCCCTTTTTTTATATGACTTCAGTATACTAAAACCTTCCCCAATAAATGCCCTACAAAAGGGTACAAATATCTCCAAAATTAGTTAGGTATTTCTCGAGTTTTTAGGGTTTCAACATACAGACGCTTTTAGGAGACTGTTTTATACTATGCATAGAATAGTTACTTTTGGTTACCTGCAAGTTTAATAATTTTGCAAATTAATTATTGAATGAAAAAAAAATTAAAATTTTCAAATGCAGATTCCATAAAGCCACGAGCCCAATTTGTTAAGAAAGCACTGAGCAAGTTGGTGGTGACTGTTTTTACATGGAATGAACTGAGTCTTCCGATCCAATTGAACCAATCATCGACTCAAAATGAATATGTTCAGCTACTTAGAGACCATTTGCAGTCATTCCTGGAGTTCATGCACCCAAACAATTATGGAATTTTTTTGGACAACAACGTACAATGTAACTGGACCACAAACTCTATGCGAATGGTTTGAATAATTCCTGTGAATGTTTTGGGCCACATAGATCATTCAATATGAATCCTGTTGAACAATTAAGGAACATAATTAAAAGGTCAGTTAGTGTGCAAAATCTTGCACTGGTAACACTTTTGCAATTATGGGTGTCTATAGAGGCAACATGGCTCAGTATATCTACAGGGAACTTCAAACCACTTATTAAGCCATAATTCACCGAGCCAGTATATACATATATTCAACAATACTATGTTTTATAATTAAAATTAAAAAAAATTAGCAATTTTATTAAAATCATGCTTTAAAAAACTAACTAAACATGAAGGTAAAGAAAAGGATAAAACATTATTTGAATTTAATTACAATAGCAAAAAATATTAATATAAAATATCCCTGAAATTATATCAAAAATATTATTAGAATTAAACCAATAAAACATAAAGAGCAAATTAAGTTTAAAAATTAAAAAAAAAATTTTTTTTTTTTGATTTTTTTCGGATACTGTTAAAATGATTTTCATGCTATAATATTTTACCAAGATTATCTAGAAAAAATACTAAAATTTCACTTAATTCTTAGTTAAAATCTAAAAACAATCCAAGATGCACATTCATATCTTCCAAAGCAAATATGTGTCATCTTTTCCTGATCTAGGTCCAGTAGTCTGTTTTCTAAAGTCCAGTACACATTCTATTTCATTAGTAGTTGAGAATTTACAACCAAAAATGAAAAATACTGCTTAAATTTCTCCTTAATGTAATTGGAGGAGGGAAAAAATCTGCTAAACAGTAACAATGTAACATTCTTGCAAGAATCCTTTAAAAACATAATTGTATTTGTCTAAGATTCAAAATGAATAAATGCACATAAACATGCTGTTTTTTTTTTTAAAATCATGTTTTAAAAGAACGATTTTGATTACAAAAACAGAGATAAATGTAAATGCATACCTTGGAGGCAGCTCCACCAGGTATAACAGATTTAATAAATATTCCCAGATCAACTGAGCCATTGGCAGTAGTTGTGCTTTTCCCTTTAACACTCACACCTAAGCCAGCAGAATGAGAGTCTGTTAAAGGAATTTGAAAGGTAAGGATTTCTCGGTATTTCCAAGGGAAAATTCCTGCCTCGTCTTCTACTTTGTTTATAACCTGTAGACAAAGAAACAGATTATATAAATATATATCTTAGAATGCTTCATTTATGGTTGTGGTTATTTGTTTAGTGACCATTTTTTCATATTTCCTCTTTTTTTTTTCCCTTTCATTTTTGCATTTTATTAGCATCTCATAACATTTCACATACTTTTTGCATTCAAAATAATTAAATATTGGCATACTCAAATAATTAGACAATTAAAAACTTATTTATTTCATGACAGAGAAACTGAAAACAATAATGTGGATAAGTAAAAAAGAAGATAATCAAGCTAAAAATATTTTAGAAGTCTTACCACTTCACTATCTGTTTCAGCAGTTTCTGTCTCTTCTACTTCCTGTCTGGAAACCACTAACTGGACAGTTTTACCAAGAGGAATATTACGCAAGATAGAAACAGCTTCTGTCTGACTTTTTCCAGTCATAGGGGTACCATTCACCTGTTACACATTAATGAAAGTAATATAATAAAGTGTAAAAATGTTAAGACTCATTACTATAAATGGCTTTTAATGAACCAGTCACTAAAAGAAATACAATTTCTTGAGTAAGTTTTTTACTTCTTCAAGTATTTGCTATAAAATGACAGATTTTTTTAAAAAACTATTTTATTTAATTTGTTTTTGGGGATATTCAAAACTGTGATGCCTTATAAATATGAAATATAAAACCTTGCATATTACATAAAAGTAAATAGACTCCCACATAATATAATTAAAAGGTCTTACATCGTATGAATACTTTTTAAATAATCATATCATATATAAATTTTTTTTTCACAATTAGTCACCTTTGATGATCAGCTTATCCTTTATCCCAGATTGAAAATTTTATTTTATTTGAACAAGACTTATATTAAGTTAATGGAATCACTTTATTAATTACAACTTACTATATGATCAAAAATAAGAAAGATAGATATGGTAAAATAAAAGCAGAAACGAAAAGTGTACTTTAGAGTTAATACTGAAAGAAAGCATTAAAGAAAAATTTACTTTTAAAATTGATAAAAGAACATGAGTGAATGGCAAAATTATTTCAACTTTTATTATAACAATAAAACATCTTTAAAGGCTATAAAAATTGTATGAAATTGAAATAGGTAGAGTTAAAAAAGTAATCTTTTGAAGAGATTATTTTTGAACAATATAGCTGAAAATATGAAAACAGCTTTAATTTTCAATTAGCTGAAATTTTAATTAACTTATGGCTTCTGAAAAGTTAACAGTAGTTATTTTTTTGTCTTAAAAATCAGGCATGTCAAATTTCTCAAAGATCAGACAGGGAAAAAAAAATGTATGCTAGGCATACAAACATTCATCTTTATATATATTTTCCATTCCGAAATTCCATTCCAACAATGAATATTCATATATCATGAGGCTTTTTAATTATGTCATTTAGTAGTCTATACAATTTTATAAAAATGAATATTTATTACACATTGTGTTTCCATCCAACTCCATCAAAAACTTTTTTCATAGTTAAACTATAACAAAACTTCTATAATAATTTTTATTATACATAGATCAATAGAAATAATAAAGGCATAAGATAATCAATTCACCTCCAACAATCTGTCTCCAGGTTGTAGCCTTCCATCTTCAATAGCAGCTCCTTTTGGAAGCACATTTTTTATATAAATAGGAGAATTTCCACCAGCAGGATTGTCTCTGGTGGTTATGCTAAAACCCAAACCTGATGAACCTACAACCAGAAGTTTTGTTAATAATACAAAAGAAATTGCAACTACTTTTTTAAAAAGAAATTTTATCATAAAAACTAATTGGTGAAAAAATACAATTTGAAAGAAAAAAAAATCTGTAGCATTAAAATATAAATGCAGAAGAAATATTTAAATACAACAAGAAAATAATAAATTATATTCTGAGAGTTTTTCTGATTAATTTAATTTTAATTTTATACAAAATACATCAGATTATATAAAAGAATTAAATAAAGATTTTCATTTGTTTAAAATAAAATTTTTAAATGTAAATAAGTGACATATAAGTGTAAATGTAAAAAACAAGCATTATCAAATTCAATATGTAAAATTAAAACAAACAAAAAAAATGCTGATATTTTAATAAATGTCAAACTGAGCAAATATTCAAATTATTAAACAGAACTCTAAATATTTTAAAACATATTTATAATAAAATCGGAATATAATAGCAACCCTCATCTGAAAATCAATTCAACACTCAGAATTGTTAAGTTTTAGGATAAAGAAATTTGAAATGGAATTATAGGAAATCTTTTTTAGACATCCAATAATAAAATACACAAATTTATTTTACAAGATTTTTAACACATTTTAGGGGGGAAAATCAAAAGATATATCAAGAAAATTATAAAAGAACATTGATACGTTAAAGTGCAATGAACAAAGTGATTTAAATTAAGCAACCAAATTATAATCAATGTGGTTGGAATTATTATAATCCATTTAATACAGAATAATTTCAAATTACAAAAAAGCAAATGATAACAATAAGTCATTCCAAAACAAGTAATGAAGATTTTAATGAGAAATACCTTTTGTCAACTCAATTGTTAACATCTTGCCTATTTTCCTCGTATTTGCAGAGGCAAGTCTACGCATGGCCGAAGCAGGCACTTTCTTGGTTGGGGTGACCGTTGCAACTTTTGTACTCACTCCGCCTGCTGATGAGAATAGAAGATATATTTATTAAAAAAGATATGAAACTCATTACTATAAAAAATAATAAAAATATGAAAATCATTACTATAAAAAATAGAAAAATTTTGCCAATAACTATTTATCTAATGCACAATCTTGAAATCTCTTACATCAATGATTTATCCCTAAAATTGAACCTATTTTTGGATTAAAGGCATAATTAAATAAATATTTCCAATTAATTCAAATTATTTATTTTGGGGATAAATCTTGCATTTCTTAAATAATTAAGAAATGCAAGATTTATCCACAAAATATGCAATTAATATTTCAGTGATAAAAGTTGTACATGGACCAGAATGGGTCATTCATGAATATTAAATGTGTGCCTTTTAGTAGGATAAATACAAAACAAAAAAAAAATCACAAATGAAGTTTTCAGATATTAAATCAATTTGAGATAAATTATTAATCTTTAATTTCACTTTCAAATAAATTTTATATAATGACTACAACTATCTAGAACACATTTATAAGAAGAAAACCAAGAATATATACACATAAGCAGAAGGTCAATATTAAATACATGCCAATAAAAATATAATTAAAATGTCTAAACACAATGGGACACATTTAGATACAAACAAAACCACAATAATAATTTGAATTAAGGGAAACTACATTAGAAAAGATATGCTTTTGATCTTCAGCAGTTTTAATAAATAAACTTAATAGAGAATAATAAACAGTTAAAGTAATTCATCAATACCAGACAAAATCAAGGGGAAAAAAAAGAATTCATTAATTACAAAGAAGAAAAAAACACATATACAAGATGTAAAAGAAATGCATTCACAAATATCAGAGATTAAAATCCCAGGAAATATATGAAACAAAAATAGATTATGATATCACATATCAGAGACAAAAACAGAATAAAATAAAATGCTTCATAGATTGATAAATGACAGATTGAATAATAAATCTTAATCAAAAAGAGATAATCTGAGAAAAAAAGCAAAAATTTTAAAAACTATAATTTTAATAAACAAGTAAATACACAGCGTATAGCAACTGAATACAATAAACAATTTGAATAGATGTATAAATGTACTTATCTAACATAAATAATTCAAAACAAGTTCAAAATTATAACTGTTAGTGTTGATATCAAATCTAAGAGAATAAAGAAAAAGATGTGAACAATAAACTTGTATTAGCCAAATTACAGAACACTGCTTAAAAAAATTAAACACAAATCCAAGCCTAACCTCTTTCTTCTCCTTCAACTAATGCAGCTCCTTCTTCATCTGGTTTTTTAACAGTTTCCCCAATACTGGGTTTTGGATAAACCGGTGGTGGTGGTTTTTTAGGGACAGCAGCTGTTTTTGACTGAAGATGCCCTTGTCCCCTAACTAACTCCAGCCTTATCTGGTGTGATTTGAGTGCATTTTTGAAAATATCTTGAGCAGTTTGAAAACTCACATTCTGCAAACTTTTACCATTGATTTCTGTTATTCGGTCCCCAACATGAAAGCGTCCGTCACGGTCAATTCGACCACCTGCCTCAATACCTTGAATCACCAGACCAGTATCTCTGAAAATTTCATATTCATGAGATGTTATAAATATAGCAGAAATATATGGATAAAAAATATGACTTAAAAATATTGAGACTTTGTTTACAACTTAAGCAAAAAATTAAAAGTAGTAAAATTAATTAAAAGATAATTGAAAAAAAAAGTTTATTTCAAATAATACATCAAATTTTAGAATAAAAACATCAACAATGAGAATCAAGATCTGATATTAAAACAAAATTAAAATAAAAGTAATTTTATTACTTTCATTTTATTAAAGAATGACAAATGTTTAGGTATATAGTTTTGAATTCAAATGGTCTTTTAAAATATAAGAAAATTTATAAACTGTCTGTTCTCTAACTAATGAACAATGCATTCAAAACAAAATCAATTTTAAATAAGACTAAAATTGAAAGCATGTATTTCAAAAATAAAGTAAGTAAGAACTTAGAACAAGTTTAGAGGTGAAATTCATAGTAAAATAAAATCTGAATGTAAAAATTTCCCAAATGCGATGTTAATCATTTATTAGCAGAAAATCCATAATCTGATCAAGAATAAAATCTTATTCATCTTTAATTAATTAACTTTTCAGAAATTTACACAATGACTTGTATAGATTTTATAATAAAAATTTTGTTCTTGATTATGTAGAAAGTGAAAAGAAGTAGGATGAGTAATATAAAAAGTAATTCTTAATTCAAAAGATAATTTTTTTAAAACTTGAATAACACATTTAGTCTAAGTGCAGAAAAACAATTTTTTTGTAAGTGTGTGTCTAAAATATTCTTGCAAATGTAGAAACATTTAGCTTTTATAATTTCTTTCAGCAGATATGTATTGATTGAAACAACATAAAATACAATTATTAGAAATAATTTTTTTAAATGAGAGGACAAACACACAGTATTTTTTGTGCAATATATATTTTTGTTACATTAATGTCCTAATTTTAAACATTAAAGAACTCTGAACATGAAAACATGAAAGAACTCTGCAAGAAGAACTTTCCAAATTATAATACATACCTTCCTTTAAGATCATAATCTGGTACAACATGAATTCCAAGAGGCCCATTTTCATTTTTTAGAATAATTGTTTTTTCTCTGTAAAATAAAAATAAAAAATGAATAAATAAAATAAAATTAAAAAAAACTTATTCAAACCATTCTTTAAAACATGAAAATTACAAAAGCTGAAAATCATCAAAATATCAATAAATTATCCATTGTATATGAGATGGAAGTACAAACCTTTCATCACTCATGCTAGAGGTATCACTTCCAGCATCTAATGAAGTACATTTTATATGAAAATTTTCATTGAAATCCTACAAAACCAAGTAGAGAGAAAAAAAGTTAACAATTTTTAATATGAAAAACAAATATATCACTATAGTTCAGATGCAATGGATAAAAATTGTACTTTTAATCATATTAGTATTGCAACCAATAAGGAAACCATGCTTTCACTTTAGCTACATATATGAATGACAGGTTTTAACATAAATTTACATACATAAAAAAATCTCGTAAATGACCTATTATCTTAGTGTAAACACATTCAATTCAACAAAATATGAAGGTTTTTTAAAATGATATAAATATTTATTTATACTTACAATTTTGTAAAATCATTGTATTAAATTGCAACTGAACAACATTTCACTCAAAAATATAATTATTTCATTATATTGAAGAATTAATAATTAAAAATTAAATTTTCTTTTATATTTGGCAATAGAAATTTATAGAATTAATCACTTGGATTATTACAATTTATTCAATAAAATTTAAACTTTCAAAACCAATTTTTTTTAAATTAAGAAACTCTCTTTAAACTTTTAAAAAACATCTATAAATTAGCTAAAATCAATTTCTCTCTCTCAATAGATATTGAAGAACTGCTTTGCCAAATGTACTATATTTTCTCAGAGTTATAAGACTTGATTAAAACAAAAGGCTATAGAAAAATTACTCAATAGAAAAAAGTACTGAATTTTTTTTTATAATCAGAGGTTAATTTAAAATAATGGACCTAATATTCCTTCAGATACATGTTACATGATTTGATTTTTAAAAAAGGTAAAATAAAGAAATTACTAATGCAAACTGCTATTATATCTATCATCCTTGGTTTTTTATTTTGGTTTCCTAAAATATCAGCATCAAAGCATGCTGAAGGAATATATATCACTTAGCTCATAGTCTTTATTGCAAATGAATAAAGTAAATAAAATAGTATAAATAAATATTTGATAATCATAACCAATGGTAGCATGAAGCTATTTGTATTTCTTTGATTTGAAATTGTAAAATGAAATCCATGATTTAAATTTTAATAAAAATAATTTCATAATTTTACCTTCTATTTTGCTCTCTTTACCAAAACAGACACTAAATAAACGTAATTAGCAAAATAATTATTTTAATAACAAAGAGTACATACTTGCAATGCTTTACAAGTAAAATGTTTATAAAAAAACTTTCAGACAAAATTTAAATTATCATATAATTACATGTGCACAAAATAGAAAAAAAAAGTATGAATGAATGGGAATTACTTTCATGAGCTGCCTATCTGCCGCTTCCACCCATCGATAAGTTTCAGCCGAGTTTCCTAGAATTGACAATCGACCTGAGCCCCGAGAGAATGTTGTTAAGGACGACAATTTTGAGTCACCATTAATATCTAAACTTTCAACCGGTGACACCCGATCCTCCACACCATTTTCCTGTAACATTTAATAAACAAACAAAAAGTAATTAATAATTATTTTCATCATTACAAAAGAAGAAAACATACAAGACTAATTAACCAGTGCTTATTAAATTATGGATCATCACAACTAAAAGAATCAGCATAGAATTATATTACAATTTTGATAATTCTCAAATTTTTCTATCAATTTTTCAAAAATATTTTCTTAAGTTCAAGAAATAATATTTTTTATTTTTTTGGTTACTAATAATTAAACCTCTATTTTTAAAATTTTTAATCTTAAATACCAAGATTTTTTTTTCTTTGAGGAGAATTGGAAAGAATTTCATTTGAATACAAGAGGGAAAAATTTAGTTTTGATTAATATGAGGAAAAGTTACAAAGTTAAAGGATAAAACTTTGTAAATTATAAATAATTAATAAGCAAAAAAGAAAAAAGGAGGTAATAGAAGATTCCAATAAGACAAAATGATACTATTTATAAATGCAATTAGTCTAAGTTATTTAATAACTTAGATTTACA
Source organism: Argiope aurantia (assembly GCA_026543865.1). Taxonomy (NCBI): domain Eukaryota; kingdom Metazoa; phylum Arthropoda; class Arachnida; order Araneae; family Araneidae; genus Argiope; species Argiope aurantia. Next base: position 245,375 of record JAPMOR010115513.1, on the reverse strand, counting down.
CTACATCTTAATTACTTAGAATAATTTTACTCAATATATATGAAATAAAATGCAAGAAATACAAATACACCAATAAAATGGAAATTTAAAAGGATAAAAATATCGTAAAGGAAAAATAAATGCAATATCTCATACATGTACACTGTTCTGTTCCTGAGAAGCATCAGTAGTATTGATAACAACTGCTGTAGACCACCTCTTGCTGGGATCAGTGGAAGAAGATTCAGGGAAGAGATTATTAAGGGCAGGTTCACTCCCTCTTCGTACTTGAAGAGGTGTCACCCCTGAAAAAGGGAAAGAAAACATGAAGTACAAAACATCATTCTATATGATAATGATGAGATAAGGTGATTATTAAGGATTGCAATATAACAGCAAACTCAGTAAATTTGTTCAGATGTAAAAAAGCAGAACTATTTGCATCTCCAAGAAAATGACAGCAAAATACAATATGTTTGTTGTTGAAGCTAATTGCAAGGAATAAATAAATTTAAAAAAAAAATCCCTAACAAACCTTAAAACCCATATGAAAATAAATTAAAAATCAAACTTCAAAACAATATTTATCACATTAAACATAGAAAAAAAAGCAAATAGATATATAACCTTATTAATATTTTTTAAACAAATGCTGCAAAAAATTAAAAACATATATTTTAGTAAATTAATGTTGGAATAACAATAAAAGAAACAAGAATTTAATGAAAGATAAAGTGGAAAAAGAAATCAGAAACTGTCTAAAAAATGTAAAGACATGAAATAATAATTAAAAAGTATTTGGCAGAAATTTATAGTCAAATGACCCATAGAAATTTAACATAGTTAATTATAATAATTTTTTTAAAAGATGCTCATCCAATGCTTTTTAATATTTTAAAATTCATGATTGAACAAAGCACAAAAATTATATTAAAAGCAGGATATAAGTGATTAAGTTAAACTAAATTCAAAACATTTTATGACAATGTAAAATACCAACATTAAAAATTTAAGGTATATACATACTAATATCAACACTTAAATAACATACAATATTCCTCTTTATTCCAATCTGTTGAACAGCTCAATTTGTTTTTAAAATTTATTAATTAAAATTATTCTAAGGGAAAAAAAAGAGGCTAAATTGGTAATTTTAATGTATAAAGTAGCCTATTCTCTATTCATGTCTGCAATGATTATACATTTTCAGATTGTTAGAATTTCAGTTTCATAAAAAATTAATTCTTATCTTTTTAACTTTTATTTTAAAACAGATATATTATTCAGAGATAAATTATATGGATGGCATTAAACAAAATGCAGAAAATTCTTATGATCGATAATGCATATGGTAAGCAACTTTGAAAGATTTAAAATATACCAAGTTTTAGGGCCAGATCTTATTAAAAGAGATAATAAAATAAAGAAAATTTATTGAATAGCTGAACTGCTTGCAAAATTTCTGTGAATTTCATAACCATTCTTAACCTGCTAACCTATTCAAGTTCAAATCTAGGATTTTTCTTATTTTAACTTTTTTAATGAAAAGCCCCATTTACATGTTCGTGTTGATCATGTATAAAATTTCCAACTGTCAGCAACAAAAATTTTAAAGTAACAATTTTCATAAAAATTAACTGCTTTAAAAACAAGATGAAATCAGAATATAATATTGAGAATAATAATAATATTAATATTATTAATAATAATAATATTCCTAATAATATTGAGAAAATAAAATTGTAAGTAAGTTCCAGAAATGATATAGCAAGACCACAAATTATTTATTTTTTATTGAACTTTAAGAATTTACTTTTTGTTTTATTAATGAATTTTTTGAAATATATGCACATAATGATTTGCCTCAGTATTTCTAACTAGAATGAAATTTTGCAATGCATTTACAACATAAGAGTTCTCCAAACTTTTTAAATGGAGTTTGAATTGTTCTTACAAATAATATCAATATGTTTTATGAATTCTAAACACCAAAAATTATTTATGAAAAAATATTTACCAAGAGGTGGATTATCTTCTGTTTCTGTATTACTCCCATGGGATCCCACTTCCACACTAAATAGGTCAGGACTGCCTGTGTACACAGAACTAGTGCTAGTGACATCTCCACAGGAATAGGGAGGCAAAGGCGAGTAACCTTCCTCAAACACAGCAATGATCTGAATGGAATGATTCAATTACAAAATATTAAAAAAAAAATAACTTTACTTTCAAAATTTTAAACATTAAATAAATCTTGCCAAATATACGTAAAAAAAGTCTTGAACAAATCAGGATGCAGAGTGCGGTATGAAGTGAGTAAACAATAAAATAGTCTCCAATATTAGATTTACAGATTAAAAGAATACACTGGTACAAGTTCTGATAATTTTCTACTAGCATATATTAGTATGCCATACAAATGAATTCAGAAAACATTACCAGAATTTTAAGATTTATCAGACACTTCTTTTTTTACATATTATTTTGATTTAATTTTAGGAAGCAATTTGGGGGGCAGGGGGAAGAGAAGAAAGAACATCTTTCATTCTACAAAAAACTATCCATCAATCACATGAGTAAGATCTAGAGCGAAGCTTTTACAATCCATTCAAATATCGCACATTTGATAAAATATTTTACATAAAAATAAAAATAATGAAAAGTTTTCTTAACTATTCAAAACATTTAATGAACAAAATGAATAATTGTGGAGTTGATATATAGAACAAATTTTGTATCTGGTATTAATTACTACAATTCGTAAAAATTTAGAGCACAATATGCAGCCAACTATGCCTGAAAACTCAGAACTTTTAAACTGAGATTCGAAAGTATCCCTGATAAATAAAAGTCAAAAGGAAATTAATAAATAAAAAAAATTCCTGAAAATGTATGTAAATAAGCCCTAATCCAACAAAAAAGAAAAAAATCATAAATTAACCAACCCAAATTAAAAATAGCCTATCAAAGGAACAAAAATTTTTAAGTAGGCATTTGAACTCTTCTGTATAGCAATTTAAATAATACCTGCTCACGGTCATCGGCCACATCACTGAGTTTATCATCTGGATATAAAATGCCATCATCTCTTGAGCTCTTAAGATTGTGAATAGTAACAACTGAAGATTGAGACTATAAAGGGGAAAAAAAGTTTAATTGATTTAATTGCAATTAAAAACATATAACACCATGAAATAAATCCTAAAAAACATTTTTTGAATCATTTAATACAAAAATGATTATTTCAAGGCAGTAAGAATATATAGAATGCCAGGCAGTATATGTGATGATGTCTGTGGATAATTCAAATTAAAGTCATATCTAATTTCCCAATACCAAAAATATTTTTAGGTACCTTGGATTTTCAATAGAAAAATAATTAGTGTATATTGAATGAAACAGTTACAAAGTGAATAAAAAATTTTCCCTAAAAAATTATGCATAGCTATTATAATAAAAAAAATACTCATGGATTTCATTCATAAAAACTAAATTTTAAAAAATTGGTTTATCGATTTTCACTACAACAGAAGTTCAAAGAAGGCCAAAGGATAAAAGCATTACTAAAAGGTATTTTAACATTTGCCACTGAATTAAACGTTATTCTTAGTTTCTGTTCTGCAAATACATTTTGCAAATTTGAGTAAAAATTTTATTTTAAATACAGTTCAGTTTAAGATTTCTTGTAATGAACAGAGCATTTAAAGAGGAATCTTTAGAAGTGAAACAACAGTGCAATTTAATGAAAGATGTAGAAAGCAAAATGGAAAATATGACCAAATATAAATAAAATTAGTAGTGATTTTTGTATAAGATTTGAAGCACAGTACAAACTAATTTCCAAATCACATCTGTATTTGTGCATTTTACTAAAAAATGAATGTCTTTAGTAGTAAATTTTTTTAAGTCTTCAATAACAAACAGTAGGTACTTTTAATAAAAAAAATCAAAAATATGTATCAATAATTCAGTAATTTTTTTTATATATAGAACTGGGAATCTTCATATTCAATATAGATATTCGATTACATTTTATTATTACAAAAACCTGGATAATGATTGATTAATTCAGCCACCACTAAGAAACAAATCAATGAAAAGTGACTCGTACACGGAACTTAACAATTTAATCTGCGCTTTTAACTACACAAACTGGATGCACATTTGAAAGATTATTATTAACTTAAACACTCTTAATATAATAAAAGAAATAAGGAACGCACGTTGAAAAATAAGATATCCTCCAAGACATTTTTTTTTTTCCCTTTCAATCAGGCATTTTTATTTTTGGTTTAGAAGAAATGAGCTATTTATTTTGAAATAGGGCAAGTCCAATTTTTGTTATTGCGAGACATTTAAAGGTTTGCATTTCAATAAATTAAAAAATATTGGTAAGTATTAATAGATATATTTTTTGTATTTTGTGGTACCAGATAATGTAAGTTTATAATCCAATAGCGTTTACAATGCTGACTAAAAAAAATAAAGAGTTTCATTATAACTAAATGGACTTGCCTCGCTTTCAAAATTAATGAATTACTGTAATTTTTTTTTTAATAATTTTGGTTCGAATTGCTTTCGCATTCAGATCCTGATTCCAAAAGTCTTCTTTTATTATGGATTGCCATGGCTCTTATTTCTACAAACAAAATAAAATTACTTGCAAATGAAGATTTTAATAGGTGTTATTACCCAGAAAATTATTTTCTTTTGTTACCTACCAAATTCCCTTTCAGACACAACAGAGTTATAATTTTCAATGCAATCGTTTCGAGCCATTTTTATTTATTTTTCAAATAAGAATGAAACTGTTAAGGGTTTTTGTACGTCAAGCACAAAGAAACACAATATCGACTTGTCTAGTATTTATTAGAAACTAAATTGGAACTTACTTGCAAGCTGATAAAATAAGACGAATGTTATACTGTTTACAGTTTTTCAAAGTGTTTCCAATATTAGTAAATTTCTCGGTATTGGAAGTAAACATACTATTATCGAAAAACAAAATTAAGATATACATTTTATTATTTACGAAATACTGTACAATCACCGATTTTCAATATCAAAGATAGACAGATAGAAAGAAACACCGTAAATTTCAGACATGATGTTAAACTGCCACATTTCTTCACTATACAATAACCGGAGCTAAATTTTGCCGTAATATATTCAGTCAAAAATCATTTCAATCTAAGATGGACTTGCACCACTTTCAAAATAGACATATTTTCAATACTGTTAAGAGCTAAAACGTCCATCTCCCAAATACTAGAATCTGATCTGATTTTTTTTCACTACAGATTGTTTACGCATAAAAAGATCATAACAAGTTTTATCTATAACTATCATTATTCCCATTTTTTTTTTCAAAAATGGACTTGCCCCACTTTCAAAATAAACGGCTCAAATATTAGATGCATTTCTTTACTACCAAAGAAAGCAATTCAACTAAAACTGCCGCTACACCTCTACCAAGAAATTCGAACGTCAAAACAAAATATAAATGCTTAAAAGACTACCACCTGTTTCTAAGGGTGAGTGCCCGAAACGTTCATAGCTAAAAGTCGAACGGAAATTAATTTTAAAAGGAGGTAAATAGAAATCGGAAACTGTAGGGGAAAAACATGCAGTCATTTCATATGGATGATATAAGCTATTTATTACATCCGGTTACTTCTATTTCGGATAGTTTGCATCAACAATGCAATAATTTATAAAATAAGATTAAAATAATATTTTTATTTTTATATATATTTTATATAAATTATTTGATTTTACAATTTTTATTTCGTCCGAAAATTAATCAACCTTAAGATATTTAACTGTCCATAAAATTATTTATATGAAATACTCAACCCCTTCATCATTATGTCTGTGCGTCATAAAAGCATTAATTATCTCCCAAACTTATGAACTGAAATAAAATCACTCAAAAGCACTACAATTCGATAAAAAAAAATTACACACAATCCACCAACATCTCAAATATTCTATGGAATTTTCAATTGAATCAGCAAGAACCACGTTCCAAAACGGAAGGTGTTAATTAATCAGTTATTAATAATAATAATAAAAGCAAAACAGTTAAGGGTAAAACTGTACGTGGTAATTATTTTGATTCCGTCACGGAATCAAAATTAAATTAATTATTAATTAAAGTATTGCACAATATTCCTTGAATGACTAGAAATTTACAACTGACATTTATGGAATCGGAGACTCATTAGCCCCCCCCCCCAAAAAAAATTAAAAATCTAAATACGAAGAAAAAAAAATAATCTGGTATTTTGTCCAGCAAATCGATCATTAAAAGGATATTTTCTTCACTAAAAAGAAAAAAAAGTTACAAAATTCCAACAAGCTTAAAAGGTTTAGAAAGCAGTTAATAAGAAAACAACCGAAGAGAAAACATATCTTCAATATATTAATTTAAAAAATCAGACAACGAAACATAATAATACTGTTCAGGTAAACTAAATATAAATCAACAACATGAACAACCAAATAGCATTATTTCAGAATTCTTAAAGAACATACAGTATAAAATTATGAGATACACAGCTATACCAATTCGTTATTAAAGCAGCAGGAGTGGACCCCCCCCCCCTCCCCGAAACATTCTTGCATACTCTCTAATAAATGCGCATTATTAATCATATGCTACTGGCGAACAACAGCTATGAAAAGCAGTATTAGCGTGCGATCTTTGGCGATCAATTACTGGGATGCAGTTAATATACAGGTAGATGGAAACCGAATATATATTTTGGGCCCTTTCTTCCAGACGAATTAAAACCAAAATATGATACAGAAAGCAAACAAGTAAATTTTGAGTTATCGTAATTTCATGCTTATGTAAGTGCAGACTGACAGACAGTCAATCCCTTGACGTATTTGATTCTAAATTTGATAAGTATCTATATCTTAAATGCCAAATCTGTATACCAAATTTATTCACTCACCTCGCTTTGTTTTATTATTTACCGTGATAACATAAATTCGGACAGACAGACTTTCAGAATGGATTCCGTTCAAACTTTGAAGCGTATAACATAATTCATCTATCAATCTCAAAACGTTTATGAGTTCGCAAACGGATAGAATTTATCTTCCATAGGTAGAATTTATCTACGTGGAGACTCGTCAAATTCTCAAGTACGAAATTTTTGGACAATTAAATATTTTTAATTCGTATACGAGAGAGAAAAAAAAATAAAAATAAAAAAAAATCCAGTCAATATCGGGGGAAAAAAAGAAGATATATTTCAAGATATACGAAGATCAGAAATATTCGTTAAGAATTCATGGAATAATTACGTTATAAAATTTGCTTTCTACTTAATTAATTTTTAATAGCCTATTATGTTTTTATTTTCCTTTAAACTTCACAAAATATCAAAAACTGTGAACCATATTGCACATAGCATATTAATGAATACTTATTACGTCTTACTCGCCATAATTAACATTACTCTACTGAAAATATGTCACACCCTAAATAAGCACCCACCTAAGATGCAAATTAAGATATTAACTATCCAAACTGTGACCTTAACTATCCTCTAAGCCCTTCGCGACACAGACGGAACAATTAGCTCGTTTCAATAACTCGATTTAATTGAGCATGTCACAAGACAATGTGGCTTCGGCCATCCGTCAAAGAATTTTAAACATTATTTAAATGTCCTTTTCTATAACAATGCCAAGAGTATTTATTGAGGTCTTCTCTCTTTCGACCTTGAGAGGAGAGGATTCTGGGACGGTACCTACAGAAGGTTTCTCGGTAACGCCCGCCAAAAGAGGACGTTCTAAACCATCAAATGTTTGACCTTAAAAAGTTGTAACAAGATTCACCCACTGCTGGAGTTATTTAATCTTCGGTTAAGTAATCACACGAAAAAGATTAAATGTAAATACCGACTACGATGCAATGAGCACTTTTACAAAAATAAAACAAGTTTTAAAACGACAACTTGTTTACACGAAGACGTATCAAAGACGACATACCGCAGCGGGAAAGACATGGAAAATCACTTAAAGCTAAATGCGAGGGGAATCAAACAACACAGTAGTAGAAAAAATCGTTATATAACTATATATATAATCTGTAATTAAAGTAACAAATAAATAATTGCTGTTTTAATAAATACAGAAAACAATATAATATACTTGGGTAGAAATCCCTCAATAGATTAAAAATAAAAAATTGCGATACTATTTATTTAAAAAAAATATATATATATTTCTTCAGCTCTAATTTTATAAAAATCTGAGCAAATATAATAAGCAAAAAACAAAAATGTTATAAAATTAATTACAAATTAAAGAAATGAGGTAAATTTTAATAAAATATTTAACATACAGTTGATTTAATTGAACCTCTTTGCTTATTTATAATGAAAAATCATCAAGAACCGTATCCAGTCTGTTTAGAATATCCCGTTGGATATCAGAACCCATATTTAAAAGTTGTTCCAGATTAATCAAGCGTAGATAAAAATATTTAATAAAAATGGTATCAAGAATATTTTGAAGACAACCTTATGCGATCGCTTTTTCAGATATGCTTAAGCATACTAAAGGCTTCCTTTTAAGAAGGATTAAAATACTGATTTGACGCAAGGCTTCTTGCGCTTTAAGGTTCCCCTAAAATCCCAAACACATGCAAAGAACAGAAGTTTAAAAAAATTATCTTCAATCCTACTTTCCACGCCATTTAAAAATATTTCTTTATAATTTATTAACTAGTATTATTAATTATTATTAAAAGCCTCTCTCTTTCTCTTGCCAACTTTGCTTTCAACTGATACCTTTACATATAAATGGGAATCGCGTAAAAAAATTCGGAAGGAATTCGCAGTAGAATTCTTTCAGTTGAAAAATCATGATAAAATTCCGCTATCTCAAAGAGCACTAAAATATTGTATATTGTAAAAATAACAGAAAAAATTTATGAAATGAAATATTTATATTTGCTATAAATATAAAAATACATTAAAAAAAATGTGTGGGTGTGTTAAACGCAATGTATCTAGGTTATGCTTTTAGTTTTTTCAAAAGTTTGAAATGAGTATGTAATATCTCACATTTTTTTTTTCTCTTTCCTTTTTTAACACAAAAATACTGTAAGTAAAAAATGGGAATGCTGGAAGCATATGCATTTAAAAATAAATATATCTATTATTTCAAAACTGAAAATATGAATGCATTAATAATTCCTGATCAATTAATATTTGTATATTGTGAGCATATGAAGTTAAAGTGCAAAAGGTTTCCTATAAAAATGATTAATCTAGTTTATAGAAACAGTGTGTTTTTTTCTTTCTGTGCCAATTCTTGAAATATTTATTCTAAATAGGCATGCAGACAAGTCTGACTAAATAGTCACGCTCATGAAATAACTACCGTAAGCAATCTGTTCAAATATTAAAACTTGGAATAAAATTATTGAAAACATAAAAATATTTGCATTTTAAAATAAGCCTTTTCTAAATGACATATGGTAAATTTTCTTCAGAGATCTTTCAAAATCTAAAACTACAACCGCATATAAGATATGAAATTTTATGAGTCACTGCTATCATCCTACACTTTTAAAAATCGCATTAATTTGTAATGAAAATAAATAAGGAATTTTTAAAACTACTTTTAGAACGAATTAGCATGCTACAACTTTTAAATTATGCAGCATCAGACTATTCAATATTAATATCACTCGGTAAAATTGGGCACATTTGTGATATGGTCTCTAAAAATTCTAAGGGAAAAAACTCGCAACCTAGAATAATTGATGCCAAAGTCCGATAAAGAAAATTGGTCCTATTGTTGGCAAAAACAGTCTTATGACACTGTTTTATATGAAAGATCGTTTTTTAAAAGTGATGCATTCTGGCAACAACTACATTATGCATTTCATAATGCAAAAAATTGTAATAGCGTTACATTACGTTTTACAAGAAAATATAGTTTAGGGAGGAATATTTCATCGAAGCCAGGCCCTATTGTACAACTATCGAAATCTTGGAAACTTTGCTATCTTTAAGTAAACAAGTAAATCGGAATAGTAACCAATAAGAGCCATGTTTCTATGTTTTTTTAATGCCCACAAATCAACTTTGATAACTGTAAAGGAATTTATTAGATAATAAACAAGAACAAATACGTAAATGTTGCATCTATCGGCAGTATGATAACGAAAAATTCCTATGGTATCCGCAAAACAATAAAGATTATATCAGTTTCGAAAAAGAGAGTCATTTCCTTTATGACAGCAACGCAACAATTCGATTCTTTACACATTATGCAACAACATTAGGCAAAAATTAATCATATTAAAAAGGAATGAAAAAAAAAAACTTCAGCCATCTTGCAACTTAATGCCAGTATTTTTTTATAGTTGTTATTGACATTAGAAATAATAGTAAAAATAATCTTAAAGTAGTAAATAAGTTTTTTTTTTTGTTAATGTTATATGTACACATTTCTTTCAATTCACAATATAAAAAATAAGTTTTGAAGAATTTCTGAAGTCAAACAAAGAATAATTCACTTTAGTCGCTTCCCTAATTTCTCTAAGATAAAAATGATATACTTATCTTAAAACAGAATATATTTAAATACGTGTACTAATTTTCATTAATTATGGTTAAAATGAGTAGAATTAATCCGAATAAAAATTTAAAAGTAAACAAATTCATTTCGTTCTCAAGTTTTATCTTGCAAATAATCCAATGATACTCATGAAGTATAAATTACGGACGTTAAACAAATTTTAAAAATGAAAAGTTTAAAATGAAATTAAAAAAAAAACAGTACAGAATATTCTGAATACAAGGCAGATTTTGAAATAAATGCCAATTTTTTTCACACCAAAATTATGCAATTAAAAATGCAAAATCATTCAAAGAACTAGGAATCAGCAATTAAATTGTAACGCCCTTAATACCAATAACTAATTAGACTACACAAAAAGACACGTACAACACAACAGCAGCGAGATAGATGACAAGAGAGAAACACCTACCCCGACTTTATATTTCTGCTCCGCTTTTCGAAAACTGTATTTCCTAGCGTGTCCCAATATCCGGCCGAGCGTTTCGGACATAGTGTCCGGCCGTCGCTAAGTCATTCCTGGACATCCGAATGATAGGCTATCGTCAGCGATAACTGCTGCGACATCAGCCACACACTCGAGTCGTCAATGAATTTGGAAGGGTTGACGGATAGCAAGCAGCAGAAGAAAGAAAAGCAGGAAAAAATGATCGCAATGGGAGCCAAGAGGAGGAAAAAACATCGCCAAATAGCGAGCGAGCCGGTTATTCGTGGTCGCCTACAAGGACGAATTACAGTTTCGGGTCAGATCACGTAAACCACGTGGAGTGATAAGAATACGGAAATGTAGTCTGAGGGGAAGCAGTGTGGGCAGGGGGTCTAAATTTGTGTTCAATCAACCCCATCATCCTTCGAATAATAATAATAATAAAAAAAAAACTTTATAGTTGATATATCAATGGCTAAGCCAACAGAAATAATAAATAGAATAGCCATTCATTTTTTTTCTCCATCTACAATGCACATTGACACATATTTGCATTACTTAATGTTTACTACTTTAACTGTTATTTAATTACATTTACTTACAAAGTTTCGGCAATGAAATTTGAAATTCTATATAAAGTTAATAATAATTAAAAGTTTAAAAATATTTTTTCTATATTCTTTATTCTCCTTTATATAGAATTATGCAAGTAAGATTTTAAAAATATATATACATTGAAGGATTAAATGAGATTTTCACATCAGTCATTAGTGACTTAACTAAAGATATACATAATTACTGCATGCTTGGATTCCCTCTTTCAAATGTAGGAAGATACAACAAAATCACATTTTAAGTATGCAGTAGTAATATGTCTAAAGTCAGCCTGAAAAATTTTCAATGCATTATGATTAAGAACATAATTATGAAAGAGTTAATTCATTTTTTTTCTCCCAGAGTTGATACTTTTCATAAGGCTTTTCTTCCCATGAATTAAATCCTCACAGTCAGTGCAAAGGAGAAGGGGGGGGGGGGAGCAACAACTACATAAGAAGAAAATGAATGTAAACTGGTGTCTTTTTCTAGGGTTAACAATTAAAAATTTAAGTTCAAATATTTCCCGTCAACTGTTTACAAGAAAGTTTACAATTGGGACAATTGATGAAAATCAGGTCGCAGATTCGGGTTTAACGATTGAGTTCTCCAGCTCTCATTCAGATCCAATTTTAATTCCAAACATACCAGTAGAAATATGCAAATAAATATTGCTTTAAAGACATCTTATAAGATTTAAGACTTAAAAATTAAAGGAAACTGTCTAATTATTATTCAGAAATGTCTCTCAGTATTATTGGATGGAATAACATAAGTGAATTCATAAACATAATTCAAATTTATTTCAAACATTTTAAATCTCTTTTTAAAAAATTCCACTGGTTATTTGAAGAGGTTAGAATAATCGAATTCAATAAAGCACAAAAATTAAGGGCAGGCAGTGTTTTGAGACTTTTGGTTCTTCTCCATACACGGCACACATTTCAAGCTTCCGCGGTCTTAATATTTCGGTTAAATAAAAATACACACGTGTTGAAAATGCTACCCCCACCCCCCCTTTTTTTTCCTTCTACCATTTAACAGTAACATTTTAATGTTGAATGGAATAGTAAATGCACAAAAGTCAATAATATAAAAAAATGCACGAAAAAACAAATTATTAAATTCTGGTTCAAAGGTTTGGTTTGGTTTGATTATATTAACGTCCCGTTTTGAAGCAACACTAGGGCTATTTTGGGACCTCGTAATTTTGAACCACGGTAAGATGACGAGGACGACACCTGAGCTGGCACCCCCCCTCTCCACACCAGAAGGAGGACGTTTGGTAAATGCACAAAGTCAAAAAAAAAAAAAAAAAAAAAGCACGAAAAAACAAATTATTAAATTCTGGTTCTGGTTCAAAGGACTAAGAATATATATTTGTCAATGTGCTTTATTTCTGCATGCATTTTAAAATTCGACTATAAAAATGCTAATGAATTATTAATCCATCCATTATTTAATATATTTTCCACATTAAATGTCTAAATTGTTTTGCTTATTTTAGAAGTATTATTAAAAAATATATGACCATCTTTTTAAAGTCGCACACACACACAAATACATATAATATTTTCTGTTAAAAGAGCAGACGATAAATTCTCTACATGATAGTTATATTCTTTATTTATATTATTAAAGAGAAAGTAATAAAAATGAATTTGTACATCATTTAAGCTAGAAGTATTTTCCCCATACATGGAGGGGGGATTCTTCCTGATTAATTTTTGGCTAGATGATGTATTTAAGAATTTTTTTAGTTAAGTTTGGTTTTTTCAACTAATTTTCTTACTTTAGCAGAACTAGAATTAAACACATTCTATTAATATTATCGCACTCTCCTTTGACGAGCGATAATAAGGCACAAGTGAAAATTTTAAGGCATATTTTAACGTTATAATGATTTTGATGTGATGAAAATACAGTTTAATGCGAAACATTCAACATTTTGAAAGATGACTTTTGAAAATTATAAGTTTTGAGCGATACTTTATTTTAAATAAAATTATACACTTTCATTCACAGAAAAAGAGCAAATTCCATATATAAGTGTATATTAGTTGATAAAAACATTTTTTTAAAAAGAAGAAACTACCAGTAATGCATTTAATTTAATAATGCCAGTAATGTTTTAATATATTCACAGAGTTAAAATAAAATCCAATAATATATTGAAAACATTATTTTACTTACAAAATTATCGAAATGTTCTATAAAAAACGCTTTATTCTTAAATTATTGCTCTGTAATTTTCATAACTGCTTCTAATAAAAATTGATCACACAAGAACACTTTAAAGAAACTAATGTCTTATCGCATAAAAAATATAATTAATATTTGTAAAAAAAATGATTAAATGATGACTTTAAAATTTTTTTCACTCGAATTCTATTTAAATCTGAGTAAATTTTAGGAGCCATTTTCGATCCGAAATTTCTCATGATGATATGTGCACATATAGGCAGAAAAATGGAACGCACAACTGATGCATTAATAAACTTAAATGAAAAAAAAGTAATTCAGCTAAATAAAAAGAAATCTTAATTCCAGAATAATACGGAAACGATATGCTAAATTATTTTTCAGCACTAAAATTGAAGAATTTAAAAGATATAGTTATTTTGAAATCTGACCAGATAAAGATGACTATACTTGCGCATTCACTCTACTTTCCAAACTTTCCTCCCATGCTAATATGAACACTCAAACTGTCCAATATGAGGAATGCTTTATTCATCAAAATCGTAAAAAAGGTGGATCTTGATGAAGTTGTTTCGAAACTTGACAATGAATCCTTATCATCAGGCCACCATTTCTCAAACCTATATAAAGTTACAATGCGTAATATGATAAATACTAAATTACAAAAGGAAATACCAGATTATGAACGATTATACTCTTACCTCGCTGAGGAAAACGATTTTAAAAAGAGTATTTGCACATTTTAAAAACGATTTCGATACATATCTGTTTTTTAGAGTAAATGTTTTGTAATAAAAATTTCTGGCAGCAATTTATTATTTGAAATGAGAAATATCGTTTGTCACATTTAAATTTAATCTTCTTTCAAAAATGTCGCATATAAAATAGTAGGAAATTGGAAAAATGTTTCTGCGATTTCCGAAGAAAAATATTTCCATTCTATAAGTTAAAAATGTTGTGACATGCATGGTATTAAAATTTTCAATGGCAAAATAAGCATTACTATCAATCGAATATGAGCAAACCGCTAATCATTACTTCTATAATGAAAGAAAACTCTAAATGAATACCCAAAAGAAATACATATTATTGCAAATATTTCTAAAATGAAATTGCTCAGAAAAACAGAAAAACCACCAACACATAAATCAAGTGCAAAGTCTATAAACATGTCTGTTGTAATAACAATAATAAAATAATAAGCCACGAATTAAAGCTTAAAGCTAATATATTATAAACTTTAACAGATTTTCATGAAGCCTATAGCTCAACAAAAGAAAACTAAGAGTCCAGTATGAAAAAGCAGATAAATGGAAATACATTGTAACCTATGATAAAGCATGGATTTGCCTAAATGGCAGCAAGAAAAATAGGCATAAGGAGTAAATGAGCAAACCTGGTTCCATAAAAGCAAAGACAGTATCACTATGAGGTTTATAATTGTGAAAATATTCTCATACTAAATAAAATTAAAAATAAGAACAGTAGGGAAAACAAATTTTCAAATCAACAACAACAACAAAAAAAAAAAAAAATAACGCCCTTTTTTTAC
The DNA here is from genome assembly GCA_026543865.1 of Argiope aurantia. NCBI lineage: Eukaryota > Metazoa > Arthropoda > Arachnida > Araneae > Araneidae > Argiope > Argiope aurantia. Next base: position 230,010 of record JAPMOR010115513.1, on the reverse strand, counting down.
AGAATAAATTCAATTTTCTTTACCCTAATGACTTTTAAGTGAAGCTTCACCAAGACATTTTGCAAGTCATATTTCGGAAAGTGTCATTACACTCCTTGAAAAAAAAATATGAGGACTGATTCAAATATTGAGTATGTACCTATTCAATATATTCTTGGAAAGTCCACTGATGTTTCATCTAAACCTTTAGCTTGTTGAGAAGAGTTCTTTCTAAGTGCAAATCTACCACAAAAATGGACTTAGTAAAGTATTAGAAGAGAAATTTGAATTAGTACTCTGGAAATTTTACAAAAAGCCCTTCACGATGCAGGGCTTCATAAAGGGACTTCACGTCCAGAAAAAAAAAAAAAAAAAAAAAACTGCTATTAGATAAAACATTTAAAATAATGCTCTTTACATTTACATAAATTAAACACCATCGAAATCATTCCAAAAATGTGTAAATACCTTCTGCATTTGAAACATAATTTGTTCTTACAGCAATACGGAAACTGATTATGTATCCTAATTTTCTAGCATACTCTCTAATAAATGTGCTTCCGCATTATTAACCACATGCCGTTTGCGAAAGATGATTATGAAAGAGCCTATTAGCGTGTGATTTTTAGCGATTAATCGCCGAAGAAACGATTAATACACAACAAAATACCTTCGAACTGTCGCATTTTTTCAAACTGACTGAAACCAAAATTTGACACAAATATATAACTGAAGATAAAAATAAACATACTTTATTTACTCAAATCAGTGTTTTTGAGTTATCGTATTTAGATACATAGAAATTACAGACCAACAAACAGACAACTTCTTAACGAATCCTTTGATACGGATTTATTTATATTTCAGATGCTAAAATTGTGAACCAAATTTAATTAACTTAAATTTTTAATTTTTTTATTTATTGCGTTTATATATATGTAAATGTACAGATCGACAGACTTTCAGCCCCTTGACAGCATTGGTTTCAAATTTGATACGGAATTATATTTTGAATGCTTACCAAACTTCATTCATCTAGTTCTCTTCATTTTGTAGTTATCGTGTTGATTTATATTTGGACAGACGGGCAAATACTTTCTTACAGTGGATTTCGTTCAAAATTGGATGGAAATCTGCAAGTTTGGTGTAAGGACTACATACAATATTTCATCCGTCTAGTTGAAAGCGATTTTAACTTTATCGTATTCAGAGATAATTCCAAAAATATGTTCTTCGGACTCAGAGAGGTCTTAAACGTGGAGATACGGCAAAATCTAGAATTCGAATTATTTGACGATTACAATACTTTCTCTTTGTATATCTGGGATATAAGAAGTAAAATGTAGTTTGAAGATGGATGTTAGAAAATAGTTTACTATACGAAGCTTAGCAAATGAAATAAAAATTATTTCATTCATTCAGCTTGGATTCAGAAACATTTTAAAAAGTATATAACATCAAAATATGAGTAAGTGAAAATCTGTTTATAATTAAACGTATTAAAGCTAACTTTTTTTAAACCATAGCTTTAATAATGTTAGAAAATAATGTTACATATCTCCTAACGATTTGATGAAAAATTGCAATTACTTTTTTTATTATTAAAACAATGGAAAATATTCTCGTTTTAATTGTCAAGATTATAAGGTGGTTGAAAACTGAACGACGAACATTAAAAATAGATAAGTTTAAAATGATAGTAAGAAATCATTTTCAGAAAATTTCGAGGTAAAATACCAAAATTAATTAGTTGAAATTTTAATTATATTTGAAATTTTCTTATTTTGAAAAGATATTTCCAAAATCCATCAATATAGACTTTTATAGAAGGGAAAGAAGAAGAAAAAAAACCCCATTAATCATTATATATAGATATGAAATTTTCTAATAATCATAAATTTAGCTCTACCTGTTACAAAAATGTTACGCGTCAATTTTACATATTTTATCTTGGCCAAAAAAATAAAACTTTTTTCAGTCTCGAATTACAAAATCTTTCGATAGAAATTCATGATCGGGAGACATCCTCTTATCTATTACTATGCCTTTTTATACAAAGGGTACAACAACACTACCCAAGTACCCAATCCACAAAATGCGTTGTGTGAGAGGTTGCAATAAATCATACAATCCATTAACAGCAGGCAGGGAAATAAAAACGGAAAACTAGAAAAACACATTTCAACGCAGCAGACTCGCCTTAATAGATATCAGTTGGTGCGACTTATTCACAGATCAGAGGTTCTCAACCTTTTACGCTTCATGTACTTTTCTAAAAATGAGCATGCAAACTGTGCATCTCTCGATGAAAGAGAAAAATAATGTATTCGAAAGAAACAACAACTGTTGGCGGAGGAAATTCTGTGTATTGGAACAGAAATCCTTCCAACTTAGAGAGCATGATAGACAGGCTCGAATTTTAGAACACACGAGCACAATGGAATCTATTCGAGTTTGCCTATCAATTGCTTAGTATAGTTATATTAACATCCTATTTTTCAAACACTGGTTATTTTTGGACGGTGTAATTTTAAACGGCGTTCAGATGACAAGGGCGATACTTGAACAGGTACCCTCCACACCAAGCTTCTACGCCACACAAACGAGAGGATATTTGGGTCCGATGAATTTAGCGTGCACGACGATTCTGTTGTGTAATCGGAACTCGCACCTGCAAAACCCCCAATCCCAAAACCGTGACATTACCACCAGGTCACCGCAGTCTTCATGTAAATTGTAATCCATTGAAAACCTGTTAGAAGGAAAAAGAACACGGCAATAGAACAAGAGACAAGATATTTTCAGTTTGCACAACTTGGGAATTTAATAATATAATTCAATAGCTGTAAGCCAATCATATTCAACTTTGATGAAATGCATCTTATTGCAATAAAAGAACGTACAATTTTAAATGGTTCTTGCACAATAAACATACAATATTCACAATCAGCAAATTGACGATATTGATCCAGTAGTTAAGGTTGAAGACTCTTCCAAAGTCTTGTGGTATATTTCAAAACTTTAAAATAATGGGGAGATGGAAAATCACTAATGACGTATCAAAGAGTCAAGCATTATAAGAACTTTAATATGAAACAAAAATTGGTTAAATCTCACTCTCGGCCGTGGTTCCATGGCCGAAGGACTGACTGATTAGTTTTTCTGTACTATTTTAAATATATGGATGGTAATGCAAAACGCTCCCAACTTAGCTGCAATTTTAATATTCAATAAATTCCCATTTGATAGTTAACTCTTTTAAAAACCACAATGGATTTCAGACTGGTTTCCTTTAAAAATTGAGAAGTTTTTAGCAAAGAGAAAATCGAGAATAAATGTTATGGCTCCATAATGACGTTACATTAACCACATAAAAACAAATACTGATTATTTAATACCGAACGTTAAGTATTAATAAATTGAATGTTAATACGGATACTATTAACATTTAACAAATGCTGATTATTTCCCTATTTGATATGATTATCATTTTATCAGACTTTGGCTACAGCAGAAACGGGGGAAGGTTTAGATTAAGAAGGGGAAAAAAAAAACCCCACTGTTTTTCGACTATTATAAAAATGAGCTACAACATTAAGAAAAATTATGAGATCAAATGAATTTGTTTCATCCATAAAATTACGACAGTGCTCAATAGAAAATTTCAAATAAATCTTATATTTTAATACCTTAAAAGAACGCGAACTATGCGCATAACAAATGTTTGTGCATAGCGAGATTATCGTATTTGATATAAAACATTTTAAAATAGTTCAACAAGTCATGGAATTTCATTTAAAATAATAAAAATGTCACTGTCCAGCATTCCAAAAATATCAACTAATCATATTTTAAACGCGCATTTATTTTCGATTTTCAATATTTTTCTAACCAGTGTATTTAAAACTTATAGTCCATATAAATAACGTACGCAATGGAAATCCGAATTGCATTACAGATTTTTTTTCAAATTTTTTCTTACAAACACTATGAAGAAAGAAAGCAGATTTAATGAAGAATTCACAAAAATTATAAAATATTTTTATTAATTAAAATTTATATTTCCGTGTAAAGATTATTTTTTTGAAATTAGATAAATTATAATAATGAATATTAAAGATATAATTTTTTTTATTTATTTGCAACCAATATTTAATTAGATTTCGTATTATTCTTTAAAAATAATTATTTATAACGTATGAAAAGTTAGCTTTCGTCGGTTGTTTAAAAAATGGTATTTTTTTCCTACAAATCGTTTGGGGGAAATGACATTTAAATTTTAATTAAAAACAAAATGGCAGATAAGAGATTTAATGTTTAAGTATCATTTTTATATAAATGTATCTTTCCATCAACAATGATCTTTTTTTAAATCATTATTTGACATTAATTTTTTTATTGTATATATGTTTTTAAAAATGCATTTATTTATTCCATCGAGTATTCCGCACATGGCGCTCATTATTTAGCCGGCATCAATTTGATCTAATAACTAAATTTTTGTTATGATTTATTATTATTATTGAAGCACTAGCTGAAGAGTCTGGCGCTGCTCGGAATTAAAATACATTTGTGCATAATATCTTTACAATAAAACAAATTATATATAAAATATAATACACACAATCTTTTTATTACATTACTAGCCGCCTTTGGCGACCAGCCGGTTCGCCAGTATTACCGCTCGCTACAATTTTCAATTAAATATTTTAAGTAACTGGTCTCTTAATAGATTCTCAACAAAACATTTTAAATCTTCAAATTTTGATAGTCATACCAAATTTATACTGTTGTTTAGATAGTTTCGCTCAATTTACTATATATATTTTGCTAATTTGTTGTCATTTCCGTTAAAACTTCAACTGTAATTTAAAGTGGAAATGATGAAATTGCAATTAATATAAAGATATTTTTTTAATAAAACTAGCGTTTTATTTTATTTATCATCTTTATTGTTATTTATTTATTATTATTGAATATGAGTAATGCAAACAGAATCGCTCGGTATTTAAGTCTTATGTGAACTACAAAATATTTTTCCTAATTTATGTAATATCTCAAACAATAATTCAACAAAAATTTCTCAGATTGCTTTCAAAAGGATTGAAATGAAATCAATAATAATATTTTGTTCCGGCCTATAAATATATTTCAAAAATTATGAAGTCTAAATTAATCGCACTAAGGTATCATATTCTGAGAAATATTCTGGACACATCAAATTTTAATTAAATGAATGAATGTTTCTATTTTCCATGATCAACTAAGACTTATTTATGAAGTTTTGAATGTTAAAAATTTAGAAAAACTGAACATTTTCATAATCTTAGGCCAATTAATCTTGAGAAACCTGCGCGCTGATTGGCGTATTTTCTTTGAAACGATTGATGGAAAATCTAAAATTATCATTTTTTTTATTGAATAGTGATATTCAAATTTTCATAAATCAGTCAGTTTAAGTGATTGATTTAGTTGACTGGAAATTAACTCTTTTTATTTAAAATATTAGTGCTTCAAGAACATTTTGTTATTCGTGATTTCCACAGCAGAAACTTTGTGTAAAATCAAAAATTCGTTATTTATTAGAGCATTTATTGAATCAAGTTACATAAAATATAATCCTTTTTCATTTAGGCCATTTTAGCAGATCTATGTCTTACTAAAGGTTTACAAATTAGCTGTGTGGCCCTGATTTGAAAGGATATCCTGTTCATATTAAACAAAACTTCCCTTAAAATAAAACTGAATTATTGGATTAATAATATAGAGAGTGTAAAAGATTATAAAATAATTTTTCTTAAATTTTCATTTCCTACAGACACGTGCCGAAAATTATATTTTTGCAGATTTCATTTCCAAAAAGATTTAATTTATTTTTAATTGGAGCTTTAATCAATGTGATGGCAACACTTTGAAAAAAGCTAATTTTTTCCCATAAATGCGAAATGTGCTCGTGCAACTTAAATTTTATTTTTATTTTGTACGAAAAAATTGTTGAAAAATATAGTTAAAATATTTATTTAAAAATTCATTAAAAATAGAAATTTAATTTTAAGGTTAAAACATTGGTATCATTTAAAAGATAAATTTTTGATCTTTAACTTCATGTAAAAATCTTTTTTGTGCGGTAATATTTTCGGAAATTATAGCAGAAACACGTCGAAATTTCGCTTAATTTTTAAATAAATAAAATTCTAGTTAAAAATTCGAAAAAATAACCCCCAGGTGCACATTCCCCGCCTCCAAGGTATACACGTGCCAAATTTGGTAGCTGTAGGTTGAATGGTCTGGCCTGTAGAGCGCCAACACACACACA
>JAPMOR010115513.1:37186-223315 GCA_026543865.1 Argiope aurantia | reverse complement strand
TATGAAATAAGTTTTTGCTCACTGTTTCGAAACTGTGGATTCCTGATACGTGATGTACTAAGTAATTAATACATGAAACCTTTTTTCCCTTAAACAAGATGCAACGGATAAGAAAGAGGGTAGTACTTCTTAAGAGGATAAATTGACACTAAAATCTATAACGAGCTAAATCTATTTCAAAAATAGAAGTGTAAATGTCAGGTAGAATTTAATGAACTGGCACTTTAAAAAAACACTTCCTTAACTCTTTTTACTGCATTTTTTTTCCCTCCAGCCAAAGTTATCTACACTCTTCCCGCTTCCAAATACTGATCACTAAAATGGATTGAAAGATTTAATTCTAAAGTTTTCGAAAATTAAATAACTTGAGACAGAGTTTTCTGCGTTTTTTTGTCTGCACAGTTAAAGAAAAGAAATTAGGGTGTTTTTTTTTAGAATCTTCTTAATAATTAACAGCAATTTAATTCATTAATTCATGCCAAATATAAAGAATAATCAATGAAACGATAAAAAAGATAATAAAAAGGATGCCCATTCCTTAAGATTTAAATGAGGGGAAAATAAATACATTTTTAAATTTTTATAACAAGATTAATATTAAGTTACTAGCCGCATTTGGCGACCAGCCGGTTCGCCGATCATAAACTCGATAAAATTTCATTTTACATACAAATATCTTATGTAACTTGTCTTTAATAGCTTCTTCATCAAAATATTTTAAGCTTCAAATTTTAACAGTCGTATAATTCCTTCATGTTATTAAAAAGTCCTTAAGTCATAATGTACTATATATCTCTCTAGCGCCGTAATGCTACCGTATCTGCCAGCGCAGTAAAATTTCAACTTTAAATTAAAGTGGAAATGATTAAACTGCATTAATATAAAATAAATTTTTTACTGAAAACACGAATTTTTTTTTATATAAGTACTGAAAACAGAATCTTTCAGCATTTAAGTCTTACATGCGCTACAGAATAATTTTCATAATTTATGTAATATCTTAAGAATTATTCTACAAAAATTTCTCAGATACATCTTAAAATTCAGTTTTTAGTTTTACTTTTTAAAAGGTTCAAATGATGTTAATAACTAATAAGTTTTGAATAGAATAGTTTAGAACAATCAACATTTTCATAATCTTAAGTCAATCAGTCTAGAGAAATCCTTGAAATGATTGAAGTATCATCTTTGAGACGGCCGATGAAGTGGTCTAATTATGATATTCAAATATTAATCATAATTAAGACAGTTTTAAAGACTGATTTAGTTGATTGGAGTTCAATAATTTCTATTTAAAATATTAGTGTCTCAAGAATAATTTGTTAAATATGATTCGCAGGGCAGATAATCTATGTAAAAATTTAAAATTCATAATTCATCGGCGCATTGGCTGACTCAAGTTACATAAACTATGATTATTTATTTCATTTAGACCATTTTCTTATCAGATACATACGTCAATTAATAAAGTTCTAGAAATTAGCTTTTGTGCCCTGATTAGAGCGGATATCCTGTATATATTAAACTATGCATGCCTTAAATAAGACTGAATTATTGAATTAATGATACTATTTTAAAATGTATACTATTTCACAGAAAACTTTTCCGAACTTTAATTTTTTTTTATAGAAGACATCACATTTATTTCCTTTCATAAGTGAAATTACTGTAAATTACATTTCCCTATGTTCAGATTGTTGTAAGAGTTAATTTAATCTTTCATTTTTAGTTTTTGTCAACGTGATGGCAACACGCTGATAAAATCTAATGTTTTCCCATAAACGCGTAATGTGAATAGAATACTCACAGTTTAGAACAATCAACATTTTCATAATCCTAGGCGCTGATTGGGGTATCATCTTAGAGCCTGTCGATGAAGTGGTCTAAAATCGCCAGTTTTTATTAAATAGTGATATTCAAATGCTCATAAATCAGTCAGTTTCAGAGATTAATTTAGTTGATTGGAGTGCAACCCTTTTTAAAATATTGGTATTTCAAGAATATTTTGTTAAATATGATTCACAGAGTAGAGGATCTAAGTAAAAGTTAAACATTCGTCATTTATCAGAGCACTTATAGACTCAAGTTGCATATAATTATTTACTTCATTTAGACCATTTTACTGCATGTATTTCTATTATTGAAGGTTTACAAATTTGCCGTTAGGACGTGAAGTGAAAGGATAAATATTAAGCCATGTTTACCTTAAATAAATCTGATTTATTGATTTAATAATATAAATATTAAAAAAGATCATAGAAATCTTTTCTTTGCAATTACTTTTATAAACTTTATTTACTTTTTATAAAATTTCATATTTTATATTTATTTTATTTCATACAGACACGAGCTGAAAATTACATCTTTATATGTTTAATTTGCAATAATAGTTGATTTATTTTTTAATTTGAGCTTTTGTCAGTATGATGGCAACATATTGATGAAAGCTAATATATATATTTTTTTCATGCACGCGTAACGCGCTCGTGCAGCTTAAATTTTATTTTTATTTTGTGTGAAATATATTGTTGAAAAATACAAATAAATTATTTTTTAAAATTCATTAAAAATAGAAATTTAATTTGTTGGTTAAAACATTAATATCATTAAAAAAATAATGTTTTAATCTTTAATTTGACGTAAAAATCATTTTTGTGCAATAATATTTTCGGAAGTTATAACGGAAAAACACCGAAATTTCGCTTAAATTTTAATTAATTAAAATTCTAATTATAAATCTTAAAAAAATGGCCCAGAGGTGCACGTTTCCGAGTTCCGAAGTATGCATACGTCCAATTTGGTAGTTGTAGGTCAAACGGTCTGGCCTGTAGAGCGCCGACACACACACACACTGAGCTTTATTATAAGAATAGATATAGATATAATGATGGAGCTATTCTGGGGTTAATATTTTTGCCAGATAGTGAAAAGTTAAATAATAATTGAATGGCAAAATCATTAAAAATTAATTTTTATTAAATTTTCAGTTGTAAATTGCGTTTTTTTTAAAATAATGGATAAAATATTAAACACTTTTTTTAATGAAGATTATTTATAATGAAGGTAGAAACAAAATTTTATTTATTACTGTACAAGAATGAAATATCTCTTACCCTAGACATGAAAATGTCCATCTAGGATAAGACATTTTCATATCTTGTACTCTAACAAATCTTCGGGTCTTATTCAAGATATTAATGATTTTTTTAAAATTCTCATTTTAAAAAGTCATTTCTAAATCATATTTCATGCAATAAATTCGAAATCCACAAATTAACCTTATACAACTAAGCATGAGGTTAATTCTAAATTTTAACTGAATCCAATTTCATTTCATTCAATTTCAACACAGCAAAGCATACTTTTTTTATGCTTCTCTTCAGTTTAATATTTCATTGCAGCATTCATGAGTATAATTTATATAAACGATATAAAACTTGCTACTTTTTCCCCATATTATTCCTTATATCATGTTTAAGGTATAATTCCCTTCATGAATTTTAATTCTGGGTTAGATTTTGAGATTTTCAACTAATTTTCTATGTGTGTGGATTTTATTCCCTTAATAGCTACCCAACAATTAAGCGGATGAGAAGATGACATATAAGAAAACAGGTTCCCACTTCCTCTGGTGGGATAGGATTAATGGCGGAATGAGCCTCCTTCACTCCGACGATGGAACGTACCTCCAAAAAAGAGGAATTGGGCTGCGGCCGGTGATTGCTCTTAGTTCCTGCCTATGCTGTTTTAATGGTAAGCATTCAAATTTCCCCGAATGCGTAGACAAGGCAGGTTTATCCATTTCTTTATTTTTGTGATTATCTTTATTAGAGATCTAAGCAAAAGCTAGATCTACTACAAAATTCAGTCCTTACATGTATAAGCGGTGTTAGTTTGTAAGTAATTTTCCATGTTAGGATACGACATTTTTTAAGAAAATTGCTAGAATTAAAACACTTAAAATTAATTTATCTGTATATCAATTAGGAATATTATAGAATATTGAGAAAATACGATTTCACTACATAGGTTTTAAACCTAAGATATGTGTACTTACAATAAAAATATTTAAAAGAAAGCACATTTGAAAATGGTGTAGTTTCATTATTTCATATAAACAAATTGAAAAAAACAAAAATGCACATACTTTCCGTCAAAATAACAACATGAAATTTTGAAACCATAGTACTAAAACAATTCTTATTTATGCATACTTTCGCTTGCCTTTTAATCCTGATTTTTTTTTTTTTTTTGGTAACAAATCTATTTATATTTCGCATCTACGATATTCGGACAAGTTATGAAAATCTCGCTTTCTTTTTTCTTCATAAATAAATTTATTATATGCTCAAGATTCGCGTATTTTGACAACACAAAGGTAGATTTTGCAATTTCTTTAACGTATCTCCAATCATATCATGTCAGGTCGCATGCATCTACAACACGGCACATGTTCATTAAATTAAGTTTAGATGCGACATCTGTCAATCTGTCACAATAAAGCTGTAATTTTTTAAATGAAAATAAGTAACTGCATAACCTTTCTAAATAAACATACATGATGGGTTTTTAAAAAAATCACAACACAATTTTAATCATGCACAAATATATACAATATCATAAATTTGCACGCCTTTACATATTCAATATCCACTATATATTTCTCGCACTTTAAGAGAAGAAAATACACTAATCTCGCTTACAGTTGATGAATTAATACAGATTAGAATCCCTAGAACAGAATGGAAAAATAATGACAAACTTATTTAAAAAAATAAGGGAAAAGCGGCGGCAAGTTTTGATTTATACAAACATTCAAACATTTATCAACGATTATTCAGCGAAACATTCTTCGCTAAATTATCGTTTGATATATATATATTTTTCGCTGCATAAAACAAATCGCAGAACAATTGTGCAATAGTAATTTTAAAAAATATATTTGAGAAATAATCTATTTCACATGATCATTTACAATTAACTTCAATTCTCATCTGGGGGCACGGCAGTGGCCCCGCCAAGTCGAGCAAAAACAAGCGGCACGGCCGTACCACTCTTTTCTCGAAGCAGTTCAGGCCATTTTCGACCCCCTATAACTTCGTTGTGAATAAAACCAGAAGCCTGAATTTTCAGTAACCAAGCAGGCATGATATAAACACGGTATATTTCAAATTTCATTAAATTTGAACCAGTAGTTTAAGAATTATAACTAGTCAAAGTTTGTGAATTTTGTCACTGATTGACTGATCATCACAATTCTAAGGCACTTCTAGCAGACATAGAAGCTTCAAATTTAGCATGCACTTAGTGTTTAGTGTATAAATCAAGGAAAAACTGAAATATGCGTGTAATAATGGACGGATAGATAAATTTCTCGAAGTTTCGAGCATTATCCATTTTGTCGGCAAATCCGTCGCCAAGGCGCCACGTTTATCACCAAGTTCTGGGATCACTGGCTCGGCATCCGACAGTATCCAATACAGATTACTGTAAAACGATCTTTCTTATGATGACACTATTCGCGCTGGGAAGCAAAATTACAGGTTTGTAACAATATCTAATTAGAAATAATTCAATTTGAAGCTGTGGAAGCTGCAAATGCAATGGTTGACTTTCAGAGAAATGAAACAGCAAGAGCAAAGTATTTCAACTATGCGCTAACAAAAATACTTTTTAAGTCTTACGTAAATCTCAATTTGAATTTAATAATACAATGATTTTTTCTTCCATTCATAATAAATGACTACGGTTTTCTTTAAAATTAAATTTGGCAAATAGCAGGGGTTCTTTTAAACTGTTAAATTACACTTTCCTTAGTTTTGACGGTGTTTACTTTACTCAATTTAAACCAAGAACGAAAAGATGCATAGTTCTATTTATCTTCGAAAAATTTTCTATATCCACAACGATTTGCAAGAACAAATTGTTAGAGTATTATTAGATTTATAAATAAAAACTGTTTAAAATCTAATTTTTGGATCAGGCATTTCATTAAATGCAATGTGCGAAAACAACATTTTTTAAAATAAGTTGTTAGAAATTACTTACCTACCACTCCACATACAAAAAGGTGAAAAAGTGTTCTTCAACCAGAAAAGAAAGGGATTTCAATTACAGATATAGACATTTCTAATGCTTCTACAAAACAATTTCATAGTATGCAAATACACGGATAAAATTCACATTAGATATATTTTCATAATGAATGCCCAGGCCAGACAAATTTTTTGAGTAATGTAACATGAAATGTTCATAACAAAAAAGCACAATATCAATTTTTAAAAAGTAATATTAAAATTCTTAAAAAGTAAATTGAAAACAAAGGTAAAATACGGTCAAAATTGAAGTTAAGGTCAAAATGCCAAGCCTGATATAGATCTTAAATTCACACAAACTATGACGAGTTTAACAGGTTAAAAAACATCAGAGGAACGATGTTTGATTTCGAAATAGAAATCAAGTAATTATCAAATCGAATTTCTTAACTGGAAAAAGTCGTTTTTTAATTAAGAATGGAATTTCAGACACCCTACGGCGGAACTGGATTTTTTTCAGTAATTCCTGTCTACCTCTAAGGTACAAACTTTTTTTTTAAATTCTTAATATATATATATATTCCTTATTGCAAAACATCGAGTGCACTGTAAATGTTGTTACAGTAGAAAAATAAAGATGTTTATCTTTTCCGAAATCCTCCTATGTTTAAGAAACACGAAATTTGGCAGAAATATTAAATCTGATAAATCTTTCTGAATGAAAAATACTTGTTAGGACTTCATTTCTAGCATTTGAAATGTTATCTTTATCCCGGTTAGTTTCGATTAAAAATATTAACACTAATTCCAACATTATGAGAAGATATGATATATGTTATTATTATTATTTTTTTTAATATAACACTTCTTAACAAATTTTAAGTCTATATATATATTGCAATTTCAATCTGCGCGCTTTTTGTTAGCATGCAGTCATCTCTCTTAAATGTCCAGTTTAGACTCCTAACGTACTTGGTCTTTATTTCCATTCTTAAATTACTGGTACAAATGCATCACACAACATCCGTTACGCAAAATTTATTTTGACCTCCTATTCAACAACCAAAATAACGATAATAGCTCGTTTTTATCAATGACATAATAGCTAGCTTCCGAAAAAAAAAAAAATGTTAGTTCATAAAAACACACACAAAAAGTTATCGGGGCAATTAAAAAAAAACCGAAATATATTAAAACAAGAAAAGAAAAATGATGAAATACAGTATAAAAGCGTAAATAAAATCAAAATATAACAGCAAAATAAGCAACACCTGCAACCACCGATTGAGTCAAGCCATATGAGAAACCGCTCCCATCAGGTTTGAAAAACTGTCTTCACTTATTGCCAACTAATATAAAAATATTTTCCGGATACTGCCTACCTAATTTGAAAAATTCACATCCATACAATTACTGAACATCGCAAACGATACTTGTAAAACAAAAACTAAAGCTAACAACGGTCTATTTTAAGATACGGAAATACACCGCACATTGAACATGCACCATTCTGCTTCGGTCTACATAAGATTGTGATGAGAGGCAAAGAAGATAGTCACTTTCTCCCCCTATCAAATAATATACAGAAACATTACAAAAGTTTCGATATAAAACAGAACAATAAAAAATTATCAATATTGTAAAAGAATATATATAAAAAAATTAGGTTAACGAAATATTCCCGAAAAGCATTCTCCTTATTCGTTGCGTATAATCAATCCACCTGCGAAATAGAATAATCCAAAACTGATAGACAGGAGTTACTGAAACGAACAGTAGATTTCGCATTAAAAAAAAAAAATTGCTTTTATAAATATTTGTCACAAATGGTAGATTTTATCATTATTAATAAATTATATAATTTCACGATTTGATTTTACCAAAATGTTAAATAATGCCTAATTCGCCAAACAATGAAAAACGGTCATTATCTTAAAAAGGAATTTAAAAATAAAACCTAATACATGCATTCTTATTTATCTATTTTTAACTTTAAGAGGATTCATATCCAATCAGAAGTAATCCGAAAGACGCATTTGGACTCGATTGCACAACAAACATATTTATAAGCAAACAGACGAAATGTCAAACAGTCGAGTTGAAACAGGACCTCTCTTTGTTCGGTTAAATATCATTTTATTAGTCATTTTGATTTCAAGCAGTATCAAAAAAAAGTGGAACAAGCTTTTGTTCCCTTTAATCTCTCATTTAGGCATATGTTTCCAATTACTAAGTTTTATGAAATAAAGCGAGAAATTGTATGAAAATACTTAATTTTCAAAGAGGAAAATTACAAAAATTATCTTATACGATACCCATACCGGAAAAGTGTCAACGAGTAAAATAGTTTTCTGCTATTCATCTAACCACATGCAAAGTTTCACATTTCTAGCTACAAAATTTACAAAGATATGCTTATTTTTACATTTAGAGGGGCTGATGACAAATTTATATGAAAAAAATTTCAGAAATGAAAATTTATCCAACACTGAAAATATCATTTATAAATATTTTTCTAGTAGTAGATCATCCATTGACATGATTTTAAAGAAATTTATTATAGCTGTTAAAGGTCCTACAACCTCTTAAAGATTGAAAAAGAATTTGAAAACATTAACTTCAATTATAAGGAATCTATCTTTGTCTTCCATTTTGTCAAGAAGAATTTTTTAAATTTAGATCTTGCTGTTTCACCTCCATTTGATGTTCTGGGAATGGATAACCCAGAAGGAATGTTTTCTCCTCAATTTTCTTGTTAATTTACACAATACCGAGCGTGTCGTGTTAAGCATCGTAGCAAGACGAAAAAAATTACTTCTGCTTTTTTTGGGCTTATTCTCCTTGACCAATGTCACTGATACAGATAAATCTACATTTTTTTTTTTTTGTACCAAAACCACACAAAATTTCTCTTGTTTTGTTAGTTATATTTTTGAATGATCCGAGAATCATTTTGCATTTTGAATCACATAAGCACAGGCACTAGGGATTGCAATACCGGTATACCGAATACCGGTATTTTGAGCCATTTGTACAAATTTGTAATACCGGTATTCACAAGTTTAAATACCGTTTTTTCGGTATTTACTAAAAATTTTTTTAATTGTCTCCACTATATGTTCAGGGATCGCCAACATAGCAAAATAGCATACGTTTTGTTTTTATGTCTCCCTAAAGGGCGAAATTAATTAGACTGTGAATACAAAGTTGCATTGTACAATCAAGAAAAGTGATAAAATATGTGAATCATCCAAGGAGGGAGTCAAAGCTATCCTATAACAACTCCGAGCGATAATGCAGACGCGCAGGATTCGTAATCTGATATTCGCATCTGTGAAAAGAGGGTTGTAGTTGTGAAGAAACTGCATAATATTTCGATATATATATATATTTTTTTTCATTTGGTGAGTTTGCTATTCACATTGTATTCGCATATCATACCTTAGGGTTCAAAATATTTTTCAGATTTATTATTATACAAATTTAAAACGAAACATAATACAAATTTGTTAAAGAGGAAAGAGTCTAATTGCGATGAAGATACAAATTTAAGCACAGTTTCTAAGCCCAAGCCATCAGGGTCATTTTTTTTCCCCCTTTAAAATAATCTAAAGATAATTTGGATGAAATTATAAGTAAAATGGCAGCATAAGAAGGTTTGCCTTTTCGAGTGTTTTGCACTTCTACTGAATTAAGAGAATTACTATCCGCCAGAGGTTTTACATCCAACCTCGATTACCAACATCGATTAACACTATAAGAAGAACTGCTATAAACTACAGTAACGTTGTTCGCAATTCTTTGAAACACGAGCTAATACAATTAAAAGTAAATGGTGAAAAATTTAGTCTTACATGTGATGAATGGTCAAGTGTAAGAAGTAGACGCTATTTAAATATAAATATTCATTAAAATATTTTGAAATATAAGACATACACATGTTTCGGGAAGCATGCCAGCCGAAAAATGCGTGGAAGTACTTAAATCTAAATTAGCGAAACATGGATTAACCTTGAAAGAAGATATTGTATCCATAACGACTGATGGAGCAACAATTATGAAAAAAGTTGGAACGTTGATTGTTGCAAATCAGCAATAGCGGTATGCTCATGGAATTCAATTAGGAGTAATAGATGAATTATACCATAAAAATAAAGAAAAGAAGAATCCAAATAGTGTGGATATAGAAATTTCGGATTCCGACTTTGAAGAGAGTGAGAGTGATATTGGCAATGAAGATAATGACATGTAATTGTTGAAGAAGATATTGATAATGAGAAGAAATTAACCCGTCAAGAATTGCTTCCTATAATTTATAAAGTTCGAAAAATTGTTAAGATATTTAAAAGTTCTCCTACAAAAAATGCCATATTACAAAAATATATAGTAACTGAAAATAAAACAGAATATGGGTTAATATTAGATTCTAAAACACATTTGATCAGTTTACTCCTAATGATGGAACGATTTTTGAAACTAAAAAATCCAATCCCAAAAGCAATAATCGACTTAAACCTGCAAATTAATTTTTCAGATAGTGAATTCGACTTAATATCCAGAACTGTATCAGCTCTACTTCCAATAAAACTGGCTGTTGAGGCATTATGTCGGAGAGATTCTAATTTATTAACAGCTAATGCAGCAATAAATTTCATGTTGCAGTCACTGAAAGAACAGCACACATCACTATGTGAAGAATTATATATAACATTGAAAAATCGCCCAGATGAAAGGCATACCAAAATAGAAAATGTCTTACGGTATTTACATAATTATAATGATTTTAAAAATGAAAATGAAAAAGAATAAAAGAAACTAACCAATTCAAATCTGATCAAGTTTACAGTAAATTTTCTTAAATTTTTTTACCCACAAACCTATCCACATTCAGAAGAATTCGGTACAGTTATCGAAGATTATGATGACACTAATGTCGATAGTGAAAAGGAATTGTCTCTTGAACAAAAATTAGAATTAGCGATAAATAAAAAAAATTCAACAAACCGAAATAAAATACAGAAATCAGCTATATCCAAACCCGTCTGACGAGAAATCGATTTATTTGAAGATGAGGGATTTAGAGGTAAATACTTGAAAAAAGTATATCGCGCATTGCTAAAAGTACCACCAACTAGCATAGCTGCTGAAATAGCGTTTTCGACAGCTGGTAATGTTTGCACAAAATTACTTTCCAGGCCAATTGATGCATTATGTTTCTTTAAGATCACATTTCAAAAATTTTCAATAGTACCACAGACTGAATAGTGATATTTACACTTTTTCTGTGAATTAAATAAATAAGATGTTCCATTACTTTCTTTATATACTATTATAATTTATAAGTTACAAATTAATTTTTGTGATATTTACACTCTCTAATAAAACTGGCAAATAAAACAAAGAAACACTTGTGTTTTATTTCATTTTGTAAAATTTCTAATACCGGTATAAAAACCGGTATCACGATCTAAAAAATACCGAATACCGGTATTGAATTTTTGGTCCGATATTGCAATCTCTTACCCTCTGACCGATTACGTTTAAAATTAAATGCAGATCTACCATTTTAGAGTAAAACTATACTTATCCATCACACTTGGTGAATTTCTCAGTTATCACGCACAAATAGACAGATCGATAGACAATCGATCGATTTTTTAATTTTAGACTGAGCTAACTCTTTATCTTATTGAGGGCCAATGCATACATTCTTCTTTATTTTTAGCTCAGAACAATAATTATGTAAGGAAATACTAATTAAAATTGGTAGAAAATATTTTGAATAATACGCAATCGTTTCTCCAGTCCAAAAATATTAATGACAGTCGTTTATTATTTTTTTTATAATTTTTAATCACCGGAATTATAAAGACAATAGAAAATACAACCGAAGAACATCAATGGCATCATTAAGCAAGTAATTTTGGTCCCTATGGCATAATCTCTATTTACCAACCAGCAGACGTCAGTAGGTCAATAGTATCCTTTGGATAAAATCTTATGAAGCAATCCTCTGACTCCTAACATTTCAATCGTGGCAATAATATTATTCACGAATTGGGGGGAAAGAAAGATTCCAGTTTATTTTTTGCTAATTTAATGCAACTTTAAAGATCCTGTAAAGAGTAAAGTTCAGGGAAACCCAGTGGGAGTGGTCTTCCAAAAACCTTCTTAAATAATTTCTAATAAAGGTGCTATCCCAAAGAACGTCTCGTATATTCGAATTTGCTAATTTCTTCCGTAAAGCAGATAATGTAATTTTGATGGCTTAGATAATAGAAAATTTAGCTTTCTAATTACATTATTAAGTAATTCATAGAAAATTGAAATACTGACAGAAATATATACAGAAATACTGATTATTAAATTATTATTGACATTTAACAGCCTTTATAAAATTGGCATGTTTAGCATATATCCAATCAAAATTAAAGGTAAGGATACGCTAAAAATAGAAATATGATCGAAAACAAAATTCGTGTTTAAAATTTCACGCTAGTTTCAACATTTTTTACTTTCTTGTATACGAAGTTTAGAGAAAGTATTTTAACCTCAAAAGATTCGAACTCGAGATCATCGACCTCCACGAGTTCGAAAAACACATTTTTGGAAAGTGTCTGTCTGTGACAAAGATACTCAAAAACACTTTGAGCTAGAAGGATGCAATTTGGTACACAGCTTTTACACCAATTTTGTAAATTTTCAGCAAAATCTATCGAGAGTAATTCTATCGTAATTATTCAAGATTTTACAACAGTTCAGATATATTAATTTTTTTCCGTGGATTTAGCATTTTTACTGGATTTACCGCATGATTCTTGGCGAAATTTTTGGTGATTAATCCCTGGCATGCGGTTAATAGTATCCGAAAATCGAATTTTCGTTTTAGATTCGTTTTCCTCAACCGGCCGAAAAAAAAATTTCACAAAACTACACTTGTAGTCATAAAATTTCATACTAAATTTATTTAAGTCATTGCGCGTTTGAGTTATTGCATTTATAAGTTTCTGAAAGCAAAGACCGACAGACGCTCAACACCTCGTTGGATTTTCCTCAAAATTTCAAAAGTATTTACACTATAGATGTTAAATCTGCGTACTGAATTCTATCTATCTAGGTATCTTCATTTTGTAATTACTGCGTTAACTTATATTCGGACAGCCGGACAGACAGAATTCCTTCCTTTTAAGTTATTCAATAAATGAAGGTTGCTTGCAAGTCTTAATAAAAATGAAATTTGGATTTACTTTTTATTTTTTTGTCTGAAGAGGATATTTTATTGTCTTCAGCTTTTTAAAATAATTTATTAATTGAATAAAACCAACAGTAAATTAGAAATAACAGAATAATCTAAAAAATTTTATAACTTTACATTAAAAAAAAATCCTTAAGCATAACTTCTGTGTTTGGAAATGTGTTTTTGTATGTTATAATTAATCGAAAAAATTATATATATACGTAAAAAACTTATTTTTGAGATACACGTATTATGACATTTTATTCTTGCCAGTTTGTTTCAGCATTATTTGATTGTCAAATAGTTTTTGAAAAAAATTCAAACATTTTTTCATATACTTTTATTTTAATTAATAAAGTTGCTTTAGAAATATATGTCTAGCGGATTGTGTATTTAAGAAAGAAAACTTTTTTGCATTTAGTTACGAAAAAAGTTTAATAATTCGAAGAATTTATCAAAATTTGTCCTTATTAACCATTCCGTTATGGCAATAAAGGTATTAGGCAATGCTTTTCTGATTAATTTGAAATTACCTCGCATATCTGCTAAGCAATTTACAAAATATCTATTAATAAAAACATAACTATTTTCGACTTTGAAATGGATTTTGACCCGAAATATAAAACCAGCCACTTCGGCGTTAAGACAAATTAAGGTCCAAGTCCATTCGGTGCACTCTGGGCTGTTAATGACATTAACACTAGTTTATTTCACTTAAAAAAAATAATAAATCGGAAACATTCCATTGTGCGAAGCACTGAATTCTGTGTCATCCCAAAAAAACGCCGGACAGTAAAAAAATAAAATAGAGGAAGTTAACATACGGAAATGAACCAGTTTGACAGTAGGTTTCGGAATGTCGGCTTCATTCATGTCGCTTTTTACGAGAATAGTTATAACCATATTTGTGTGACGGGGGCAACAGTCCCGTCTGCCTGTCTGCTGGCCGATGGAGCGCGCAGAATTTTTGCAAAGCAAATCTGAACCACGAGTCTTTTTTCCCCCTATGTTTTGTCTTTCAGAAACTCTTTAAAAGCTACAAAAGTAATAATGCTTAGATAATGAACTCAAGTCATTAGATGTACGAAAGTGCTTCTGCGCATACTGATGAGATCTGAAGCGTAAATCTTCTTTTAATATTTATTTCTAATGCTGCAACCGTACATGAAAATACGAAATTTACGAAGCTTAAAGAACCTTAGCTAAACATAAAAGTCTTTAAAAAACGGCAAATTCTCTCTCTCTCTCTTTTTTTTTTTTTTTTTGCAAATAATTGATTAAAAGATTTGAAATTTTGTATTCATACGAAGTTAAAGATAAATAAACCAATTATCTTACAAAAATGTTTTTCTTAATTAAATATATAATTAAAAAAATTTAACTCCATTTTTTTAAATGTTATATAATTGCTCTCTGAAAAGCTCTAATTTTCAATTTTGTTCATTTATTATGATGTAAAAAATACATTCGGGATAAAATTGGGTAATATTTTATAAACCCACTCTAAAGTTAATTTTATGGAATATTTAATATTTCTATGTATAACAACTGAATTTTCATTAGAATTTTGTATTCTTTTAAATTAAAAATGAATTTCATTACTTAAAAAAAAGAGGAAATGCAAAATGGATACCTAAATTTATTTTAATGCACAACAGGATTCTTATGATAAATTTACATGATTTAATCAAAAACTAACCCAATCCCTGCCAGCAAAATTTATAAATACTTACTTTTACCGCAGATATTTCGTAAATGGCAGTGAATGGGTTAAGACAAAATATCTCAGATTTTTAAAAATATTATACAGTACACAGAACTAAATAGTATTCGCAAGCAAACCACATCTTTCCCAAGCAAATTTATTTTAAATTAAATTACAAAACATACCATAAGGATTGTCCTGCCATACAAATACACTTTATTTTCACATTTTTTGAGTAGAAAGTTACAATAATTTTACTTACATTACATAGATTAAACTACCTTCTTTACAAATTTATATAAAGCAAGTTTAGTAAATAATATTGTTTTTTTTTAAACAACTTAATGAATTCGCATCGAAGTCTAAACCGAACAGTTGTTCGTAAAATCAGCGTGGAAAAGTAAAATCACAAAATGCAAATGCTTCAGATAATGATCAGAAAATCAAGCAACCAAGAATAATTCCGAGCAGTCTTCTCTGAATTTGAGATAATCTTCAAGATATTTTCTCCTAATATTCTCATGTACAGAAAAGATTAAAAAAGAAAAAAGAAAAAAAGCCTTCTTTCAAGTTTCGCTTTAAGAAAATGCAAAATGTGTTTGTTCATGTTGTCTATTCTCAGTTATAAGAAAGCTTTTAACCGTATCATTTGTTCATTTTAAAATAACACAACTCTCATTCTTTTCTCTTTTTTTTTATCACAATGCATTGCAGATAACGATTCAAATAGATGAGATTTTCACACATATAAAGATATTACACAATCTATAAATGTTTAAAAACACACTTCTCTATTGTCAGAACTTGAGAAAATAGCATACAACAGTTTAAAAATCTTATTTCAAAAATCCAGAAGCAAAAATTACTTGAGAAGTTTTATTGACGGCCACCGTACAGAATGTGAACTAGAACTTCAAAGGAGCGAAAACGGTAACAATTAAGCGCAATGCATGCAATGGGATGGCCTACACCCTGATTTCATCAATGGAAAATTTTTAATTGTTCGATAAACTGGAATCCAGGTCAAATACGCTCGGCTTCTCACGGCACAGGTTAATTTGCGTGAAAAATTCTCTTTCTATGAAAAAAATCGAATACAGATGTCACAGGAACTCGCATTCTACGACAGCATATAATTGTTCTTGAAGATAACATGCCATGTTATTCTAATCTGTAAGGCCCTCTTGCGAGTCATCTAACATTTAAAAGATAATTATATGAATTAATCAAAAAAACCCATTAAGTGGCACAAGTATACTTTTATTTTTTCATATACGAAGTATAACAAAGAGAATGTGCTGTCTCATAAAAAAAAAATCCAGTTTTTTACGAATTTTTAAATTTAAGACTAATATTTTTCACTTTCTCATATAAGAAGTATAGAGGAAATATTGTAATTGTAAAAAAAAAAAAAATTGAATTCGGGATTTTGATGAATCTCCACTTCTTAACCTCCCGGAAGTCTGTCAATACTTCTGTGATTATAACTCAAAAAGGCTGTGAGTTAGAAGGCAGAAATTTAGTATATGGAATTATACCGAAATTTATTGAATGAAATCTATTCGGTACTTGCTGGTTGTAACGGCGAAAAAAGCCCAAAGAAAAAATTTCGCCAATTTGGCAATTTCAATCATCAAACTACTCAGTATATGATTTGCACGTTCAAAATTTTTCATAAATAATGATGCAGTTTTTTTTTTTTTTTTTTTTTTTAATAATTAGCGAAATTTTTTCTCGGTGTTTTTAGATAGCCGTTAAAACCGAATTGTACTACCCATTCAAAGGAAGTCTGTCTGTTCGAGTATAGTTCAGCATCGGATTGTTAAACCCTCCGCACTTTTGCGCATGCGTTAGGATGGGTTTAATCCGTCAAAATAAGGGTAAAAGGAAAGATGAAAGGAGGAGATGTTTACATTTACTAGTATCTAATAGGGGAAATCCAAGGTCAAAGGGTCTCACCCCTTAATGAGATGGAGTCGTTTGAGAATCCGTTGACGAACTATACAAGTGAATTCGATAATAATAAAATGCAAGAGTTAGGCAGATAAAATTTAGTACACTTGTTTAACATCTAAAATATGGATTCTTATCGAATTCTGAACCAAATCCGCCAAACAGTTGACTGTCTGTTGGTCAGTAGCATGCAAGAAAACGCAATAACTCATAAACGAACGGTATGCTTACGGTATATGCACGATAATCTTATGATTACAACTGTAATTTCAAGCCAAGTATCGATGTCAGATACTTCATAATTATCATTCACCAATGCCAAACTAGGTACTCGCTTCCTTACCCAAGGTCCCCAATTTTATGCGAAAGAAGGGGGATAAGACCTTTATTGGAGAGTATGCGAAAAAGGAACTCAAAAGCGCTTTGAGCTACACAAATGAAATTTGATATACGGTTTGGAAAAAAAAATGTAGATTCTATCAAAATCTATTCAGATGAAGTCTACCTATCTGACTGCCAATATAGAAATAAAAACATTAGCTACAAATTTTAAAAAATAGACAGATGAAATTTAGCAAATAAGTGTAGAATCTAAAATGTAGATTCCTATCAAATTCGGAGCAAAATCCGTCCAAGAGAATACCGTCTGTCTGTACTTTTGCCTGCCTGTAAACGCGTTCATTTCAAAACGCAATGAGTTAAATAAATTAAATTTGATATACCATCTTGCAATTACAATTGTAATTTTGTGTCAAATGTATGTTACAATTGGTCAAAAAAAAAAAAAGGCGCACAAAATACATATTCGATTTTTTGGTACTAATCGCACGCCAACGTTTAATGTAAAAAAGAAAAATAACGCCAAAGATAGCTGCTAATAGGTTCTTTCAAAAGCATAGCTCGCCAATGTCATGAGGTTAATACCCAAGTACTGGTTTTCTTTGCTAAGTTACACTTTATATTGAAGGGTATGATGCATATATCATTTATATATGAGAATCTGAAAATACATTTCTGAGCATTCGTGATGTTTCTGGTCTTGTCCAAGGCCCACAATTTTAAAACTGGGAAAAGGATATCAACTTAATTAGGGAATATACGGGAAAATTTCGCGATCATTCTCGTTCGTTTAGAAATAAGTTTAACATTTTGCAATGAATTCTTTTTAATGATAAAAAGAGAGGTAAAATATAATTGGAATGAACTAAATTCCTGATCTAAATACATAATAGCATTTATTATAATCTATATGCATTTAGCGACCAGCTAGTTCGTCGGGAATATTGTTTATTATTATTTAAATCTCAAATCCTGACACACATTAAAAAAATACTATTTCAATATCTTTACACTTGTATTTATTGTATATATAAATCGTCATCAAGGAGTCGAAAATGGCTTCACAGTGTCATTAAAAATTTAAGTATCTAGGTAATATATTTTAAATTCCACGCTTGTCTTTTGCAGTAATGTGATTTCACTTTCAGATTACTCGTATCAATGAAACCTTTTGAATTGCATTTCAACAATAAAGTCTTTTACTGAAAATTATGCAAAATAAATAAACGCTTTAAAAAATGACAAATTTACGGAGAAGTTTATATGATATATATAAAAAGTAATATTTAAGGATTTAAAATTGCATAAAAATCAACTTTGTCTATGAGGTTTTACAGATAAACGCTAAAATGTTGCTCAATTTTTGATTATTTAAAATTCTGATCACAATTTCAAGAAAAACATTTCGATGTGGACATTTCCAGCCTTCAAAGAATTTCTGAAAATTCAGTAGCTCAGCAGTTTCAGTTAAAATGACCTATCATGCAGAATGTTAGCAGCCATTTTCCATTAATTTTATTGGCAAAGATACGATGAAAAAGATTTTGACAGAACATATAAATCTTTTATAAAAGTTAGCAATCTCCTTTAATTTCTTGGCTAAAATATGAGTGGAAAGGAAAGATAATTGTATTGACTAGCGTTTTCTATGCACGAACTCAAAAAAAAAAAAGAAAAAAAAAAGACTAAAACGAGAAAAGTTGTGATGAAGTGACGTGGGGATGAGTGATGTGGTAAGACGATGTGTGTGTTATGATGTGTTTCGTGGAATATGGCCTCAGAAAACTGTTACCAAACGGCCCATTTAATGCTGATATAACTTTATATCTTTTTATATATGTGCACCTGTGATATGTGCAGTTAATTACTTATTAAAACATATTGCACTAAAAGTTTGTAAACTATTATTGCTCTCAAGAGACGTCACACAATCAAAGGTAAAGAGAGAGAAAAAAAAACTTTCATGTAACAAATTGCGTGACATTTTGGGAAAAAAAGTTTTTTCACTTCAAAATTTCTTTTCCGACTTTCGGTATAAAGCACGGGAAAAAATGCTTCAGATCAATGGCCATTACAAAAAAAACCTAAGAAAAAGCAAAATATACCGGCAACGAAATTCGAATGTCAGTATCATATCCATGTTAATGGGTCAGCACCGTATGGATTCGAAGAGAACTACAGAAACATTTCCAGCCTCTTACTCTTATCCCGATAAATATTTGTAAAACAAATAATAGAAAAGCGAGAAAATCAAATATCATTTATTTGACACCCATAAATTTCACGAAAACAAAGAAATTGCGATGAAAAAGATCCTACAGTTCTTAAAAACTCTCATCTCAGCACTTCTTTTTCCCTTCATTAATCAGCTAAAAATAAAATCATTAATCAGTTTTTTTTTTCCTTCATATCTTTAGTAATATTTTTTTTTTTTTAAATTGCAAGCAACCATTGCAGTTCCCCTTTGAACCTTTCAACAGCTGACTCGCAGCACCCGTCGTTTTCATGCCCAGACCTCTAACATAAAATTAACGAACTACTATACTATGAAGTAAATTTGGCTATTCAGTTTTTATGC
Organism: Argiope aurantia; assembly: GCA_026543865.1. Taxonomy (NCBI): domain Eukaryota; kingdom Metazoa; phylum Arthropoda; class Arachnida; order Araneae; family Araneidae; genus Argiope; species Argiope aurantia. The sequence goes on along the minus strand of JAPMOR010115513.1, from coordinate 203,468 downwards.
ATTTCTGAATATTTGATGTCAATCAACATTAATATTAGTTATAATAAATGTAGGAGAGCAAACTGTAGGAAAAACAGAATATATTAAAAGAAAATGACATAAGAAACAAGTTTTTAACTGGTGAAAGTAAAATTTAGTAGAACATTAAATTTTATAAAAAGGAACTGAATGGAAATAGAAATGTATCTAAAAAATTATTCTTTATAAACTGAGAAGTTTAAGCAACCCATCAACTCAGAAAGACGGAACATTTCACTGAACAACGCACTAGGTATACAAAAATAATATAAAATGGAGAAACACATTTTGTTATTTGAGACGAAATCAGTCATAAAGGGAGTCTCAAGATTAAAGCATGACACATGTTTTCAACATGCTTTACAGGGTTACCCGTTCAGAATCGCCTACAGACACGATCTGTCCAAGGGCAAGAAAGTACGAACCGAATAAATCAATATCACAATACTTGCGTCCACCTACATATTTGTCTCCGTCGCCAAGTGAAAACAAAACCACGCCTCCAATATGAAACACTAAGTTTCTCCCCATTCTTCTCTTATCGTATTTCATTCATTTGTCGCAGAAGCTCTCCAAGTGAAACCTAGCTAGAAATGCTGTAATCAGCGGTAAAGAGCGTTATCGAAACGTACGTAAAGATTAGACCAACAAAAAGAATGAAGAGGCTGAAATGCAAACAAAAGCCTTCGTATGTGATAATTTTGAGTCACGACATCCATTTGAACTCCACGATCTCTTGAACGCTGATAAAAGCACAGGAAAGAAGAAGCTAAAATGGTTCCTCTAAATAATAAGGCCGGTGTTTTTATGCACACAGTTAGTGGTATTCATTTAAGACTTTCGGTGGAAAATAAATTAGTACAGAACAGCAACACGCTACATTTTATATTAAATAATCTTATCAAAACCTTTCTGAAAAGAAGCAGAATTTTTTTTTAAATTTTATAATTAAACAGAGCATTTTGTTTTTTATATTTTTAAGAATTTAGTCTAAATTATGAGTTTAAATTTTGATTATTCCAAATAGTTTGACTGTAAAAATTAAATGTAAAAATAATCCCAATAACTCCATATTCAATTTTTAAAACGTGCATTCTTATTTTAAAAATCAGAATGCATTATTGTTACATATTATTTTATAAATTAACAATTTTTATATACATTTCATGCATTAAAAATTTATGTTAAATATTAAATGTTACATATAAAAGAAAATAAAAACCATATCTTTTATGTAGGACAGCTATCAAAAATAATAATTTTTTTCTCTTCATTCCATTAGAAAAATTTACTTTCTTATTTCAAGTCTAAAACTCTATAACGAATAGCCCCCCCCCCCCCACACACTTTTTTTTTCATGATAATCAGCATTTATTCTTTTTAAAAATTGAGAATTTAAATACGTTTTTTTCTATGAAGCACATTTTCACACCTCATGAAATTCATTTTATAAAATCCTAAATTAGAATATTTAAGATTTATTTGTAATGTTATTAATGTTTGTAATGATATAAATGTTTATATTATTTGTAATGTTTTTCATTTTAAAAAAATCTAGCATTTTTTAATTAAAATTTTACAGCTCAGAGGTAGTAAAAAAAAAGTGCTAGCTAGTAATTAATTAAAAAAAATAGTTCGATTTAAACATGCTAAAAAACCAAGAGCATATATATATATATATATTTTTACTTGGCATACTGTTGAAAAAACTCAACCAGAAGCACACGATGTCATCTCCTTTAAAATTCTTTTCTAAAAGTGATGGTTTTTTGAACTGCAATGTAGTAAAGATACAATTTTTAAAATGAGATTCCAATTTAGAGAGCATTGTAGTATTTCATTAAGTGCTTGAATACATGCAAAAAAACTTAACAATTTTAGAATTGAGATGTTGTACACTGTTTAAAGCTAAGTAGCAATTAATGAATATAAAAATTATATATTAAGGTTATTTTTTAAGATCAACCTTTTAAATAAGAAAATATGCACATTTAATTGTAATGGTTGAATTAAAGGAATATAGGAGTTCACAGCTTAAAACTATAAACATATCTCCTAAAATTATACATCATTTATAAAAGGATTTAAAAAAAAAAAAGACAAGAGTTTGTCTAGAAAAAGAAATGGCTTGCACAGGAATTGAAAGTGAAACTAAAAATTAAATAATAAATTTAGAATTAAATTGAAGAAGATGAAAGAAGAAATTGCTGGTAATTACATAACAAAATCTCAATAACTTGGCAGAAAATCTATAGCTGGAAAAAGAAATAATGGAAATACAGCAACTTTATAATATAAGAAAATTTAATTGAAATATTTTATGCCAATCAATGAATCATTTTATTTCAGATAAATAATGATTAACTTAAAAAAAATAACTAAAAGCCTAAATACAATATACTAATATTCTACACAACTGTTAAATAATAATAAAATTAGGTAGAATTTTTATAATAAAAGTAAAAGGTTTTCAAAACCAACTTTCATAATATCCAATATTTCAAAACTAATTTTCATCTTATTCAGTTATAATAAAATGTGATTGAAAGAAATCAAAGTTTTTAAAAAAATGGGAGAAGGAATCAATCATTTTTGAAAGAAATGTGCTGCCATTATAAAACAAAATCAAAATGAAATTAGATGAATTGTCAAAACTGCTTAAAATTAAATTAAAAATATCTACCACAAACATAAAAGAATTATTATTGACTAGAATACTGAAAGTTACGATTAATTTTTGCCTCGAAAATTCAAATTTAAAATCAGGGAAGAGTGTAAAATATTTACAACACAAATTAAAAATAAAGACATTAGCCACAAAAGAAGAAATCTGCTCATTTGGTACATTTATTGTTATTCCAAGCCTTATAACATAAAAGAAGCTTGAAACATTGAGGCTTTATCAAGCGATTTTTGTATTTTCAATGACAATGCTATCACACAATTTCAGATTTAATTGCTAAAAATTCAATCCATTGTTATTCAATACATAATTTGGCATTAACATCACTATAGTGCAAGAGATTTAAATTGCTAGCCATGCTTATATGAAAATAAAATACTTTTTCAGATTGATGCACAATTAAGAATGTAAAGTTAGTCAATAATTATTTTGCCAATCAGATAATGTTGTAAACTGGTGATGTAACAAAAAAAAAAAAAATGTGATGTTGATCTAACAGAATAATAACAGATCAGTAGTAAGTTACTCATTTGAAGAATTAAAATATTCTCCCTTCACAGTAAAATCAGATCAAATATTATAATTAATTAAGTAAGTTTAAAATTGAAAATAAAAGGCAGTTTAGTAAATAAAATAGATATGAATTTAAATAAACTACATGATTTCTATGCCTTCTGAAGAACAAATGACAAACCTTTTAACAAAATTTGTCATCTCATTAAAAAGAGAGAGAGAAAGAGAGACCAAAACTCTAGTTTAAAACATAAAGAAGGATAATGTTTTAGCACTGATTTGTCACTTTATTTTATTTAATTATTGTTTTTCTTAAAACTGAAAAGGTCAAAATATGAATTCAGAATCTATAACAAATTTTGATTTTTTTTTTAAATAAACCCAAATGGTGATTTTTTAACTAATTTTAGATTACAAATTAGCTTAAAACAAATATATCATGCAAAAGATAACTTTTTATTATTATTATTATTGTAATAATGCTTTATGCAAAGATCTAGTTTTAAATTAACTTTTTAAAAAAATTCATGATATGCTAAGCTTTATTAACACGAATTCATTACATATGAAATACTCATACCCGTAATGAATCCTTCAAAATAATTTTAAACTCATCTAGAATATTGTTATTCATAAGAAATATTGGTATAATGAGATGAATAAAATGAATAATTTTTAAAAGATACTCATCATGGATGAGTGATATTATATCAACCTGATATTCTGCATAAAATACAGAGAAAAAACATACACTAAACTGGCCCAGATTAAAAGTATCAGCTATTCCATGTCACTTTTCAGACTTGATTTATATTAATAGGTAATCTCTTTCATTTCATCCATTTTCAATCTTTTGATTCATTATCAATTAACACCAGCCCATCATTTCTATTTCAGTGGTACTATTATGTTTAACTGCTTATATATATCATTTCTAACCATTAAATAGAATAAAAATATTTCTAACATATTTTTTGTTTTTCTTTACAATGCTTTTTTTAAAACAGAATTCATTTATCTATAAACAAATAAATGCATTCTGCTTTAAATGTTTTTTTCCCTCCTTAATTTGAAACAAATAGGTAACAAATAACTATTATTAGTAAAATAAATAAATCTAAATAGGAAGTGCACATGAATAAAGTTTTAGGATATAATTGTTTACAGAATATATATAGAAGAAAATATAAATATATTTATACTTACATACATGAGAGAATACTTAACAATTCAATATTCATTTTGTTTTCATCAATTTTTGTTAAGATTAACAAACTGAAGCTACATGTTAATGAACAATTGAGAAAGATGACAATTTTTAAAGCTAATATTTCTTAATAATGTTTAAAGCATACTGGTTGGAAAGAAACTGATTACCACTTGTAGCAGGTGCAAATGCATCCAATAGAAGTATCGGGTACCATAAGTATCAGTACTTGTAACTGATACAGTAAAATTAAACATCAACCTAAACTTAGCTTATGCTATCTTTAAGCATAAAATAATCACTACTAATACCAAATTATATTTATAAATATTTTATCTTATATATATATTACTTAGTTTTCATATTTTACAACTTTATGACTACAGCCAATATGAGAATTCTAGAGCCTCAAAACCAGGAGACTTTTTCGTTTAAAAAAACAGAATGGCATTGTCTTTTCTCTCGGATAACAATAGAAGGACCCCAGTTAAGCTATAACTGAAATGCCTGCCCATTTATCCACAATAATAAAACACTCTATGCTTGCCTTTTGCAGTTTGGCGGAAGGATTTGCTTAATTTGTTGTCAGTTGCTAAATTTAACGCATATTTTAAGGATTTTAAGAACTTTTTTTATGCACTTTATCGCTGCTATATAATTAGGAGCAAATTTTAAAAAATAAAATCAGGATAGACAAATTAAACATAACGTTATCATCTACAACAGTGCGAACTAGAAATTCGAATCTCCTTCAAATTTTTTTCTCCAAAAATGTATTGCTTATTTATCACATAGGACAGCTTTGATGAGTTAATAATTTTCAATTTTTAAATAATAAAAACAAAGTTATTTTAAAATTACTATGGGTAATAAATTTTTCTCATAATCAAAAGAATCCATGCATAAAAATTCATCGAAATATATACACTTTTAAATGTATAATATGAAACTTAAATGGCAATATGAAATACAAATCAATATATATATATTTTTTTACGCGTCTTCAACAAGGATGTTCCTAATAGGGTGAAGAGAAAACTGCATTACTTAAAAATATTTCCTAATTTATTTTATAAGAGTAATATTTTTATTTCCAACTTTTATTATTTACAACCAATTCATATTTAAGAGATTTTTAGCTTAAGGTTGTTGGGTTTTTTTTCCCCACAAAAGAGTTTCATACTTTAAAACAAATTTGCAATTAAATAGTCATTTTTATGCTAAAAGTTTCCTGACTCTTTTATAAAATTAAATGTTTAATATCAAGTATCCATATTTCTTTTGTCAGTTTTTAATTTTTATATCTAAAATAATTTTTCTTCTTTTTTTTTTCTCTTTACATACTGAGAAATATAATTTTAATAACTTTTTAATTTGTAGAAATTCTATTTAAAAAAATACAGAACATTTCTTCAAATTTGCATCTAAAATAAAGAAATGCTTGTTAATTTCGATTCAAAGCAGTGTAAAATATTACCAATTATATTATAAATTTTATTTAGAAGAAAATATTTTTATTTGTAGAACATACATGTTAAAAAATATAATAGAAAAGAATATTATTTATAAATTCAACAGAAGTGTGTGTGTGTTGAAAATAAATACCACATTTTATTTCAAAATTGTATTCACATCTGATTTTAATTATTTTTAACAATCACTACATTTATCTAAAATATGGAAAATTGGGGGGGGGGGGGAGAAGATTGCTACAAATTGCTCATATATAAGAACTAAAAGTTTTACTAAAAAAATCTAAATAATCAGTATCAATAAACATAAACAAAGACCTTTTAAATTTTTCCCCGCTAGAAATTCTTTATGTTTTACTTTTATGCATAAAAATACTTAGACAGAGCTGCCTTTAAAAGTGTAATAAAATGCACAAGGAAATTGCAATCTTTGATTGAATGTAAAATTTTCTTTTACTGATAAATGTTTTATATCCATAGTTACTGTTTTCTATCCCACCTGTTCTTGACTTTGGAAAAATGACATAGATAACTGTGCATCAATCACAATCAGTGCTATCGGCACTTGATACAGAACATAACTGTGAATTCCCTTTATTTCAACATTTGAGCCCTGTGCTCAAACACCTTAATCGAAATTGAAAATTTCATTTAAAAGCAGAAAAAAATGCCTAAAGAGATATTTTGATAAAAAAAAATTTATCCAAAGCATTCTTAAATTCCATTCGATGAATTTAATGTTTCACATAGAAGATTCTTATCACTGACAATATAAAAAATTACTACAATATTATTTCAAGTTTTACATTGTTTTGTCAATTATTTTACATGTCACAAAAAGAAAGAAAAAAAAAGAAATTAATTTTCCGATTAATATCAAATACATAAATATCTGTCAGTAAAATTTTACACACATAAAAAAAATATTTCATTTTGCAAACATGAAATAAAAAGTTATTGATAATGCCATCATCATTCATTCAAATTGAAAAATTTTTATAACCTCAATCATTCAAGAGCCACAGATGTTTTTTAACAACTAATCAAAAAATGCTATGTAGATTTTCAATTTTCTGGATTTATAAAAAGGCAAGTAGAATTATGATTAAAAAAATGATGCATGATCTAAAAATCTATTGTAAGATGTAAATCCACTTATTAGTAAAAATATAGGTAATTTGTTATCAGAAATTATGCATCTTATGCGAAGGGAAAATTTTCATTCTTTAATTAATTCAACAGATACAGTCAGAAATTATATGCAAAAACACAATTCAAATTAATTTGGTTTTCTAGAACAAAATAACCAGCATTTTTAAATGAACAAGGGAACAGTCACTAAGCCGTTTGGTTAGAACAGTTAAATGTAACTGTGTAATAAATCGTAGATGAATAAAAGAATGAAATACTAGAACATGATAAATAATTAAATTATTATAGTTGAGAAAAATGTGAATATATACTAAATAGAAATGTTAACAATGAGAGTTAATTTCCAAGTAAAAATATAACAAAACCGATTTAAAAATCCATCAAAGTGAACATAAATGTTCTTAATATTAAAATGATATTTCCTAACTTAAATATATAAGCTATACAAATGAATACTGACTAAATTTGTCTTGAATAATGATAAAAGTATATATGATTAAAAATATTTCTTTGAAATGGTAGAGGTTAATAATTACAAAAGGAATAATAAGCTTAAAAATAAAATGGTATTTTATCCATCATCAGATTATCAATTAATTTTTAACAATTTATGAAATTTTCCAAGAATGACAAATTTGTAGATTCTAGTAAAGTCTAAATATTTATATAATCAAAGATTAAATGTAATTGATAGACAATAATGTCAATTGAAATAAACACTGAAAGGAAGTTTTAGGAAAATTCACAATTACCATTATGAGCATCATATATAAATATATTTAAAAATCTTTTATTACTCCTCAGTATTGTCTTAATTAAACAAACATGTTAAATCATAGCAGAAATTTAATAAAAAGAATAGTTTATTAATAGAGCTTTCTTTCTATTAATGAACCTATTTATGTTCCAACACGGGCAAAGCGCAACAAACAAATATTTACAAATTTATTTTTGTAATTTTCATTCAAACTTCATTTCATGCCTACAATTAAGATCATCTATAAAGGCTTTCACTCAGACAGAAAAGTCTTAATGAAACTATAAAAAACATTTGGTACTGTTAAAAAAATGTAAGACATTTCATTTCACAACACATATATATAAGATGAAGTAAAATGTATTTTAATTCATTGTTTGGCAACAAACAATGAGTTATTGGCAATAAACAATGGTTACTGGCAAAAAACAATGAGTTATTTCTGGATTACAAATGCACCACATATATTAACGAACTTGAGGCATTTCTAGTTCATGATAGTGGGAGTAAAGAAATGTGCAATTGGTAATTTTCAAAACCAAGCTAAGCAATAGACTAAATCATATTTTTACCTTCGGTTGATTATATGAGTCATAAACCTCTTATTATGGTTAATAAAGACAATTTCCTTAATCACACACTGATAGAAAAATACTAACAGTGCCTTATTCAAGAATTCAAATATCAGAACAAGACCACACCCACAAAATTTTCTAAATCGTAATACAATGATGGCTTTTCTAAAAAATTTTTTATTTAATGTTTCAGATGCAGCACAATTCCTTCCCTTTAGTAGGTTTTTTTTTATATAATTTTGTCTTTTGATATATTTTATAGCTTAGAAGGTTATTGAATATCAATAACTAGCTGTTTTTGATAGAGAATGGTCAATTTTTTAGTTGTCAATAAAAGAAAATTACAAAAAAATGGTTTATAATGTGTCTTTTTTATAACTTTCTTATAACAAACTTTATACTTTCATATTAAATATAAAAACGTCTCACCTTTCCAGTTGCCTTTTTGTAACGTGTGATTGCCAAGTCCATTAAATCACGTACAAGTATATCACCTTTGCCGCAGGGAACGATGACACGCACGTTTCCGAAATAAACTGTCACTTTCATTTTGTTTCTGTATTTTGGAATGTTTATAGCTTTTTCTATACACAATCAACACAGACTGAAATATATAACACACATTTGATTCCCGAGTTTCTCCTTTGAGCAAATAATTCATGTAATAAAAAAAATACTATACAGTTCTATATTTATATAAATCAAGTTCGAACTATTATTGTGGACGGAATGTAAATTTTGGACGTTAATATAACAAAACCACAACACTTACAACTGATATCGGTCATTGCTGACAGTTACAACTAACAGGCACATAAAATTCATATTTACTGTGACTATCACAGCATTATTTTACAACTGAAACCGCATATGAATCAGGTAGACAAGAAGTGATTCCAATCATTTTTCACATAATTATTTCAAACCTCAATATTTCGTGGAATGAAATAATTTGATGGAAAGCATGTTTCTTCTATTACTTCAGGACAACAATTACGATAAATAGTGTTCTGTACATTTTGATAAAAACTTGTACTATAAAAAAGATTATTCATGAAATTGCATAGAAATAGTTATAGAACTTTACAATCAGACACAAATTAAATTTTCAATAGAAACATTTAAGCGTTTTCGCAGCTTGTCACATTTGTTGTGGTCGTCTTCTTCGGTAAAGAATGTGGAAAAATTCCTAACTTTAAAAATTCTTTTGTTGTGGTTTGTTTTCTCCACCGTCTTCCTAATATCATGAAAAAATTCTAATGATTATTTTGGTGTGAGATCGAGAATTAAATTTATTTACAGAAATTGATTATTTAACATGCTTTTTTTTACCTTTAAATATCTTGAAGTTTTTTTTATCGTTCTAATGAAATAATTAAGAGCATAAATGAGTGACAAAACATTATGACACATTAAATAGTCAAGAAAATAATTATGTGAATTTACATATTTGTGAAAATGACATTGCACATAAATTTTTATCTTAGGCCTTTCATTCTTGCTATAAATGTAAATCAAAATATTGAGTTAAAAAAAACTAAATTGGCATAGTGGCTGAAGAATACCCATCTTACAGTTGTGCACTCCAGATGAAAAATTGATATTTGATGCAAGAACAAGGTGCCAAAAAAGCATTTTATATTGTTTCTTTATTTTTTTTATCATTTTAGGTGCTTTAATTTATTATTAAAAAGAAAATAATCAAAACAGAATTGTGTCATTGAACTAAAACATCTCAGCACTAATCCACAAGTTTGTGGGATTAATTATGGTTTGTTATTTACTAAAATATTTGAAAGCAGCTGATGTTAGATAAATATAAATATGTAATCATTTATATATTAGCGTTTTAAACTTATCATTCCAAAAGTAAGAGAATTATTGATTACTTTATAGGTATCGCATATCTCCTTTTGTTATCTGTCAATGTGAACTAATTTCCAGTTAGTATCTCTTCCCAGCCTTAGCTCTTATTTTCCTATTAGTTATATAGCTCAGAAATGTTAACTCTTGTTTGATTCGTATTCTTATATTTATTAAAAAAACGTGAATATGGATTTATGACGTCATATTTTGCAGAAAGTTATTTGTGTGAATTTACTTTCCGAACATGAAATCTTGAATAAGCAATATACTTTTTGTGTAAAATTCATAAACTCCAGCTTTAAAATATCATTCCTTATTTCTGACTTAGCTCATATTTATTTGTAGATATACACTTTTTAAAACTTCCTTATAGCGTAATTTTGAGTTCACTTTGAATTATCAATATGTTAACACTTTGATAAACAACTCAATACGGTACATTTTACAAAAGGGTGAAAACGTTTAGATAAAATTAAAAGGCTAAATTTTGGGACTTCAAATGCCATGTCTTACATATTTGGATAAAATTTTTAAGAATTAAAACAGAATAATTGCAACAGATTAGATGCTATAGTTTTTCATTTTAATTCCAAAGTAGTTATTAGTTTCCACTTTTAGAAGTTTTTAAATATTTATTTTATATTTATTTTTAATTAAAAATTGGTACTATTGAAGTATAATCAAACAATTTGTATACATTGATTAATTTAATGAATCATATTTTTAATTTAAGTGAAAAGAATTTTCAAATATTTATTATGAAAGCAAGCTAATTATGAGTTCAGGAAATTTTTAGAGCAATTCTTAAAAAAAAAAAAATCTAAAAATGTCCTAATTTTGGGCTTCTGTTTAAAGATTTTTAATATAGTGTTTTAACAATTGTTATTATTTTATTAATAAAAATATTTATCTAGTATAGAAGATGTCATGTCTTAAAATTTAAATTTTAAGGTAAAGCTGTTTCTCGTTGCTTTTAAATTTAATATTGATTACTGATTAAGAACTCTTTTTTTTAAAGTATAAAACTGTTGTATGAAATAAATTTCACTGTGTTTTTGAAATTAAAAGAGAGTGATAGATGTTTCACAATTCAGTCAATATTCTGATATTATCTTGCCTTATTCAACTTTTAAACTATAATATAACCCTGATAACTTAATGTGAATCATGGGACTACCATCTTGAAAAAATACTGAGTTACATTTTATATAAAAATAATTACTAATGCTTTATCACAAAAGAGAAAGATGTAAAAGAACTGGGAATAAAATTAATTAACCTTTTTAAACTGAGAATTGTAACTATATTTGTAAATTTATTTAATTGATTAGGGGGAAAAATTTTCATCTTTTAAGTGATATATATTTAGATCAGATAGTTTCTTTGCTGTTTTATTTTCTTGATACTAAAAAATTATTTCCTGTTACAAAAAAAAAAGTGCTTACTATTATTATTTATTTTTGATAATTGTTTGTGTATGTTTTTGATCTGAAGCAAAGTCATATTCATCTTAATTTAAGTATTGTACTTTGACTTCTGTTATTAATCTGACATCTTTTATTCCTTTTCAGGTTTAAAAAGGGCTACATAATATCAGAGTTTTGAAAGTCAGTTTTGTATTCAAGATTTTTATTTCAGCTATGTTTGAAGTAAGTTATTGGTAAAAATTTCCAAAATATATTTATTATTCTAATTATTTTTCATATTTAAATACTTAAATAAATAATATTTGAATCGCATTTAGATACATTTGCATTTCTAAAGCCGTTGGCAACAGTTAAATTATTTTGCGGATTTTAGTTATGTATATTAGTTAAATCATTTTGGCATGTTAGTTTGGCAATTTTTTTACGATCGTAAACGGGAAAAGTACTTATACTTGTACAGAAGAAAACTAATAAAATATCTTTTATTGTTGATAAAATAATGGAATGCTCAATATTAAGCAGGAACCTTATTTAGAAGATTGTCTGTTACAGTTACTCTGATGATATAACTTCAAGTTTTTGTACTGTTTCTATAATCATATTCCCTTGAATGTAAAACTTTGTTTAAAAGCTATATATGTAAAACTTTGTTCATGTTATCTTATGAACTTGATAATTAAAATAATTTTGATTAGATTTAAAATAATAAGAGGTATATTGTAGAGAAAGTGAAGATCTGATCCAAATTTATTTATAGGCCATCCAGTTCAAACAGAATGAATATTGTGATTGGTTGAAATTTCCATTTCGCCATAGCTTCCTGAATTTTGAATATAGAAAGATGATTCAAATCAAGAAAGTAGCCCCTCATCATAATAAATAACTTTTGTACTAAAAGATTTTTTTTCTTTTAAATTTCAACTGTATTTTAAACTAAGTTTGTGAAACCTCATTTGAAGGCTTTCCTCTGTTGTATTTTTTTGTAACTTATTTTATCCCTATAACTCTTATTTTAATGAATATTGAGAGATGAAAATTATTGAAAATTGTGTTGATGAGTAAAATATTTTGTCAGAAAGAACTTATTTTTATCTCCCACTTTGCCAATAAGAAATTATCATACCAAAATATTATTAGATATTACTACTAAAAATAATTAAAAAATAAAGTTTTAAATCTTTTTGTGAAATAAATGAAATAAAATTTATAATGGAGCAAATTATTGATGAGGAAAGGAGTTCCTTGTTATTTTCATTCTCAACATTAAAAATTAGTTTGTACATTCAGGATTGCAAAATTGTGTATATATGCTACATGTCTTATTTTCATCTAATCTTTTGTTAATGTTATTGCCAAATGTCTTTATTTTATTCTTGTCTTGCTTAAAATTGAGTATTGAGAATAAGACATTTAATTAAATGTGTTGTGGTAACTTTTACTTAAAAAAAAAAAGAATCTTAATATAATTAGTACTTATTCAAAATTTAACTAATAATTTTAGGTTATTTTATAATATTTGAAATGTACAGAGGAAGGCTTGCTTATCAAATGTATAATTAAATTTATTTTTCATCAGTTTAATATTTTAAAAATGTATTAAAAGATCTGTAAAAAGTCAAAATAATTGAATCATAAATAAAAAGACTCATTTTAATAGAGAGTTTAATAATTTGAAATATGTGTAAAATTAAGCTATAAAAATTTCTCCCCTTAGATTTATTCTGAAGTACGAGCCATTATATCCTCAAATGTGGTCAGTGCTATTGAAGGATGTGTATTTGACGCAATCAAAGAACGAATCTTTACTGCTAAAGTAGAAGAAGTAACGGCTGAAGATGAGATACAATACCACCTCTCTGGTACATTGGATGGAATCCTCATAGCTAAAAATAAGTTGGAAGAATTACTGAATAGCATACACATAAAGAGGCTGGCCAAAGAAACCAATGAATTAGATAACACTACATTATCAGAAGAAAACAGCAGTCTTGCTGATGAAGGTAACACATCTTATGATAAGGAAGGTACAGACAAAACTTCTTGTCTATCAGATGACAAAGAACATGAAACAAATGCATCATCTAATGGCTATGTGAGTACTAACACTGAGAGCAGCGTGAAGACTTTGAGGATGAAACCTTTATCAAAGAAATTGAGGTAAAATATATGTATTAGTATTTTTTAATCTTAATTTCCTAATTTTTGTCTTTATTTATCCCATATTAACTTCAACCCAAAATGTTCTTTTATTTCCTGATGCATTTCCTATTTTTACTATCTCCTATACATAGTATATAGAAAGTTTAGTAATTGTCAAAAATTTAGAATTGAAGATTTTGATGAATTTCCTTGTTTAAAACCTCCAAAAGTTCGTAAAACACATTTTTGGAGAATGTCCGTCTGCCTGTGGCCAAAATATTATTAGATATTACTACTAGTTAACATTAACTCCAAAATGCTTTGTACCAGATAATGGAAATTTGGTATATGGTCATTACACCAAACTTTCAGATTTCTAACAAATTTGCAGTTAAATCTGTTCAGAGGAAGATAGCCTGTTTGAATGTTTGAATATAATTTAACATGATATTTACAAAATGAAGAGAGCTAGATACATAAAATTAGGTACACATATTTAACATCTATAATGTAGATATCTGTCAAATTTGGAGCCCAAAACAACAATGGATTGACTGTTAGGCGGTCGTACTATCAGAAACTGGTAAATGTGTCCATTCTAACATGCAGTGACGTAAATACATCAAATTTGGTACAGGATTTTGCGACTACAAATGTGGTTTTGTAGCAAAGAAATTCCTTTTGGAATCTCAATAAAATTACTGAAGGGATTGTTCACTTTGCTGTTAGCAAACATTAGTTTGCGATGTAAGCAGAAATCAGTTTATTATCATCTTGCTACTCTACTAATTATGAGTATGTGTAAAATAAATTGAAGCTTAATTTTAAACTTTTCTCCTTTTTTGCCACATAGCTACAAGATTATATATATATATTATTAATATGCATAAGGGTTAATTAATTTTTTCTCTATCAAGTGGTTTATAGTAACTCTCAAATCAACCTACAGAGGAAATTCCATTATCTGTGATTGACTTTAGATATGTTAATTTCTCTTTATCTCTGGGGAAAGAAAGATGATTAAATATTTAATGTCTTTATGGGAGCAATGGATAAGCAATATATCCACTTTCTAAACCCATTTAATTAGTTTTACATGCAGGGAAAACTGGAAAAGTCATTTAAAAAAAAAACAGAAAAATGCAGGGAAATTTGAAAATTTTCATATTATGGGAAATACAGGGAATTTTAAGCTTCTTATTTATTTTTTTCCCATCTAAATAATACAGGGGATTTTAAGTTTCTTGTTTATTTTTTCTCATCCAAATAATGCCGATCTCTAAAAACTGCAAGAATAAAAAGATCATAGTCATAGCTTCCAAAAATGAAATAATACCATTTGAGATTGTGTAATGCAGAAACTCGCTTCTTTTCTCTCTCCTCTCTTTTTCTGTATAGATCATTCCAGTTTAGATTTGCAAAACAGTTGTGCATGATATTCCTGAATTGCAGCAATTGAGTAAGACTTCTGCAACATGATACTTCTGCGACTGCACAAAATAGAATACATTTCTCTAACTGGATTGGCAATATTCAATCTGTGGAAGCAGTTTGGTGGTGTTTAGTCTACCATTCTTGAGTTTATTGAATGATTTTTTTATTATTTGAAAAACTGTGAGCTTATTCAAAGGTGATTAGAGAATATTTTTAAATCAATGAGCAGCTTAAAATCTGTATGTAATACGATTTGGATGGATTAAAAAAAATCAATCTTGATTTCGTTGAATAGTTTTGAGAAATTCCAGAAAATCTATTTGTTGTGTACTGTTTGCTTTGTAAGAAGGTAATAAGTCTAAGTAATATGGGAAAACAGGCAATTATTAGTCATGTCAAAAAGGAAAATATATAAGACTGTATGCCATTTCAAAAGAGCCCTCATTGATGCTGGATTTAGTATCTAAAAGGATTACATGTCAAATCTGAAAATGTCAGAGTTAATATCCAAAAATAAATTGATTTCGAATTTTTTAGTTCAAGAACAATAATTTCAGACTGAATTTTTATGGGCATTAAAACTTGTTGCATCACATTCATCCTTTAATTCATTCAGCGATGAATCAGAAATATTTTCACATATGTTTATTGAAGGTGAAATAGCAAAAAAATGTATGTTAAGCCATACAGAAATGTTGTACCTTATTTATTATGGACCAGGTCCATTAGCTCTATGAAATTTATGGCTGAAAAATCTGCAGAAATTGATACCCAGATACTTGAATTTGCACAAATGAGTAAATAACAACAACAAAATAAATAGATTCATTATAAAGATTTTCTTTGCATTATAATTGTTTATTATTAGTAGTAAATAATAAAACTTTTCATCATCCTTCTTATATCAAAGGTTTTTCTTGAAAGAGCGCCCGAGAAGTAGCCAGCGTACCCGAGCAAGACTTGCCCTTCAACTGAGAACCTTGAAAAAGAAATCAATTCTTCGAAATAAGCCCCAAAGAGTGTCGAGGGTTTTACGTAATGATCCTGACCGATTGATTGAAAATCTTCAACAAATGAAATTGGCAACTGAAGATTCTGATGTGGATTCAGGTGGAACAGATGGAAAAAGTAAAACCCATGTGAGGCTACCTTGTAAAGCAAGGAATCATGATTCAGTTTCTGGGTACAAACACTTCTGTGAATTGTGCTCGTTCAAAACAAAGCGCAGTAGCCATTTTCTGAAGCACATGACTGTTCATGAAAAGGTAATATAGTTAATGCTATTTTATTTTTAAATAAATAAAATTAATTCAAAACTTCACTTTAGTTTAGAATTTTAGGTAGCATGGTTCTCAACTGTTTGAAGTTATATATAATTAAGAATCTAAAATATATATACCATTATAAATATATTTTCCAGCTAAAAATAAGACATGAATATATACATACAATAATAATAATATGTGTATTATAGAATAATAGTGTATAATTAATAATAATTAATAAATGTTCTAAATGAGTGCTCATAATCAAAGAATAAGAATTTTGATATATATTTTTTCTGTTAGATTCATAAAAGAAAATTATATACAGTAAATTAGTAATAGATTCTAATGCATAAAGAAATTATTAGTATTCTATTGCCGATTAATTGATATACCCTGCATTGTTTGAGATAAAATTTCCTACATTTTTAATATTGGAAAATTAATAATTTCATTGTCTGTCTTAAAAATTTCATTAAAATCTTGGTTTAGTATTTGTAAAAAATGCTTTATGTAATGTGAAAAAGTAAACATCTGTTATTAGCTTTCAATGGAATCCCAATCCTCCTGAAATAAATACTTAAAAAATAATTTATTTGAAAGGAATAATTTATATAAAATATTAACTACACAAAATCTTTCTTTTATCTGTAATTTTATTTCTAATTAAAAATGAAGGTCTTTTGCACCAAAAATAAAGTTATATTTTTGTTATATTGCAAAGTAATGGAATTTTTAATATTAAGATCAAATCTACATCTGCCTTTAAAAGCTAATTTTAAAGAAAATAAAAATCCAAATTTTAAACAAAACATTTTATAATTATCAAAACAAATTTTTTTAAAAAGTATAATTTCATATTCAGTAAAGTTTTTATGTAGAAGCTATATTTCTAAAATTAATGTAATATAACATTAATGTACATGTACTTTTAAGTTGTAGGTCCTGCTATATAAGATTGTACAGCATGTATTTAAATTATTTTTAAGTAAAAAGCATCAAATTTGTACAAAGAAATATGTAGTTAATACTTTTATTAGCTCAAACAACATAAATGTTGTACTTTTCATCATTAAAAGAATTTATCCATTTGGAAGTATATGCTACTTCTAATTACTTTTTAAATTATCTATTGGGAGGCAATTACATTAGACATCCTTCATATTTACAGAAATGAAAAATTTAGCATTTATAATATTCAAGTTATAGTATAATGGTTAAAAATTGGATTTTCTCTTTTGAATTTAAATAAGTTTTAGCAGTGACATTGCAATTCCTTGGGTACATTTCCTTTATTCTTTTAATTTGGATAATTCTTTAATTTTTTCTTAATTAATATTTAATTCTTTTAATTTAGCATTATCAATAATTTGGCCCCTGAATTTGTTAACTGTATCTGTTTATTAAGTATAAATTTTACTTCCCTGTCATATTCATGTCTATAAATTCAGTTAATTGGTTTAATAATTCATTTAGTGTATGAATTACCAATATCTTTAAAAATAAATAAACAAGCCAGGTTTTTGGTACCATTCTGAATACATTTTTCATATTACATTATATTGGCATTTTACTTAGCTTGATGCCTGTTTAAAACAAAATAAATTCTCATAATGATTGAGCTATGTCATTTGTTGGATAGTGATAGTCACAAAATAATTATAAACAATTTTTGAGTCTTGATTCTCTTAATTTGCTTTTCTGTTATTTGATTTGGATTTAGTAATTCAAAAGGAGAATGTTTGATTATTTGTTTAGCTGGGTGCTTAATCTTGATTTTTACAAGCTAATGTGTTCATCATTTGGATCTAGTAGGTTCTTACATTATATTATTTGAGGATTCTGCACAAAATAAAGATTCGATGATTCATTTTCATATGAAATATTTTTATTTGGTAAAATATTTACTGCAATTTACTAATTGGTACATGTTTTATTATTTTATAAATAGTTCTCTATGTTCTGGCAATTTTTAATTTTGGCTTACTTCGGTTTTCCATAACTACAGAATTTTACTACTTGTTGGCAGAATTTCATTTCATAAAAAGTCGTCTTTGATATATCTGTTGTTTAGAAAATTGTCAGATGCTGAATTAATCATAAATCATTTCAAAATTCCTCAAACTGAATATTGGTTCTGCTTTTATCGAATTTATGATGTCATTTCGTTAAGTTTTTCTGATCCATCGTGTTCTCTTTAAATGAAACACTATTTTGTTTGTGTGTGTGTGTACGTTTGAATATCTTCTGTGTACTTGCCTTTGGTTTTAATAAAAATACTTCACATTTTTCTGGATACTGAAATGTTACAGCCATTTTCAACTGGAACTTCTATCAAATACATGTCAAACAACAACACACAGGTTATGGTCAAAACCATTGTTGCCAACCAATACATTAGATTCTGAATGTAATATTTTATCTTTATTTTCTCAACATACTTCATAATGCTGTTATGTTCCATATAAATTACTCTGTGCCTTGTTGAAAATTGTTTCAACATATTTTCTGACATTGCAATTAAATATCGGTTTTAAAAAAATCCTGTTATTTAGAGGGTTAATAATTATATTTTATGGACTCTTTATATCTTCCAAATTAACTGATGAATTTTCTGTAGAGAAATCCATATTTTTTATTTCCTTCATTTTCCTTTTCTAGGTGAGCACAATTTACAAGTGCAATCATTGTTCATTCAAGTCTATACGTCTGAGTCATTTACGCAGGCATGAATTAACACATAGTTCCGCAATCCATTCATGCTCTGACTGTCATTATCAGACAAATGACATTAAGTTTCTTCGTAAGCATGCCAAAATCAAACATAGTGGACATGCAAAATCTGACAAAAGCTCTTCACTTGTAAGTTTTCGCTGTTTTTCTTATATTTTGCCTTGTGTGCTGTATCAGATGTTTGTCCTTTTTCTTGTATCTTGAGTTTTAATCATTTAAGATCCAACTTAATGTACTGCATAGATTTCTGTAATTGTTTCTTAAAACACCAAGATTAGGATAATTCTGAAATAAAATTAAATTCTAAAAGCAAAATTATTATCTAAAAATAAATTATAATAATTGTTATATTAATTAAAATTATTATTAAAATTATGGAAGTGTCATTTTCAAAAACTATAGATGCATATAATAATCGTATAAATAAGGTATTCAATGTTTTCTTATGGAAGATTATTTTTAGCAAGCAAATATTGATTATTTTATACTAGATTGAAGATTGCCTTTTTCATTCAGAAGCAGACTGCATATTTACTTTGGCATCTTTTAAAGATTAGTAATAGAACGAAGAAAATAAGTACTACTAGATAACTTTTGCTGAAATGAAAAATCAAAAGAATTAATTTTAAAGTAATCATCAAATATTATTAAGTTACTAAAAAATTATTATTCTAAATAAAATGTGAATAAATATAATAGTTATTTCCTTGCTCCTTATAATTTATAAGATAATTTAAAAGTAACTGACAATATTATGAAGTATTAAGCAGTGTTAAAGAAATTCATTTCATTTATGAAATGTGCAATTTTCTAAAAAACAGTGGACTTTAATCTGAGGCTAAAAACTGTTTAATTACATTTCTACAAGCACTCAATTATTCTACTAGCACTCAATTAAAAAGAAGTTAATTTCCTCTTAACTAATATTTTTACAATATGTATTCTGAAGATCATTAATAAAAAAGAGCCACTGTTGACATTATATTGCGTTTCAGAGTATTTTTACAAAATGTAAGAACATTTAATTTTCTCTTCCAAATAAGACTGATTATCTATTTTAATTTCCAAAAATCCATACATATTAAAAAGACAGGGGAGGGGTGATGGTATTTCTATGGAGTCTATTTTTATTGGAATTCTTTTTATAAATGAGGGAGGAAAGGAAGTAATCTAATTTTTTTTCTTTAAAGTTTTATCCATTTTTTAAATAATTATTTTTTAACATCAAATTTTCAGTATTACATCTGTATTTTTAAATTAATTAGATGAATTATTAATTATAAATTTTGATAAACTTGTGAATTTAAAATAAAAAGGAAATATTTCCCTAAACTGTATGATTTGATTAATTTATTAAAGTATTTTTTAACTATTGTTAAAAAACTATATATTTACAGCTTATTTTAAAACCTAAAATATTTATCAAATTAAGTTGTGGATTTCTCCAAAACTTGAATTACATAACAGAAATAACAGCAAAAACATTATTTATATCAAAATAAAATATTAAACTATTTGCTTCAATTAATATGTATTTAGCTAAATTATGTTCAAGTATAATTTGTTGTTACTTTTTAAATTGTTCCCCCCCCCCTCTGTAAAGAGAACTTTTTCCAGACTTTGAAAAAAGAAAAGGAATTTTAGTATATGTATTCAAAAGCTTATCAAATATTAATTATTCAGTATGCATTTATGATCTGCCATTTTTTTCCTTTATACTCATTAATTAATTTATTCTACTTATTATAGCCTTTCTTACAGTCGCATGTCCTGTAATTCAGCTTATCGAGCCAATTATCAGTTTCGTTTTTATTATTCTAGTGGAACTTTAAAAGAGTCTCTGAAAATCATGTTATAATGCATGTTGTAAATAGTTATGACATTCAATTTGTGTTTCAAATATATTATTTGTAGTCTGTGCATATATTTATTTATTTTTCCCACATTGTTTAGTTATCATTAATTTATTATATAGCTGAGGCAATACACAATTTTTTGAACAGTATACTATGTTTCATAGACTATTTAAGCTTTCGTATGCATAGGTTTCAGACAAAAAAAATTTATATTTTTCCCATTTAAAAATTTAAAATATATATATATATATATATATGTATATGTATATGTATATGTATATGTATATGTATATGTATATATATATATATATATATATATATATATATGTCATGACTTTTTAAAAAAAAATTTAACACTTCACCAATTGTAAAGATATTTTTACTGCTAACTCCAAATAGCGAAGAGTGTTCAGTGAGTTGTTGTATATATGTTTTTATAATTATTTTATAATATATTTTCTTCATTTTCATAGGTCTTGAGCTGTCCACATTGCAGTTATCAGACCACAAAGCAGCACTACTATGACAGGCATCAACGTTTACACTGTTCCAAGCGAGGGTTCATCCATCAGTGTGAGCAATGCTGTTACAAAACACACCGTCGAGAACACTATGTGCGACATGTTACTAGTGTTCATGGTGAGCAACGACCCTATCTCTGTCATGTCTGTGGAAAAGCCTTCAAACGAGGAGATGCTTTGCAACAACATCACCAGACCCATTCTGAAGTGCAGTCTGAAAATGCTAACTACAAATGCTCCATTTGTGAAAAACAGTTCCGATCTCAGTCCCACCTCTTTGAACATAAAGCTGTACACTCAGAGTACAGATCATTCCTTTGCGAAATCTGTGGCGCTTCATTTAAAACGCGATCAGTTCATCGTAAGCATGTGCAGAGCATTCACCGTAATCCACGCTCATTTTCATGCGATGTGTGCAGTAAGAAATTCAGTACTCAGTACACTTTGAAAAGGCATAAGAAGATACACACCGTAAAATCAGGTATAATTCCAAAATCCTTATTGAACAGTTCTACAACAACTGAGATTGACACATCTTTGAAGAATTTCTTCCCTGAAACCGTCACAATTCCAAGCATTTCTGCCCCTTTAACAGTTGATTCTCATGCTTCTGTATTACCACCCACTGTCTGCCCCGTTTCATTACCAACTACTGGTTGTGCTGCATCACTTCCAACACCCACTATATCAGTCGGAACATCAGAGGTTTTACCTATGGTCACACCTCCTGTAATTCAGCCCACAGAGCCAACTACTATTCTTTATTTGACAAACACTTTGCAACAACTTTAAAAAGGTCTCTGAAAAGTATATTATAATGCATGTTGTAAATAGTCATTTATGACATTCAGTTTGTGTTTTAAGTGTAATATTTGTAAAAAATTGATGTAAAAGTTTTGTGTCCATACATTTATTTATTTTTTCCTCATTGTTCAATTGTCATTATTGTGTTGTGCAGCTGAGACAATGCACAAATTTTTGAATAGTGTTTTATCCTTTATAGAAGTTAGTAGAATATTTAGACTTTCATGTACAAAGTTTTTAGACAGATTTTATATATGTGTTGCCATTTAAAATATTTAAGTAATAACTATAAATTCGTGATTTTTCTTTCTTTAAGTAAAATGATTTAATAGAGCTTCACCAATTATAAAAGGTATTTTTGCTGCTAATTCCAAATTGGCTTTAATCATTTTGAGAAACAAAGAACTGCTTTTCCAGGGCTGAAATATATATTTATTGTTAATGATATAACTTAATTCCATTTACCAATTCTTTCATTAAATTTCCATATATCTTAAATTTGTCCTATTTTTAGAAGCGAAAAGATTCTTCATCTAGTCCCCTTGCCAAATAATGAGACATGAAAGTTTAAAACTTTTGATTTTAAAAGTGTAAAGTATAGGCCATTATAACCTGGATAGTTTAAACACATTTTAATGGTTTTGAAGTATTTTTTTTTTCTAATTTAATAATGCACAAATAAATTTTTGTAGTACTGGTTAATTTTTTATTTCTATTTCATATAATAGAAAAGGTTTGTATCAAAAACTGGTACAAATCTAATAAAATGCTGTCTGTCATTAAAAAAAATCAATCTTTTATTTTTATTATTTATTTGGAAAATATAATTGTTAACCTTCTAAAAGAAATGATACATCAATAATAGTTGCTATTTCTTATTTTTTACTTAATTTTGATCTCTGATTGATAAATCAAGTTGCAGAATTTTTTTGAATTTAAATTTGATTAAATGAAAGGACAATTAATTAAAAAGAAAAAAAATCTCATATAATTTTCTTAGCTCTCACATATATTTTCCTATGTATTGAATTTCAATGAATATCCTAAATAGTATATGCCTTTTAAGTGAAGTGCTAAATAATTTTGCAAATCAACATATAAATAATTATAATTTCTTTGTTAAGAAAAAAAAATCCTTGGAAATATAGTTAAGCAACACTTATAATACTTTCAGTGGATTGACTCAAAATTACATATATTTGAAATTTTAACAAACAAATTTGGTTATTAAAAATTTAATGCTACCATGTATTGAATTTGTATAATTCATTTAAAAGTAATTTTAAAAAAATTGCAATAGTTCAAGTCTATTATTGTATGGCATTGCAAACAATAATTAAATTTTAAAAATGAAACATTTACCAGAAAAGTGATAATAACCACCTTTTTATTGTATATCTTCTGCACTATATTGGCTGCATTGTTGACTCTAAAACAAAATTTATAAGAAAGGGAATTTAATATTTTTAATTGACTGTTATATCCGTCCCTTTGTTCTATGGGTAAATCTTGACATAAAAACATCAGGAAAATGTACAAAACTTTTACAAGTCTTGTAAATATGTAACTATGAGCATGGGTTTTAACCTTTGAATATCAATGGTGTACATTTTATGAAATATATCAATAAATTTTATGGGAAATTGCATTTTTCCTCCCCTTGAAATGTTATTCATCTTTCATAAAAAAAAAAAGGAGGAAATAATAAAATTGTAAAAATTACAAAATGTATTGTACATTGTCATTTTGTTTACTTAATATTTCCATTTTATATATTTATATATATAAAAAAACTATTGTAACCCGATTTTAAATGTTGTATGGAAAGTGATACATTCTGGATGTTTATTTTCTCATTGAATTGGAATCATTTTCATTTAAATGAAATCATTGGAATTGCCAGATTGTAATACATTCTTTTTTCAGATTTAAAAAAACTATTTCCGTTTATTAAGTTTATTCTTTGATATGCATATCCAAATAGAGTGTTAACCATTCCATTTTGATTTTTTTTGTTTGTTATTTGAATGTGGAATTGTGGGATATTTTATAAATTACCAGTTCTTTGGTTGGTCAACTGCAACCTTACTTAATCTTGCTTTGTTTTTTTATTTTAATATATTTCTTTATTTCTAATATATTTCCGTTTTCTGTCTGTTTTTCTTCTAAGAAAGATTTAAGCATTTAGAATTTGATTCGTCATTGATTAAGTTAAAATCTAAGATTTATTATTTTTTTTATTGAAAATGAATAGAATTTAGTTTTATTCTGCCATAATTTAAGTTATGACTGACAAATTTTCTGGAGAATTTATTAGATGTTTGTTTAAAGAAACTTCAGACACATTGAAACTCGTGAATTTTTAAGATCATTATTTTTAAAAAAAGCCAAAGAAAAACCTCATCTGTGCTTATTTTTATGGTGCAATATTTGGATTTATATTCATTCATAAGTAGCAGAATTTCTTTATATACATATACAGATTTTATTTCATTTCAATTGATAGATTTGACATTGATAGATTTTCCCCATAAAATAAGTTAAGCAATGAAAATTATATTCCAATTGTAACTCTCATTTGTAAAGATTTTTAGATTTCACCTTTCTTTCTAGTATTTAAGAAAATCTGATTATATTTCAATTCTATATAATCATTTAAGAAGGAAAAACTTCTTTGTATTTGTATTTTTTTTAACACTTAGACCATTTTATAGACTTAATATTAAATGTCTTAATATGAAAATACTGTTCATTTTCAATATGTGTTTCTTTTGGATTATTTTGGATTGAATATTTATGATTGAATTAATTTCTGTACAATCAAATAACCTAAGGAAGTTTGAATTATTAATATTTCATATGTTAACAAATACCACATGCTTTAAATTTTCTTATATCAAGATAATACATACATGTATATATAGTATCCATATCAAAAATTACAAATTATAGTAGATTAAGGATTATGTCTCATTGTATGTAAAATGTTTTTAAAAAAACATTCAGATCTGTGATGCAATGTGATTTGGCAAATTAAAATATTGTGATAGCATTGTATTGTGTAAAATAATTATGTTAAATTGAAATTATGGAAGCACTTTCATATATGGAATACTTAGTTATGGGACCATTAGTTTTGTCCTTTGATATAGCAAGTGAGAGTAGACCAAAATGTTAATCCTTATCAGATTTTTTAAATTTATCGGAAATATTATAAATATATGATAAAATGAATGAGATTCTTAATTTAATTTTGAATAGTAATTTTCAATAGTAAAAATATTAATCTGTATCAGGTTTTTAGACTTTGAGAAATAAGGTAAATCTATCAGTGAAATGATTCAGGTCCTTTATTTGTTTACAAATAATTTCCAAAAATAAGTAATTTTAAAAATATTTTGCCTTTTCTAAATATGTTGATTTCATAAATCCTGGGTGGGGGGGAATCATTTGAACTCGTTAGTGGTTGGTACCTATGAACAGAAAGGGGGAAATTCAATCTTCATAGTAAGTAAACTTCAAAATAATGTAAAAATCATGAAGTTACTTTTTGGATTCATTTTAAATAATAATTAAATAATGAACTATTAATTGATACTCTAAATATCATTTGTTTGAAAAAGAATTAACTTTTAAAAATAATATAATTTTTTTGCATATAAAGTTGTGTTTTCACTGTATGTTTATCAGAATATTCTGACAAATGTTTATTTTTTTATCATTGTTTGTTTATCTGATTTGTCATTAGCATGGTGCTAGTGTAAAAGACAAAAACTTTTTTGTAGATTTAAAGGTGCTTGATTGACTTTTAAACTTAAAATTTGTGATTCATTTGCCGAAAAGGATCACTTAGTGAAATTCAAATTTATGAATTTGAAATTAAACATCATCCTGCTGATATAGTATAGAAATTTTTAAAGGTGTTGTCAGCTGAAGTATCATTTTTTTTTTATCTGTCCATAATTCAAAATTATGGTATCTATTCCAAAATTTTTTTGAGGTTTTTTTTAATTGTGCGTATTAATTTAACCAAATGAATTTTATATAAATAATACATTGAATATAATAAATAATACATCGAAACTTCTGTATTACTGCCCCCTCCCTTGATTTTCCAAGTTAATTCAGCCCTTCTGAATTTAATTTTAATTTTTGGAATGCAAAGTTACTTTATAAAGTAAATCCTAATTTAATGTTTTTGACACAGAATTTTGCTACTTATTTCTTTAAAAATGTTTTAATCGAGTGATTTTTTCCCCCTTCTGTTTGCATTTCCTTATATACTTTTTATGAGGTAATTTAATATTTTAAGTAAAAGAGGTACTTTTGATATTGAGTTCTCAGACTTTTTTTTTCTATTCAGAATTTGTTAATTATGTTAGTAAAAGGTATGTTTCATTAAAAAATTGTAATGGTATAAATAATAATAAAAAAAAATCATGGTTCTGAATGATATAATTACAATTTTTAAAAATATACTCAATCAGAATATATATATATATGTAAAATATACTTGGGGAATTCTAGAAATCAGTTTGAGCACATTATTCTAAAATTTGTTACCAGTTGCAGGCATTTTTAGCAAAATTAAAACTAAAATTTTTGTTTTAAGTATTCGAACTATTAAAGCGATTTTAAAAAATTGTGTGTGTAGATTATTTGGAATAAAAATAAAATGAACACATTTATTAATTTGCTTTATGCGTCCAAATCATATCTCTATAGTACTCACTACTCTAAATATTCATTGCCTGTTGCTAACATTTTTATTAAAGAAAGAACCAAGATTTTGTTATTTTAAATATTCTAATAATTTAAAAGATTTCAAAGCTTTTAAATTTAATTTGTCTAGATTAATATGTACACTTAATTTTTATCCAAAATAATTTGATTTACATTTTGCCTTTTAATACTCCAGGCTTTCTAAAATATTTTCTCTTTAGATTGTTTTTACTTACCGTTTGAAGAACTCTACAGTGTGTCATTTTTAATATAGTTCTGTAAGTAAATCATTCTTTTATATTGCAACTTCTTGTACTATAAAACTACTACGAAATGGATTTTTATTTAATATATATTTTTACTGTGTGTGTGTATTGTTTGGTTTTCAGTTTTATGTATACTTTTCTACCAAAGATTATTTCCTTAAATGGATAAAATCACAAGTTCAATTTTTGTTGAAAGACCATAATAATATTATAAAATGTGCTATTGTACCATTTTAATGTAGTGCGAATTAGTATTTCGTGTTTCGAATGCTTTCTAAATCGTTGTTATGTGTTTTTAAATAGTGTCTTGCATGCAACAAAATAATTTTTAATGGAACTTAGTGATTTTATACCAGATTGATGTCTTTCAATTCAATAAATATGAACACATATAGCATTTTTATTAACCAATGAAGGTGGCGAAAAAAAATGTATTTTATATGTTGTTGCTCTCTTTCCAGTGTATCATTATGTGTATGGAAGAAGCTGAAATAAAATGCTTTTAAACTTGCTCTGGTTTATTAAATAGCCTTGCTTTTGGAGGGTTTACACTAGGTGAACAATTTAATTGTGTTCCAGTCGTTAATTTAACCATTACAGAAATGCATATTGTTTCTACTAAATTGAAAATGCTTTAAAGGGCTCAAAGAATTGTATACTATCTAATCGAAGATATCCTTCGAAACATTTTTTTATTTTTTTTTAAGAATTTCTCTTGGCAGATCGGACGAAATTTCGACCATGTAAGGAATATGTATGTGAACCCATATTTTACTGTAGTACTCCAAATATTTCTTGATAACTTTAGAAAATATTATTACAAAAAATAATGAATTTTATTACACCGTTTCAGAATTTAAAAAATTATCTTTTTAATGATACTAATTTAATAATCGCAAAAATTTGAATTTTTATTAAATTTTAAAATATTTTTAAAACATCTTTTTTGTTTAATTTTTAACAACAGATTATATTGTTTCCATGAAGTTCAAACTGTTTTCTTTGTTTCATCAACTATTTGATTTCACATGATTTTCTTCCATTGTATTGAAAGCTAAGGAAGAACGATATTGATTAATATCTGTGTACCTTCAGTGCCGTACAGAAGAGTGAGGTACAATATACCGAAATTTAAAAGATAGATTAGCCACACATTTACATTTTTAATGGTGCCACAATGTTATGGGACGGCTTTGCGTTAAAAAGGTTCGTGTATACTGTGAAAGGAACATGTATGAGACAATTAAAATAATATATCTTGATCTTGGTCTACCCTACGACGACCTGAAGATCGCCTGAAAAAGAGCCATTATTTATTTATTAAAAGGCTTTCAGACATCGCTAGGATATGGGCTGTAAATAAGGGTATACATTATAATTCATTTGAGTAAAATAAAATACTTAAATTAAATAGTTAGCAAACCAATTCTGGGTTAGGGAGATTAAGTTGAAAGGCACATATAGAAAGCAGTAACACAGATAGGCATAAAAAATGTCCAAAGGATGGAAGATATAGTAGTATAGCAGACATAGACATATAGCAATATCAATGTACCAATATCTAAAATCATATATCTTTCCTATCATATAAAATGAAAAATAGGTGAATGACACAAATACAAGGTGAAAATACAAAGCAGATCTAGATTGACAAACATAAAAAAAAAGCATTACTAGAAGGTAAATCAAGAATATGAGCAAAAACGTACAGTTTTTAATAGCTATAATTCTACATAAAAACAAACAGCTGGAAATCTTGCCAGAATAATTACATAAATAAAGAATCGATTGAAACAAAACTGCACACAACCCAAGACTCAGATCCGTCATCCTAGCCTTCTCGGAATTTCTTCACAAATATCTTTCGAGACTTCACAAATCTTCCCCATCATCCTTAGCGAAGATACGTTCCTGAGTATAATAAGAAGACAATGAGGTTTGGATTCGCTGAAGGGACGAGTGAGGCTATAAGGATTAGTGAGTGTACAATGAAAAGCGAAGTGGTCGGCGGCCCCCAGACCATTGCAGATGCAGAATGGGCTGTTTATTATATGAAATCTATGTAAATAAAAAGGACCATGCCTTTAACGTCTGGAAATTTCTTGATGTCAACTATTCGAAATTATATCTAAACGATTTAACTGAAATTAAATATAACTACTATCACCGTCGAAGCAGCTGGTTGCCAAAGACGATTAGAATAACAAATATGAATGTCTGTATGGTGGCGTTCTACAGGCCAGAGTTATTAAAAGTACATATTATGACAGAAACTTCATACAAAATCCACGAGAACGCTGTAGTGGGTGTTTGGTGATACAATCAATAAGCCTTAATGACAAATAAGGACGTTTATTAGACAAGAATACACAAGCGATAAAAACACAGTCAAGATGTATGCGCAGCATTTAGAACAAACAGAGCCCATAATTGATAGTAAATAACCGCAATAACTCACAAAGCAGTCAACTTATGGAAGAGAGAATTCACGTAGCTGTTCATTAATGTCGTTCGAAATGCTTGCCATTGTCCTCAACTACCGATACTGTCGACACTATTGTCCACTGTCGGTAATTGTACTCAACTACCGAGCCATTACTATATAGCCGGCTACTTAGGGCAAACTCGATGCTGCTTCATACTAGATTCCATGATTCAGTTCTCAATTCACTAATTGCTTGAGCTCCACACAATACTGTGGGAATTGCTGACAGATCCCGTATCCTGTATGGCGCCATGCTGGCCATGTTGCGTCACATCATTAATCACGTGATGCCTTCCCGCCATTATTGGCAGAGGAGAGTTGGGCAGTGAGCCTTAAGACATACAGCTCACGCTCATGTTTCTTTATGTGTTTTATGTTAGTATAGTAATGTTTTGTCCTTTAATTATAATAAATATATTTTCATATTAATGCTGGTAGTTGCCTTTCCCCACAATATGCTTCGATGGGCTGATTTATTGCTGACTATCTATACGACTCAACACATATCGACTCCAGCTTGACCTGCCGGCCTTTTTATTGCTTCCGGAGCAGGGTACAGAAGGTTCTCGAATAAGCAGCATAATTTGCCTCTTATTGACCTTATCGCTAAAATTCTTGAAGATTCTAGTACCATGCATTTTGTCGCTAAACCCTGGTTCATTGACCCAACAGCCATTTAGCATCGAATAGAATTGTATGTAAAATGGAATAATTGTGATGGGATGATGATGGATTAATGATGGAATAATTGTGATGGGAAAGAACATTATAGATTCGTCACAATGTATACTTTGGAAAATGAGAATGTGCACCTCAAAGCAACGTTTTGAAGGTTGCCAACTTTCAACATTAAATTTATCTCAAGATTCGAACATATAACATAACATAAAAATTTATCAAATGGTTCGACGATGACTCCTCCTCCCTTCTGTCTGTTATAAATACTCTATATATTATATACAGTATATTATAACTTCATTTAACATATAATTTTCTTTTAAAGACACAACGTCTGGATTCCATTATTTAGAATGTATTACACCTAATGTTCATAACAAGGACTTTACACATGAGTCATCGGCAGCGAATTGATTGTTCATAAATGAAGCTTTTATATTTCTGATTAAGAATAATGGATATTTTAGGCCACAAAAAGGATGGATAATGAAAATGAACCAATTTATTTATTTATTTTATAGTCGGCTTCGATCAAAGTTTTTAAAAAATCAAATATGCATATATAATTTGATCAATTGCTTAAATGCTATCAACATTATTTCAGTATTTCTACAAGACTGCAAAATTTTTTCTAACTCCTACCCTGATGATATTCATCTTGTCAGAGTCTCTGGCCCAGAATAGATTTTAAGTAAAATCAAGAGTTGGAGTCGCGAAAAATCTTGAATATTTTCATATTTCGCTCCCAGCTCTTCTTACAATGGCACTAAGTAATCATCATGCCACTAGAAAATGGGAATATCTAATATCTATTAGCCTGTTAACAATATTTTAGATCTAATGGTCACAGATTAACTAAAGAAAGTTGTAGTAGAAAATATCTTATACATTGGCAGAGTTATTAAGAATTTTTTTTTAATTTATTCCCTACTTTATATGTAAATGTAACATAAGTTTCAAATTAAACAATAAAAGCCTGGAATTCTGTAAAAAAATGATAACTTTTAAATCAAAACTAGGTATTAAAAATGGATCAAAACAAATAGTGATGTATTAACAAATTGAAATATGTTACAAAATTAAAAAAAAGGCTGAAAGAAAATAAAGAAATAACTTGCACCTGTCTCGTGAAGTGAATAAGTGTCATAAAAATTGCAGATCATAGCTCATTCATTTTTGCTACAATCCATCATAAAAAATGTAAATAAAACAAGAAGTTTATGAACCTATAACTAACTTTTATTCATATTTGGTTTTATTCTTACACATTAAAAAAATAAAAAACTATCTGAATTGCTAATTGCTAAAACGATTTTGCATCTGTGGAGTTAGTTTTAAATTATTGCATTACAGACGACGCTTGGCAATTGTATAACTGATTCCTAGTTATATTAAGTAATCGCTAATTCTTTAGTTCCTCATATACAGGGAAGATAAATTTATTGAATATTCCTAAAAGGATTTAGTGCTTTTACCTGAAAATATAATTGCCACAAGATTGAAGAAATTTGAAGATTATCTATTTCTCAAGAACAGAAATTCCACAGTGTTAACATGCTTTTCATCTCAAAATCTGAACTTTTGGACTTAGTTACTCTTACCTGAATGGCGATATACCTTGGAGAAGTAGAATAATTTAACCTAATTTGAAAATTTGGTGTTAGTTGATACGAATTTAAGAACGTTATCTTTCGATTAATGAAAATGATAGAATACATTATGATAGTTCTTGAAAAAACAAGCAGAAGCACACTGTTCCCTAAAATGATAGGATGATCTGAAAAATTGAACTTATTGATTAAAGTTTCCAATTTCAATGTTGGAACTACCTGTGCTAATTACACAACACCGCTTCATGCCCCTGCAACTGTAACCTTCTGGTTATTTAAACAGTGTAATAAGCATAAAGTGGGAGTGACATCGAAAGACGCTCCGGTTCCATCTATTGCTGTGACTAACACCCAAATTGTTAGGCGTCTGACATGTATTGATAAAAATTTGGTGAAGGGATTTTAATATTGGATTTAAAAAAAGCTGAGAGCAATGAGCTGGTTGAATTTCAAATGGGAAAGGCCATTGGCTTATTAAGCAAATTATCAAAGAGAAACTGAAAACTTTTGATAATCCACATAAACAGACATACAGTTTGTTTGTAATTACAAAATTCAGGAAAAATTAATAAAAATAAAATTATTAACAAAAAAAAGCCACTAGAAATGATTATAGAAATAACAATAAAAAATAACAGGGTTAAAAAAATACAAAATAGAAATACAAATAAATGCTATGCATAAACACGATAATAACAGAAAATAAACATATATGTGTATATTACTAATCTTGGGAATAGTGTTCTTTAAATCTAAACAGATCTTGATTTTCTTCGAGATGACGAATCAATCTCTGAATTTTCATCCTGCATCCTTGAGAAGAGGCAACACTAAGAAGCAAAACTTGTTCTGGTTCAGATGTTGGCCTGGTCATGTGGAAATAAGAAGTCAGGATACATTCTGTTGCGTAGTGGATCGGATGTACTAATTACAGTGGACGTTTGCTTAATGAGCGTAATTCGTTTTCAAATTTTACACATAATGCGAAACATTCTTTCAGAGAAAAAATTTTCTCCATAGAAATTCATGTAAAATAGTACAATTCATTCCATTACAAAAAATGTTCAATTATGTAATTTATTATTTATAATGCAAGCTTTTTTTAACAAAAAAATTGTCTGAACACATTTACCTTTGGCTAGTCTTCAAAATTTGTTAAAAATGAGATGCATCATTACTGTTAAATGAATTTATCACTACAATAAGGCCTATATTTTGCCTTATTATATTGGTACTTTTCAATGAACGATGCAATATTTTCCCACACTTTCAGCATCTCTCTTATTGCACTGAAAGATTATTGCACTGGTGCGTCTATTATTTCCTCCTTTCATGGCCAAATCGCTTTTGCTATGATATAGAATGCAACTCCAAAAATTATTCTGTAGTTTTGGTCGTGTTCTTCAACCAGCTCGTCAATGTTATTTCTATCTACTTCTATCTACAGCCTACATTGCTATTTACTTCTTCTACAACCAGATTCCTCGTTCGGAGTATATAAAAAATGTCCAAAACGTACTACGACACGTAGTAAATACGAAAACAAAGTATGCTGTCACATCTGGTGCAAGGGAAAAACACTTTATTTGGCACATCAACAGCACTATTTGCAAACTACAAAGACAGATTATCAAAGTGTAGGCCGTGCAAATCGAGGCAGGCTTGAGCGCGTCGTGGAATGGATGCCTACACACTTCGCACCAACGTATTGCCCACCGAAGTACAAGCAGCATGCAGACGAGCAATTAAGTCCGTTTATAATATCACTATTCCTTGAGATGGCCCCATAGGAAAAAATCCAACGGTGTTCTATCTGGCGATCGTGGCCCTAAGTTCGATCAAGTGGCCGGGGCATTCTATATCCAGCCAATCACGTACAAGGGAAAAAAAATGTGCCGGAGCCCCATCATGTTGGAACCAAAGGCCTTGTATTGCCTCTAAAGATATGTCATTGAGAAAATCGGGTGACACATCACGGAGAAATATCAAATAGGAATATCCCGAGAGCTCTTCAAGCTACAGGTATGGTCCAAGCAGGCAATCCCCCGGCCCACACATTTACACATTTCTGTTGTTTCTTCGAGCGGATTGAACTGGGACCACGTATGGCTGTTGTGATGGTTGAACACCACCTACAAGAGTCAAACATGATTCATCAGTCCACAAGATATGAGCAATGAAACTATTATCTATGTTATGTTGTTGCAACAGTCATTTACAAAAGTCCATGCGTTTCTGAAAGTCATCTGGTCTTAGATTTGCAGATTGTGTACTGAAATGGGTAGATACTATCTGACCGTCACTGGCTAGAGTACTCGCGCTTACCTCGGGCGTTTCGTCTAGTTACCGCTGTATTGCATCTTCCTGTGATACAGGAGGGTGTTTTGCGGTCTTCCAACATCGTGACTACTGGCTGTCATTGTAATCTGCATTATAAGAACACATAAGGAACATATGATATCAATGGAAATGATTAGCCACCTCAACCTAAAAGCACAAGACGCCTTAGAATATAGTAATGATACCTACCGGGTATCGTACGACATAAAAAATAACGAAAAAAGTCGTGGAAATATCATACAATATTTTGCATTAATAGGGTACTCATTTGTCTTGATCACAATTGAGAATATATGACAGACCTTGGAGTGTCAAATACCTCACCGAGTCTATCAGGAGATGAAAAGCTTGATTTCAAATGTATCAAAAGTTCCATTTTCATTTGCTTTCTCTTTCCCTTCCTTCATGTATATGAAAAAGATTCACTTATATTTTCTCGTATACGTAGAAAGAAAGTATTGTAAACGTCAAAAGATTCGAACTCAAGAATCTCTACGGCTTATACCCCCTCTGATTTCGAACAAAACATTTTTGGAAAATGTCCGTCTGTTTGTGACAAAAATAACTGAAAAATGTTTTGAGCTATAAAGATGAAATTTGGTTTAAAATCTTTACATCTAATTTGAAGATTTCTGTCAAATTTTGAGCAAAAATCGTTCAGAGGAAGTCTGTCTGGCTGGCTGTTCGAATACAAGTTAACAAGATAATTTCGGAACGAAGACAGCTTGGTAGATAAGATTCGGTACACAGATTTAACATCTTTAATGTAGACACTTATAGAATTTTGAGCTAAATATAACAAGGGGTTGATCGTCTGTCGGTCTGTACTTTCAGAAGCACGTAGACGAGATAATTAAAAAACGATTAAATATATCGATATCAAGTATATCGATTAAAGCCAATATACTTAATTATACAGATTTTGGTATGGGAAGTTTTGACTACAAGAGCAGTTTTGTGAGAAATTTTTGTTTCAATCCTTTGAAACCAAATATTCTTTTAGATTCTATTGTCGCATACCAGGGATCTATCACCAAAAAACTCGCCAAGGGTGACACAATAAATTCACTAAAAGTGATAACTTTACGCCAAAGGTTGATATTTGAAAGGTTGACTATTTCAGGTCAATACCATATAAGGCGTTCTCCGAGATAACACCTTTATGAGCGGGAACACTCCCGCTGTTTTTTTTTAAATTTATAGTAGGCTTAATGGTAAGTATACCACTAAATGACATTTGAATTACATCTTATTAAAATTTTAAATTTACATACAATGATAATTTTTATTCTATATGACATATATATATATTTCGTTGAATCGTTGTTTAATTCGTTGAATCTGTAAACTTATTATCTACGCATAGATTCCCAATAAGATATATGTACCCATCGCCCGATATTTACCGAATTAGCAACAATGTGTCATTGTGCATCGTGAAAATTAGGTGCTTAATAATTAACAATGAAAAAGCCAAAGCTTGCCAACTTATGAGTGAGTTAACTTACGAGAAAAAAAACCAAACATCTGTTTACGCTGTTTATACAAAATTTACAGGAAGAAAACCGCATTTTAGCCAACCAATCCTTCATCGTTAATTGATAAGTACCACTATTGATCTCAAGTAGTGACTTGGCTTAAAAAATTTCTGTAAAACAAGCTGAATAATACTTTTAAATTGAATTTCTTCTTATTATCATGTAATGAATACATAAATACATATTATTATCATGTAACGAATACATTGTCTTATTTCTGAATTTGAGGTTGCAAAATCATTTTAAATGAGAAGGTGGAATTGCGAGTGAAAAATGTTCGACACTAGAATTCGTAGAACAGTCAAAATGATTGATTGATCTCTGGGAGAATATGTCTGTATCGATTTCTGGTAGTTCTAGTATTAAGATTTGGCATATAATTGTTTTTTTTTCTTTCTCATATACGTGCTATAGAAAAAATATAGTAATCGTCAAAAAAAAAAAAAAAAAAAAATTCAGACTTGAGATTTTGACGAATTTCCACATTTCAGATCTCCCTATTCGAAAAACACATTTTTGGAAAATGTCCGCCTGTATGTCTTTGACAAAGATAACACAAAAATGCTTTTAGCTACCCGATTGAAATTCGGTATACGGTCTTTACACCAAATTTGCAGATTTCAATTACATTTTAAGTAAAATTCGTCCAGAGGAAGTCCATCCGTGCTTCCGTCCAACTGTTTGAAAATAAGTTACAGGATAAATGCAAAGCCAAGAGAACTAGATAGATAAGATGCGGTACGCAGGTTTAACATTTGTAGCCCATGGCCTCAAACATATCAAAGTTTGAGTCAAATACAACAAGGAGTTGACCGTCTTGTGGGTCTGTACTTTCAGATATATGTAAAGGTAATAATTCAAAAATGTAATAACTTAAATATATCAAATTTCCTCTGGCATTACAAGTTTATTTGAGAATGTGTGGGAAAACTTTGGGACCACTCAATTTGTTTGCAAGTCGAATTGCAGATATTTGGTAGATTTGATGAGGTCAGTCAATTGAAGAACAATTTTAGAAAAAAATATATAGAATAGGCAAAAACTTAGGATACTGCAAGATATTTGGGCATGAATATACCAAGGTATATATAAATATACCAAGATAGTAGATATTTAATATACGCAAAGCTTAGAGGAAAAAAAAAAAAATCTTTGTCTGTATTTGGGAGAAAGTTTTTTTGAAAAGTAACTTTCATATTTTCTTTAATATTAGTTTTTAATTGCATATGTTCCACAACTAAGAAAATGTTGTAACATTAGACTTCCAAAATAATAATAATTAGAAAATTTGTTGAAAGATAACTAAAAAAAAATTAGTCCTACGCTATCAACCATAAACAATATTATATTCTAACTATACATAAATCGTTGTAGAAGTATATTTTTGTGACAGTTATTTTAGTTTTGTTCTGAAATTTTTATTCAAAATAAATTTGAAATATAGCTGAGCAAAGTTGCTTAACAAAGCTGAACTTATAGCTTAACAAAGTTACTTAGAAGTTTTTCATAAAAAAAGGTTTTTACTTAAACACTCAAAATGTTTCTTAAGAAAACTTAAAAATCTTCATAATTCATATTGCAGTAAATCTATAATGATACTGTTTTCCTGCATTGTAAGTGCCATTGCTGAAAAGAGAGATTTACAGGTATTCTTAATGGACACCAGATCAATATTTCCACCTTGGTGACCATGTGGCGACCAAAATGAAGATTCCAAGAAAAATAGGAATAATTGTAATGACTCTGTCAGAAATTGAGATCTGAAGATCCTTTTAGAAGATTCCATACCCTTTTAGGAGATTATAAAACCCGAAGCACTCATATGAGGATTGAAATTTCTCTTTGGAGTGCTAACTGCAGTACGGACTCATTGATTGTTTGTTTTAATCTATTTTCTATTTAGCAATTTACTCTACTTGTGTGTTTGTACAAACGCTGATTTTTATGTACACTTCATCTGGTTTTCTTCTTTGTGTTTAACATTAAAAAGACATTTTCCATTACCGAGATTGTTAGATTCCTTGCACCGTACGCGCCTACTGGACATTCTCCGTCACATGGCATTCAAGGCTTGAAATAAAGAACAATCTTTTATATGATATGTAGATATAAAATAATTAAAAAATACAAAGCGAAATGGGCAATTTTAAGAATGAAATTATTTGAATCTCTTTTCACTTGGCATATTTATTAGGTTCTTCTTTGTGTTACTTATTTTCTTATATTAAAAATTTTGTTTAAAATACTTTCAACAGTGGCTGAAATAAAGGTCAATAACTAAGTATCTATTTGAAAACTTATTTCCTTTCAAATAGTTATAGAATCTTGCCTTTTATCATCAACACCACTTATAATCATTTTACATATTTCGTACTTTTTCAAAATATAATCGTTCCTTGATCCAAGACATTATATAATAATAAACCATTTGCGGCAATTTAAATATAAAAATCGGCGTTCGTTACAAAGAATATAAATAAAAGAGAAAAGTATTTAGCAATAGCATTAATATTATAAGATTAATTACAAGCATAAGATTTAGATAAAATGGCTTCAATCACATAGAAAAGTGGAACCGTCAGCCTCTGGTATAAAGAGATATGGGATTACTATTTTTTTCTTTTCGGTTTAAGAACGTTGCAAAAGATGCAGATCCTTCTAATGTTCAACCAATCTCTATCTTTCTTCCTTCAATTATATATTCTGAGTCACCTTTGTTTTGAACTCTCTTACTTTATTAATGGGAGAAGAAACATTTTCGAACATATTTCCCAAATAGCACAGGGTAATACTGTATCAATCATATACTTTGTATCAGGTAAGCAAAAAATTCGGATGCACAAAACTGATACAGTATAAGAATATCAGGTACTCGGTATCAGATTTTAGACACGATTGTTTTCAGCCGACTGTGTTATAGGTATGCGTGGTGTGTTTTTAATTAAAGCGAATTTTATGTTCGGCCATTACTGTCCTCGAAACCATATAACGGCACACATAACATTAACTATATCAGCAAAGTTTTTACTTTCCTCTTCTCATCTATCCGTCAATTACTGTCATAACCAAGGCCACCGGCACATCGTCCTCAATGCCTTTTCCGAAGAAGTGAACTCCCAAGTTACAATCATACTCGTATCAGTATCAGCTACCAGTCTGGCTGATACAGACGAGCGATAGATACGATATACGGTACGATTTCATTACTCCTGGAAAAGAATCGAGTAACCATCTGTATCAGATACAAAAGTATCAGTACCACCTTTTACCTAATGCAGCAAAACCAGGCATCAGCCCTATCCGATGTTCTAAAATATTGCTGCAATATCATCATGATATACAGCATTCAGAATATCCAAAAATATCTTTGAAATACTATAACATATGTTAATCAACCTTAAACAAATTTCTTAATTTTTGTAAATCAGTTAAAAAATTATTATTATTATTATTTGCGTTGATGTACACTAAAATGCATGAAAATATATTTTTTTAAGGAAAATTTTCAGCATTTTTTTAAACTTTTGCCGGAAAATATTTTCCATCTTTAAGAAAACAATTTCACAGAAATCAAATTTTAAATTCTCACTAAGGGCTTCGGAGATCCTATTTGGAAAATGCAAGAGTCCGACTCTCTATTTACCAAAGAAGATTTCAAAAATAATTTTAAAATTTAAAATTGGAATATCATTTCCAGACAGCTTCGAAATCTAGAATTTTTCAGTCCGTTTTCATTGTGCAGCTTTATTAATCTGCACCTATTGATTTTTACTGTTTATTCAAGCTTAGGTTTATTTGCACACTGATAAATCAATCAATTAAAGCATAAAAGACGTCAATTTCTAGATACCAAAACAGAAATTGGGATTTCGCATTCTATAATTACGCAGACAGAAAGAGCTGAGATATTTTTAACTCCCCCCAGGGATGGAAACGACAGTGGATAATTGTATATACTGTTCGTTTCATTATTCTGAGACGACCACTCTTCGATGATTCTATCTCACTAAAGGGTGAGGCGTGGAAGGATGAGCGCATTCTGATATTCTTCATCATTCTTTTACTTTGATTTTCGTACTGTCAGATACTTTTTCAGATCCGTCCCTAATACCGGCCGATTCACTAAATTCACATTCTCTTCGAGCTAGTTTATCCCCAGCCACAAAGTAGTCAATCTCTATCTTCTTGTTTAACAAGGAATATGCCACAACTTTGAGACAATCTCCTTAAAATTCCCAATATTCCTCCAAATTCTCGTTCCACAACAAAAGAAATCCAAACACTTTAAAACTTTCAAATAGTTGGTAAAAAAAAAAACGACAAATTTTGATATTATGCCCTTTAGTGTTTTAAGATTTTCTGGTGCTGTATTTTAAATCATTATTTTCAACTTTTAGATTCTTTCTTAGATCCGAGATTTTTATGGATTCTTTTAAATAGTGGTAAACGATTCCAATTCCACCACTGATGCATTTATTTTCCTGTATTCTTCCAAATCTTTGGAAACATGCTGTAAATCTTCCATGGCCTGATATAATTTGGATTATCAGCGGACGGCATTTTCTTATTTTTATTTCTGGGTCAGGAATAAAGTCATAAGTTACTCTTTTTTTTTTTGACATATACTATTCGCCAAACCATTGTAACTGAATTTATTTTCATAATTCCCATTTAAAGCTGACATTTGATTTGGGGGCAACTATATCGACACTCTCTTTCTATGTCGCCAACTTTTCACGTTGATCCGCCTTTTCATTACTATATATTCCAATATGGGCCTTATCCCAATTTAACTTTATCCACTTATTAATTTGTACATTTCTATCAAACTTGTAGTAGATGATACTTGAGTTTTGAATACAGAATACAGACACTTGAATACAGTTTTTGTTTTCAAATATTAATTAATTAATTAAATTTGTCCATTAATTTTTGTTTGGTCGCCAAAGTCGCCAAATACGACGCCATGTCGCCAAAGGGTCGTCAAGTTTATCGCCAAGCTCTGAGATTACTGGCGTGACACCCGATCATAAATAATATAAGATATACAGTTGACAAAAAGTTTATTTGTACACTTCAATTTTGGAATATTATAGCAAAATAAAATAAGGTCACTAAGTTAAAATTGTAGAAATATATTCTAGTGAGGTAAAATAATAATAAAATATCAACAAAAAAAACAATCACATAAACTTTAGTTGATTAATGAATAAAACTTTATAAAAACTATACAAAAAGAGTATTTGTACACTTACTTAGTGACAAATTTTAAACATAATTATAATTATTTTATAGAAATTTAATACTTTGTATGCATTCCATTGACTTTTAAAATTGCTTCAAGACGTCTTGGCATTGATTCTATTAACTTTTTGGTGGTTTCTTGATCTATTTCTTCCCAAGCTTCCATGAGTGCTTCTTTCAAACTATTTTTACTTGTAATATTTTTTTTTCGGACTTGAGCATCCAATAACATCCACAAATTTTCATTTGGATTTATATCCGGGGATTGTAGTGGAGTTTCAAGGCGTCTTGGCGCATTATAAAGTAACCATGTTTTAGTAACTATCCCTGTGTGTTTTGGATCGTTATCTTGTTGGAATAAGAAACTATTACCGATACCCAATTTTCTAGCACTCTCTAATAAGTTATCCCGCAACACATCAATGTAACCCAAAGCTGTCATTTTTGTGTCAATAAAGGGTAATTTTCCAACACCGCTATGAGCTACACAGCCCCAAACCATCACATTTCCACCACCATGTTTCGGGGTCTCAAGTACATTTTTACAATCAAGGGCTGTCTTATTTTTTCGCCAGATTTTTCGGATACTAGGGGATGAAAAAATTTCAAACTTACTCTCATCTGAAAAAATAATCTTTTTCCAGAAGTACATCGGTTTGTCTTTGTATTTCATAGCAAATTCTAGACGCTTCTTTCTATTTACTTCAGAGATCATTGGTTTTTTTCTCGGAGTTCTGCCTTTTAAACCAGCCCTATGTGACACATTTCTTATTGTTTGAGCGGTCACTCTAATGTTAGAAGATGCGAGGTCATATGCAATTTTCTGAGCAGAAATTTGTGGTTTTCTAATAGCTGCTTTAACAATACTTCGTTTATTTCTTGAATTTAATTTGCTCGGGCAGCCTGGCCTGCGTTCATTTTCAACGCGTCCAGTATTTTTATATTTTCTTAGGATGTATCCAATAGTTGTAAAGAGTAACTTAACCATCTTTTGAATTAAGCTATAAGATTTTCCACTTTTATTAAGGTTAACAATATGAGTTCTCATGTCTAAAGAGACTTCTTTTGATTTTGTGGCCATTTCTCAACTTTTCTCTGCGAGTGACCTTCACTGTTAAAAAAGATAACCTTCAATGTTTAAAAAATACAAACTATTCAAAAAATTAACTATAAAGTAAAAAATTGCATGAAATGATAGTAATACTTACCGGAGATATAGGTGTACAAATATACTTTTTGCAAGAAATTTTCCAAGTTTGTAAGATTTAGATTTTATTTTCCATTATTTCAAAATATTTGTTTTCGTTTACTTAGAAATAAACAACAAACTCACGCTCACACTGCTTATATGTTTCTAAAACTTAAAAAAAAAGTGGTGTACAAATAATCATTTTACCTACTGTATATAAATAATGTAAGAAAATAAGTAGGAATTGAATTAAAAGAATTTGCCACTTAATATTGTAATTCTGTCATATGTATATACATATTTATATGAATTATAATTATTTAATAAAAAGTAACTAAAAGGAAAAAAATTGTTGACCTAAGTAGGAATTGACTGAACATTTTTTTTATATTACTTGTTTACGATAATAACCAGAATTCCGCTATAGAAGAGTAACTTAATCATACAATATCTCGCGCCAATAAGAATTACAACCAAGTTATTCAAAAACTAAGAGAGTTATTGAAACTTCTCTTGCAGGAAATCAATAAGTGAAATCAGGAATTTTTATTATTTTATTTTCTAACTTGCCGCCTTTGGCGACCAGCCGGTTCGCCAGTATTACCGCTCGCTACAATTTTCAATTAAATATTTTAAGTAACTGGTCTCTTAATAGATTCTCAAACAAAACATTTTTAATCTTCAAATTTTGAGAGTCATACCAAACTTATACTGTTGTTTAGATCGTTTCGTTCAATTTAGTATATATATTTTGCTAATTTGTTGTCATTTCCAGTCAAAATTCAACTTTAATTTAAAGTGGAAATGATGAAATTGCTATTAATATAAAGATATTTTTAATAAAACCAAGCGTTTTATTTTATTTATCATATTTATTGTTATTTATTTATTATTATTATTATTGAATATGAGCATTGCAAACACAATCGCCCGGTAT
The DNA here is from genome assembly GCA_026543865.1 of Argiope aurantia. Lineage (NCBI taxonomy): Eukaryota > Metazoa > Arthropoda > Arachnida > Araneae > Araneidae > Argiope > Argiope aurantia. The sequence continues at coordinate 160,037 of JAPMOR010115513.1, read as the reverse complement.
ATAAGTCTTATGTGAACTACAAAATATTTTTCATAATTTATGTAATATCTCAAAGAATAATTCAACAAAAATTTCTCAGATTCAGCATAAAATTCAGTTTTTAGTTTTGCTTTCAAGAGGATTGAAAGGAAATCAATAATAATATTTTGTTCCGGCATATAAATATATTTCAAAAATTATGAAGTCTAAATTTAATGCAGTAAGGTATCATATTCTGAGAAATATTCTGGACACACCAAATTTTAATTAAATGAATGAATGTTTCTATTTTCCATGATCAACTAAGACTTATTTATGAAGTTTTGAATGTTAAAAATTTAGAAAAACTCAACATTTTCATAATCTTAGGCCAATTAATCTTGAGAAACCTGCGCGCTGATTGGCGTATTTTCTTTGAAACGATCGATGGAAAATCTAAAATTATCCTTTTTTTATTGAATAGTGATATTCAAATTTTCATAAATCAGTCATTGATTTAGTTGATTAGAAATTAACTCTTTTTATTTAAAATATTAGTGTTTCAAGAACATTTTGTTATTCGTGATTTCCACAGCAGAAGCTTTATGTAAAATCAAAAATTCGTTATTTATTAGAGCATTTATTGAATCAAGTTACATAAAATATAATCCTTTTCCATTTAGGCCATTTTAGCAGTTCTATGTCTTACTAAAGGTTTACAAATTAGCTGTGTGGCCCTGATTTGAATAGATATCCTGTTCATATTAAACAAAACTTCCCTTAAAATAAAACTGATTTATTGGATTAATAATATAGCGAGTGTAAAAGATCATGAAATAATTTTTCTTGAATTTATTTTTTAGAAAAAATAATATTTCATATTTGTTTCATTTCCTACAGACACGTGCCGAAAATTATATTTTTGCAGATTTCATTTCCAAAAAGATTTAATTTATTTTTAATTGGAGCTTTAATCAATGTGATGGCAACACTTTGAAAAAAGCTAATTTTTCCCCATGAATGCGAAACGTGCTCGTACAGCTTAAATTTTATTTTTATTTTGTACGAAAAAAATTGTTGAAAAATATAGTTAAAATATTTATTTAAAAATTCATTAAAAATAGAAATTTAATTTTAAGGTTAAAACATTGGTATCATTTAAAAGATAAATTTTTGATCTTTAACTTCATGTAAAAATCTTTTTTGTGCGTAATATTTTCGGAAGTTATAGCAGAAACACGCCAAAATTTCGCTTAATTTTTAAATAAATAAAAGTCTAATTAAAAGTTCGAAAAAATAGCCCCCAGGTGCACATTTCTGGCCTCCAAGGTATACACATGCCAAATTTGGTAGCTGTAGGTTGAATGGTCTGGCCTGTAGAGCGCCAACACACATTGAGCTTTATCATAAGTATAGATAAAGAAACTAAATGCAATCGATAGATAACTGCCAAACGATCAAAAATTGCCGAAAAATCTCGCAACAAAGACGTTATGTGCAAAAAGTTTATATTATCTGCATTTAGCAAGAAATGTCAACGGATCCATTACTGTAAAATATTCGATTAATTGAAGTCCAGACAACAAAATCTTCCATGAGTTTGAATCCCTTTCTATTTAGGCTGATTTACACGAAATAACTTGGTTTATATAAGACATTATCTTGTCTGGATTTCTCAGAATGTCAGGTATTCGGTATCCTGGCAGAAATTTCTGAATCAACCATTAATGCATTAAAGTAGGAAAAATGTTTTAGCAAGAATATTGACCGACTATCGTATATGCCGGATCTCAATTCTTGAGATTTCTTCTTACCGGGCAGTACATCACGATGCAAAAACTTGCAGAATTCAGAACAAATAATCAATAATGAATAAGCAAATATTTAATCATGGCGTAACACAAATCGTACTGAATATAAAGAGCAATTGAATATAAAGAGCATTCCGAGAAGCTGATTCGATTTTTAATATTTAGTGTCAAACACAGACACTACCTATCAGCAATATGTGGTACTAACACAAAGAATTTCTATAAAAAAGTTTCTGATATCGATCATTAATATCCTGCAAGAAGAATGGTTATAGTTTATTTTGCTATTTCATTTTTTAAACAATTAGGCTTTTTCTGGATTAGAAATCAGAAAGTTATAACTGAATTTTTTAAAACGTTTGGAAACGAATTATTATATACGAATATTAACGAATTATTATTAATAATTATTATTGGGAAACAAATGATCTTTTGTAGATTTTATTTATTTATTCAATTATTATTATTATTTTTATTTTTTCCTGAGAGGGAGAGTTGTTAAAATCGACGAATTTTGAACTAAGCGCTTTGCTGAGGGGAGTCTCAGATGAGTCAATTAATAAGATATCACTAACTTAAACATTTAATATGTTTTACCAATTAAATAAATTAAAAAAAACAGAAAAATTATAAAAATTATAAAATATTAGGATAATATTTATACTGATAACTATTGTATAAGTATACTGATAACTATACTGATTGTTATTTATTTCAGCACATTCATTTAGTTATTATGGTATTAATGAATAACAAGTATCTATTAAAATAATAGTGTGAAAAAAAAAATGCCACATAGTCATGAGGCATCTAATATATAAGAATTAATTTTTGTTTGCTCGTATTTTATACGTTGCCGTACCGTGCAATAAAACTTTACCGTTATTGCTTGGACTTGCGCGGAAGTTATAGACCAAGTACAATTATTAGCATTTATTTTGAACGCAATAAAATTCACAAACAAATCATTTCATACGTTTTTATAATTCAACATTATTTTAAAATTGACAATCGACGAAAGACAACAGTAAACGGCACATGTCCTTCGGAGTTAATCACATATATATCAAACAAAATAAAATTATTATCATCGTTGCCAATCAATGTGTGTTAAATGAAATCGGAAAATATGTAGTGCAAGCGCTAATTTTTTTTCTTTTCATTAATGAATAGACATTTACACATGATATTGTCATTCAGCATGCTGATAAGATATTGTCATCGTGGCTGCGGCAAACCGCACATATCATTCAGAGTTTATCTCACAAATATAGAATGGAATTATTATTATCGAGATAAGCTATATATAATGCTATATATAAGCACAGATAAGAAATTTATTTTTGCTGCAGACAGGAAAACAAAAAATATTGTCACCTTAAAACACTTGAATAATATAGCAAAAAATAAATGAATAAATATTATTTGTATTTCTCCTTTATATATCATTCAGTTTCAACGAATGTATTCATTGTTGACAAGAAAATACATATCATTCTTTCTATCATTCCTAATTAAACATGACAGCTATTTCAAATTTCAAACGACATTTCTAATTTTTTTTTCGGCAGCAATGTGCTTGTTACTAGCTAATAATAAATAAATAAAGAAAATCCTACATACAATTTCGAAAGTAGCTAAACTAAACTAAAAAAAAAAATTAACAATAATCATTAACATATTGATTAAGTAAAAAATGATGCGGTGAAATATGGAACTTAATTGACCAGTTTATTAAAAGAGGGGTCTCATGAGGTGTACTAGTTAGGGCCGTAAAATGCCTAAATCTTCCAATGGCGGTGGACCTAAAAACCTTGACTGTGAACCGCAAATTTAATGTGCTTATTAAAGAATGTTAACAGATTAAAGGAGAAGCGATTATATAAGTTGCACTTTAATTGCTTGGATTTCATTTGTGCACCAACCCCAACTACTAGGTTGAAATTACAGGATTTTGTTGCTACTACAAGTCAAACTCTCCAACACACACACGCACCTTTTTTTTTTTTCAAACAAACCAAACTCATCGTAACCTCTAGTCTAAACCAATAAATCTTTGCCCTTCTGAGACCAAAACAAACCTTTTAGAAATCGTTTGCAAAAGAAAAGAAATAATAAAAGATAGACCAAAGAATGTCATATTTGGCAGGATGCTCTCGAATAATGAGATGACGAATGTCTACACTAGTCATTTTACATTGTCGTTTCTTTCTTTTTTTTTTCCAAAGAGAAAAAAAAATCGAACAAAAGAAAAACATTACTGTGCTGTTTTTTTTTTTTTTTTCTCTCTAATACACACAACGGCTAGAACACTTCGCCAAAAAGGTGGGTAAAATTAGAACGTCTGAAATAGAAGGTTCTTCCCCCAACTTTCGCTCTTACTTTTACGTGGGGCAAGACACAAATATTCTTTTTTTGTTTTCTTACTATTATTTTTCTTTCCGTAAGTTACATCGTTTGCTTGTCCTTTGGTGAACTCTGTGCAGTCTAGTTGCTGCTGCTGCCATCACTAAATGTTCTCAAGGCTGTGTTCCATCACTATTGGATAACCTCTAAAATCAGGTAAGATTTCCGTTTCTTTCTGCCAAACGATTTGTAGTTAAATCATTGTAGGAAATTAATTCATTCAGAAAAAAAAAATCTTTTTTTTTTTTCGTTAAAACGAAATTTTTAAAAGATTTATAAAAACATTTGGAAAATTAAATGATGTAAACGTTTAAAATAACAGATATTTTGTTCAAATATTTCTAATTAAAAAACCTTTTCATTGCAAATCTACATATATCTTCTACAAAAATATCATCAGTAAGGATAAAATTGGTGCTAATTTCCTGGTTCCTAGAAAAAAACTAATTAGGTAAAAAAAAAAAACTATAATAATTAAACTATAACATTAACTTAATAATATTTAAAAATTTCTGAATTTATATTCTATTCTATAATAATATGAAATTTGTAGAAAAAATGAAACTTAAATCCTTTAATATTTCTTCAATACAAACTAAAACTTGAAAATTTAGAAAAAAAAAAATTATGAATTCCTGCTTTATTATTATTATTATTTTTTTTAAAGTTCCCAAAACAATTTTTTTCTTTGTAATTTTGGAATGTATCTGAAGAAAAACACTTTTACAACACAGGTTATGAATCACTTTTGTTTTCACAAAGAAATATAATAAATTCATTATTTGAAAAATTCCGATTGTAATTGCTATTCCACTTAAACTGAAATTATACCAATAGCAGTTGTCTGTACCTGTATTTAACGCTTTGTCTATTGATGCTTTTTCCCCGGAATCAATGGAATATAAATGAATCTAATAAATTAATTTTAAATAATTTTTCTTCTTTGAAATGATTCTACTGCATTGATATTATTGCTAAAACAATAATAATGAGGAATTTTCTTCTTATTTCTACTTCGATTATTATTATTATTTAACTGTCATTTAAGGCTTTATATTGTAATAAAGTTTCATTTTCTATTTATTTATTTATCTGTTTGATTGGGAAAACAAATCAAATCTTTCTTAAAACTGAGGATCAATTAAATATTTAAACAAACAATATCAAACCACTAGTCTTTATTTTTAAATACCGCAAAGTATATTTCAACCAACGAAAGATATTCTCATATTTGTACTTATATATTAATATTTACTGAAGAAGATATTCCATCGTTCCATTCGAATCTTTCGTTCCCTTCGAACAGGTAACCTCAGCTTTTATTAACATCCAATATTCATTGAATTCATTCTTCAATTTATCTTCCAAAATAATTTAAAAAGAAAAGAGGTGAAAAAAAGGAAATGAGTAAGAATAAAATATTTCCAATTGTATTTTTGATGAAAAATATTTTGTAGAATAAGAACGGAATTTCTGCCAACTACAATGTGACCGAATAGAAATGTATTCTTTTTCTATCTTCTGAAATCATATTACGAATGATTAAAATATTTCATCTAAATAAATTTGAAACTCAAAGGATTTCAAATTTATATTTGCAGTTTGTTTTTCCCGATCCTTTTTTTTAAAATCATTTTGAAATAAATTGAAATTTGTTCACAGACAAGAGAAATATTTTTCTTTTTATCCCGATTTTGAAATTGCATTCTAGCTCGAGGCCATTATTTAGTGTGCCAGATTTCTATAATTTTATATAACAAAAATTTTGTTGATTATGTTTGAAAAAAAAAATAATTTTGTTACTGAAATGCAAAGAAAGGAAAGAGAGAAAAGCAAAAATAATGCAACCTCTGATACAAATTAATACTTTTGTGCTGCCATCTTTTGGTCAAATGATAAAACATTGTTTATATTTTAAAAAGTAAGCACCATATCGGGTTCAAAATGAGAAAAACATTTCTAATTTAAATTGATTGTTTATAACACAGAAATAATTAAATATTCCTATAATATTTGTTACGTAAAACCGATTTTAATATGATTTTTTATATTTTACCTGATCATTCTATATTTTTTAGTTTATATAAAAAATAATAGAAAAGTTTAAATTATTTTGAAAACTGTAAAAAATTTCAAATCTCATGAAAATTCTAACTTCATTTTGTGCAGATTCATCGTAAAAGCCTAAACTGATCCCATTAAAACTATTTAGTTCAATTTAATTCATTATTTTTCAAGAATTTTTTTAAAATATTTTGTTAAAGCTAAATCATTTACATTCGTTATCATTTGAATCCATCTATAATAGTATTTTTTTAATATTCTATTAATAAATTCTTTAAAGATTTTTTTCTTAATTTTCTTAAATTTTTAATTTATTTTTTTCTTTTAACTAATTCCAATAATTTCATAAGGCTTTGTTCTTTTTCTCTTACTTTCTATCAAGTAAATAAAAAAATTTATTTTACCTAAGATAGTGTATACAGTAAACCTGGAGATATACGTCCCCCAAGGGATACTTGAAATGGTCTCAGAAAACTAATGGGGGGGGGGAGTGTGGATTGAACATTAGGAAAATAATTTTAAAAAATTATACTTCATTATAAAAAAAAATCAAAATAATTAAATCGAATCTAAAATAATTTTAATCAAGAAAAACATGAATCTTTTAAATTCAGATGTATATATTTTATCTGCAGTAGCAGCATTTGTCAAAAGGGATAGCATTATCGGCCGTCTTACAATTATTTGTAAATTTCAATAACCATTCCCCAAGTCGGGAAAGAAGCGCAGCATTATTTTATTGCAATAAAATTTTATTTTTGCTTAGAATTTGAGATAATTCCGGCATTTGCTGTCTATTACTTTGTAATCTGTCCGGGTTTTTTTTTACTTATAGTAATTTGTACATTAAGTGTGCATTCTTTAGTAACTATACATAATATGGTAGGGCTGGAGTAAGAGAAACAGTGATAGGTCAAAGGGTAAGTAAGCAAAGGAACCCTGATTTAAGAACTGAAAATTAAATATTAGACAACAAATAATTGCCTCATTTCAGAAGATGCATTTGACGCAGTAAATAATTATGGAAGTAAAATTGGAATCTTGAAAGGGAATATTGAAGTATCCAATTTTTTCTCTTGTGGAAATTTCGTTTTAACGATTTTTTCTTTTCAAACAATGATGAACAAAGAAATTATCTGTTAATAAAATTAAATTTCTTTCCCTAATGATACGAAAAGAAAAGAACAAAAGTAACCACAATAGCTTTTGTAAACAAGCAGTATAAAGGGTATTACTTGATGATTCATTTTAAGAAACAAACAAGCAAACGAAACTAAGAAAATTGGTTCACTTTGTTAAGACAGAAAAAAAATCAGGTGACAAATAATTTAAGATTCATATCGCAAGTATTAAATCGTTTCAGAATTATTGATATGACCAAACTCTAATTAAATGTGATTGGTTAAGATTGTGATTAGATAAGCCCCTTATTTATATTTCAGCACTCTATTAAATACAAAACTTTTCGACAAAAGCGACTGATCTGTTGTTTATTTTTAATTCTTTATTTTTATACCTATTTAAAATATTTCATACGTTTTATAAAGTTAAAAATCATTGAAAGTACAATGAAAATCAAATATCGGAAGCTCAAATTTGCGCAAAAGGTGTCATTATAGCTGCTTACAAGATGTTTTTTCTATTATTTTTTAATTATCTCACATCTATTTTACAAGTTCTTTAATAATTATCTATGGTATTTTTAAATCAATTATTTGCTTTTCGAAACAGATATTTTACAATCTGCTATATATTTTCTGATGTATATACAGTTATACCATTATTTATATCCAAAACTGATTTTTGAAGTTTTCCTACTTTAATCAATACAAAAGGAATTTCCTCTTAGTTAAACAGTAAAAGAAGGAATTGCTTCTGTAAATTATTTATTTTCTACTTCTTTTCTTTTTTCTTTTTCTTAAAACCGAGACTGATTTTTATTGAACAATTGCAACAGGAAAATGACGAAGGAGTAATGAGAAATTGTTTTCCTGCTTTCCGAAGGGATGCAACCGAACATCTCAAGGTTTCAAAATAAAACAGATTGGAAGTTAAAATGAGGAAAAGTAGATTTCTGTGTACCCAAACAAGTAATAAACAACTATTGACGATATATGTTTGGAATTCTTTATTACACAAAAGCGAATAAAAATCGTTTGTATCAGTGAATTCATTATATTACATGGTTCTATCATTCTTAGCTGCTTTAGCATTTCAAGATTCAGCAATATTGTAAAACGAAAACCTATTTTTTAAAAATCTTTTTGAAATATTTATTTCTAATAATTGTCAAAAGTTGTCTTTAAATTTAAAAAAAAGTTTTGAAAATTCCATTGCTGTAATATAAAAAAAATTGATTCCTCTCCTTGCTTAAAGATGCCATTAAGACCCAAAATATTCCACAATTTTGAGAAATTAATAAAATTTCAAAATTAGATAATGGAATTATTTTGGTGTTTCTGAGACATATACTATAAAAAAAATATTATTAATAACAGCAAAATCTTATTAGACTGAAATATTATAAAGAATGAAAAATATTTTTAAGACATTTTTTTGACCAATTTATAATGCTTCATTAAAACATGTTACAGCATTTTAAATAAAATAAAATATAACATCGTAAATTTATTATCTCGTACATGTACGCAATTTTTAAAAAAATGAAAACAGAGATGTAAGCCATTTAAATCTTTAAAGATTAAAAAAAATTCTCAAATTTAACAATGTTTATTTTTCTACTGCATTGGCTCACTACATTGTTTTTAAGTCAAAATTTGGCATATTTGTTTGAGATACGGCTTTCTCATTAATAAAACATTCTTTTGATGATTTACACACAGATAAAAATGATTGCTTAAATGTCTTTCCATAACTTATCTGACATGGAAACTCAGAAATTTTTGTGGGTTTTGGCTACAATTGATTCTTATATTTAAAGCCTTATTTGAGGGAATCATTGAAATCAGAGTAGAGTAAGGGAATCAATGGAAATAGCACGGAAAAGAATATGTTTCAGCATTTGTGGCTCTTTGAGTTCAGTGTTATTTCATGAATCATTGATGCTCGGAATTGTGTTTGCTGGCTCTTCTTGCTCTTAGAGGTAGCCCTAATTTCTTTTTTTTATGTTTGTGCTTATCAAATAACATAAAGAACAGAATGTTTTCCTTTTCTTTGAATAATTGTACCTGTTATTTCTTTAAGATCAGTAGTTAAATAGCGCCAATAAGAAAAGCTTCAGATGTGTTTTAAGCCATTCATAGGTGAACCATTTAGAGTAAGCCGAATTTCCCAAGATTTTTTGCATATGTTATGGCCAAAGCCCGAAATAGGCCAATTCGCGCACTGGCCAAAGTAGGAAGAAAGGAATCAAGAGCACACTAGTAAAAATGAAGTATTTAAAAATGAGTACTTCTGTGCACTGCTTTTTTTAAAGTACAATTGCTTCAGAAACGAGTTCAATTATAAGTGACACCTCTGAGTTAAAAATAAGCTTGTAATATATAAAAATATGATCTCGTATTATTCTGTTCTCATATTAAAGCCATAATAGAAATTATTCAGTGAACGTATATGCTGTAACAACGTGATAGCGTGAAGATTAGATTTGCGGCCTTCAAAATGAACGAATTATATCTTGAGAAAAGGCGTTATGTATCGTGTATAAATACAAAGGCAAATTGAGTATTCAGTTTTCAAATGCCTTTAAGGGTGATCCTTACTCTTTTTCTGCTCCATGGACCTAATGTTAAAGATCCCAGATCACAATGTCTCCTGAAATATCGCTTCAAAAAATATGAATTTTTTTTTGCAAAGGCAAATAGCAAATATAAGGGCTAATTAAAACAAATATAAGGAAAAGTAGTTTTGTTGTTAATATCATTTAAAGACATTTCTTTGTTGGCGCCATCTGCCGAATTTCACCTACACTATGACCTTATTTACATTTTATACATAAATGTCATTATATTTATTTACCACTAGTAGCCTTTGGCGACCAGCCGGTTCGCAGTATTAATGATCTCTAAAATTTTCAGTTAATGTAACTGGTTCTGTTAGTAACTTTTTCTGCAAAAGATTTTTGAGCTTCATATTTTGGTACTTATATGATTTAGTCATACTTTTATATAGGTCTTAAACAGTTCTGTTCATTATACTACTTATCACTTTCTCTAATGTTCTGTCAGCATCCATAAAATTTCTACTTTAAATTAAAGTGGAAATGTTAAACTGCAATCAATATAAAAGCTTTTTATACTGAAGCTAATCATGTCTTTTTTCAAATATGAAAATTGAAATCAGAGTCGTTCGGCAATGAATTTATATGAATAATTTATATAATATCTAAAAGAATTATTTAGCAAAAATTTCTCTGATTCATCGTAAAATTAATTTTTTACTTTCAAAGGATTTAAATGATGCAAATAAAAATATTTTATTTTATTTCAGTCAATAAATGATTGTAAAATATTATTATAAAATTTTATTGTAAAATATGGTTAAAAAATTTCTTTAAAAATTCGTTAAAAATCAAAGCATAATTTATAAATTAAAAATTGGTATCATTAAAAATGTAATTTTTTACGCTTCAATTTGATGCAAAAATAGATTTTATGCTGTAATATTTTCTGAAGTTATAACGACAAAACGTCGAAATTACACTTAATTTTTAATTAATTAAAATTCTAATAAAAAATTTAAAAAATAGCTTCAAGGTGCACATTTTCGATCGCCAAGATATAAATATGCCAAATTTGATAACTGTATGTCAAACGGTTGGTCTGTAAAGAGCCAATACACACACACACACACACACACACACACACACACACATACACACAGAGAGAGAGATTGAGCTTTATTTATAAGTACAGATTATCACATCTGGCTTTGGCCAAGGATTCCCGGCCACTTCGCGAAATGGCCAGCCAAAGTAGAATATACCATATTAATTGCAAGTACTTTGGACTTTGGCCAAACTTCTTGGCCAGTTCGCGAACTGGCCGAGTTTCGGGCTTTGGCCGTAACACATGTATATTTCCTATAAATCAAACTTTCATTAGATATATTAACACTCCTTTCCTTTAAATATTTCAGATATGTGCTTAAATTATTTATGTTTTCAGATCAAGGATGTTTCTTTGATAGCACAAAAGGCAAAGAATATTGTTACGATATATTCATGATATATTGAACGGTATTCAGAAAATAGTACAATGTTCTGAAGATATTGTACAATATTTTACCCTAATAGAGTTGTTTTTAATCGACTAAATAGGAATCAGAAAGAGTTCCCTTATTTCCTTTTTAAATGTGTCGCGTACGTGATTTAATTTACACAATTCAACTTAACGATATCTGTTAAGAATGCATACGATATTTTTAAAAATGGAATCCAAATTCTTATAATAAATATTATTTTAATTAAAGGTTTTTCAACAGAAAACATTATTTTGTCATATATACAAACTTGCCTAGTTCCATATTCAGTTTTACGGATTAAAAGAATCTGATGTTATAGCATTTTGATAATTAGAGAAGTTTTATTTATTTTATCTTGTCGATATTAAATGCTGATGCAATAAAATGCCCTGGAACTCTTATTTTACCTATTAAAAGTTGGTGTAGAAGCAGTTCATTACCATGGAGTAAGAGAACCAATCACTGTAGTGGTCTTTTTATTTTGTGTTCTGATTGCGAAATTAACCCATTGTTAAATCGAATATTTATAATGGTTCCATTACATTCAATAACGTAAAACTCTCAAACAGTTTATTATTCCAAGGAACTCCATTACGTTCTCGGAAATTTCTATTTAACAGATACAGGTTTTATACGTCCTGAAATCGTTGCATTTGGTTTTTCTATTAGAGATACGAGCTCATAGGGAGAAACCATTATGTATAATTTAGTCTTTTAAAAAAATTTCTTGCATTTTTTTTTATATATTAAAACATATTTATATATTTTTTATTATATATATATATATATATATATATATATATATATATATATATATATATATATATATATAATCCAATTTAAATCCTAATTAATATAACTTATTTTTATAGAGTTATATATGATCAGAAGAATTTTTCTGAAAAACAAATTTTAGTTTACAGCTTTATTTTACTGACCTATAAAAGAGATAATTTTCTTACAATATCTAGAATGCTATGTCCATCACTATGCCTTTTAAAAAAGGAACAACTTTAATTAAATCATACGTTTATTCATTATGTTACAAAATAGATTAAAATCATCTTTAAAGTACTTAACGTAGTTTTTAAAAAGAGCAGCTACTGTAGGAATAGTGAAAAATTAATACTTTATAATTTCGCTTTCTGTATAAAACGATATATTGTGTAATAATGATTATGCGAGTTGAATAGTTTTATCACAACCTAAACATAAATATTCAAACAATACTAAGAAGCTGATACAAACAAGGCCATTAAATTAAATTAGGTTGCAATTTTCTCTTACAAATACCATTTTGTTTATTACTTGTTCTATGGATGGTTGGTTGGTTGATGGAGTTTATTGGTGCAAGAACCATTTTTGATTAAACTGCGCCACACATACGGTAAAATTTAATCCTATTTTAAAAGTTTAAAAATTTCTTTCTAAATTGCATCATTTTCCTGAACTTGTCAACCTGTAAAATCTACAAAAAGTAATAGCATAGTAAAACAGAATTCAAGAGTTATTTAAGAGTCAAATCGAAAAGTAAAAGCCAATCATTTTTAAAAAGGTAAAAAGGTGGGGATGGGGAACTTTATGAAGAATATCTTTTAATTTGATTTGAGGAGAGTGAAAGTAGCGAATTCGTTCATTGTTAAATTGTGAACATTCTATTAAAATGTGAAGAACCATCATAGAACAATGATATACTGTACATCGGGGTGCGGGTTCCCCCAACAGTAAGTGTTTATGTGCGAGCCGTGTGTGGCCAATTCTTAATCTGGTAAGAATGGTATCAAATTTTCTACTAGGTCAACAAGGCCAACAACTTGTTCTATGGAAAATTACATAACTGGCAGAAGAGAAAAAAAAGCTAATGACAAAGAAAAAAAAACCCGAAGAGAAAAAGAAAGCTATTAATTTTTATATAGTGATGAAATCAAATTACTGTAAAAAAAATGTGAAACGAAATAATTAAATCCAACAATTTTGTATTTATTTTTTATTTTAGTATTGAATTCGATTTTTTTTCCACCACAATTGTTCTTAAATAGAAACAGAAAAGAAAAAATCTCGTGAAATTTTATTCTAAATTTTGCTTGTTTCCTATTCGTTGCCATTCTGATTTATTATTTCAAGATAATATCTCTCGGAAAAATGCCTTATTTCTTGCTGTCTCCATTTGGAAAGAATGCATTTGTTACTATCATTTTCAATATGAGTTCCGTTAACCTTACGATGTACTTACTACACAGAAAAAAAAGTTGGAATAAATTAGCGATGCAATTAAAAATTTTCCTCAGTGACAAACGATTTTTCTTCTCCGGAATTTTCTACTTCCGCTTTTAACGTGATGAGTTGTTGAAGTTGGAACAATGGCGTGGGAACAGGTGTTCTATAAATTTTCATTTTCTGCTGCTGATGCTTCTAATTGAGAACCGTTTCGCCAAGGTCACAAACGGGCAAATCAGGAAGTTCTTTCGCGACTTTCAAGTTTAACCTTTCAAAAGAAAAGGAATATTATTCAAATATTTGAAGTTGTAAAGAAGGAAAAATGGTTGAAATATTTCTGTTAGAAACGGATAGAATTTTCGGTATTTTCTAAGTTGATGAAATTGCAAAATATTGAATTGATTCATTAAAAAGAAATTTGAACAAATATTTACAAAGGTTCACTAAAGAAAATTAAAAAAAAAAAAACCACTTCTTTGTTAATGTTGTGTCTGGCATAAATTAAAAAGAAATCTTAATTTATGTTTGTTTCCGAAGTAAAACATTTTTTGTGAACAAGTAATTAAGTATATATATATATATATAATGTAAAACATATATTTTTGAAACAGTTTCGCGGCCGAAGAGAGAGAGAAGACACTTTTAGTTTTTAAACTTCGCTTTTATTCCATCTCAGAAGGCATAATCTATGTTATAAGGAAGAAGTGTGGTACGTCTAATTCACAGCACAAAAGCGAAAAGAAAAAAAGAGAGGACGAAATATTAATCCCCATGATTATATACTGTGAGATTCTGACTGGGATTTCTTTACACGCGTCGATTTAGGTAAGGGAATTATAGGGATCTTTTAAAAGAATTTGTTTAGATAGAAAAATGTTTATCCTTTCACTCGGAGTGTTGGAACTTGTCGATTTCAGTAATTTTACAGAGATTCTGTTGCATTAATTAAAAAAAAATAGTGGAATTAGACTAGGAAATAAGGGAATATTTTAGAATGAAGCTATTATGGAATAAATTAAGACAAAACTTTGGAAATTAATTTGAATTGAAATTAGATTTTAAAATATCATTACATACACTGGCGCGAGGCATTTGGAATCGCTTACTTACAAGCGATTCCAAATGCCAGTTGATTTGGAGAGAGGTCGGGACACGGTTTCATCCCAGTAACATCACGGAAAGAGACCGTTTCGGTGGTCCTGGAGTTGTCGTCTGGGGAGGCATTATGATGAACGGGCGGACTGAGCTCCACGTTTTCGACAGAGGTTCTGTAACTGGAGATCGCTATTGTCAGGAGGTGATCCTTCCCCATGTGCGTCTGTTCCGAGGTACCATTGGATCAGACTTCGTTTTTATGGATGACAATGCACGGCCACACAGAACTCATGCTGTTGAAGAGCTCCTGGAAAGTGAAGATATCACTCGAATGGATTGGCCGGCGTGCTCCCCTGATTTAAATCCGATAGAACATGTGTGGGATGCTTTGGGGAGACGCCTTGCGGCACGATTACATCCTCCTGGGAACACCCGACAACTTAAACAGATGCTGATTGAAGAATGGACACTCTTACCTCAAGAACTGTTGAACAATCTGGTGCTGAGTATGGGGAGACGGTGCGAAGCAACCATTGCAGTAAGGGGAGGGCATATCCCATACTAAGGAACATCTGCTTGCTGTTCTTCCTCTTGGACAGACAATCATGTGTAACCATACTATGAGTTCAATAAAGCCTTTTTTTGTTTGATTCCATACTGCATGCATTGTATTCATTTCTGCGCAACTATGCTTTCGTCATTCTTTCAGAACAAAATGCTGTATCTCATTTCTGAATTTCATGTCTCTCAGATGATTTCTCGTGAAGTTATGGCAAAAAACATACCTGTTGCTTAAGTTTTGCACACCAGTGTATATATATATATAAATTTTAATGCATGTTTATCGAGATAAAAAATTTTAATGTAGTAACAAGTAATTAATTTAAAGTGTATATATATATTCAAAATTTTACTTCTTCATAACTTAAAAAAAAACCATTTAAAAATGAAAAAATCTAAAAAAATTTGAAAATGAATCAGCAAAAAGTGAAAATATACTAAATTGTTTGGTTGTTATCTTATGTGAGCTTGCTTTTAAACAAACTATCATGGGGGATGTTTTATCTACTCAAATAAAATCGGTGTAAAAATTACGGAAAATTTAAATTCTTTTCGTATTGCGATATAGACTCGTAACCAAGTACATGAAAGAATTAAATCGATCTAATCCGAAACGAGGAAAAAAGGAAACTTATTTTAATAATTGCAACTTTTAAATACAATCTGTAGGAGGAGCTATTTTAGCCAAAGGAAATAGGATGGAAGGGAAGGTGATAAGTAAGAAAAAAAAAAAAATCCGAAGTGCTTACGACATCTATACATTTTTTTAGTTGATAGTCGAGTAAAATTAGTTGGATTATTGCCTTACATATAGTAAGAATTATTTGTAAAATTGTTATGCAACGTTCTGCAAGCATTTCTACCATTATCTCAATATTAGCTTTACTAATGATAAAGGATAGATCTGTTTCTACAAATCAAACCATTTATTTGACTTACAGTTATTAAATTCCACTCTAATATAATTTGAAGAATGGATATGCATATTGGAGTGATGTTTTTGAAATTTTACTTATTTAAAAATAAAGTGTAATCTTGGATTTCCTCTGCGAAAATTTTGAAAATATAATTGAATAAAGTTATCATACATCATTTTAAAATACAAGAAAAAATACTCTTTTGATGATACGATTAAAAAAACAGTGAATTTCGAAAGAACAAAAAACCGTGCACTCTCTTACCTAAAGTTCGATGGGAGGAGCCAGATCCCCCACCTTTTCGCGTACCCTCCAGGATGGCTAGATCCAACCACCATACCGGAAGCTTCTCATCCTCATTTTGAGGTGTCCCCCCCGGGGGGGGGGTTACATTCAAGGTGTAGATGACCGTCAAATTTGGAACCAAATTCATCAAGGGACTGATTGTCGATTGATCAGTACTTTCAAAATAATATAAAAAATAATCGACGACAAATATATAAAATTTGATATGTGATTTTATGACTACAACTGTATTTCTGTGTTAAATTTTGCTTTCAGTCGGTCTGGAAAAATATGTGCAAAATAGACATGAATTCAGACATGACAGGCATGAATAGACATGAAATAGACATCAACATAGAATTCAGGTATTTATATCACAGCAATGAATTGTCAAAGATCGTGCGGTAATAAGTACTGTAATGTCCTTTGTTCAGTAAATGGTATGTTGGTAGTGATACATTTACCAGCTTTCTTTACAATACTAAGGAACTCAGAAAAAGAAAATCTGAGCACTCATGGCGTTCATGGCCTAACCAAATATCCACAATTTTAAGCGGGGGCGGAGAGATGGATAACATTTTAGAGAGTATGCGAGAAAATTTCGTGGTGACTACTCCCCCTCCCCCTTTTTTTTAAATCAGCTTTTCATTTTTATTAGAAAAGTTTTCATATAAGAGGAGCAAAAAAAAAAAAAAAAAAAAAAAAAAACTTTTTGATATGACAGTATATATATATGTAAGCATTTAATTCTGAAAAGTAAGTCAGGTTCGAGCACAAAGAAGAGACTTTTTACATTCATTTTAATCCATCCCGGGAAATAATTTATTTACAAACAGGCGCGGACAGAACACATCCTCAACAGCGCGGAACAAGTTTAGTTTAGTTTAGTTATATTAACATCCCGTTGTAAAGCAACACTAGGGCTATTTTAGGACGGACCTCGTAATTTTGAACCACGGTCAGATGAAAAGGCCGACACCTGAGCTGGCACCCCTCTCTCCACGCCACACCACACCAGCGGGAGGACGTTTGGCATGACGGATTTAACGTGCAACAGACTCCCTTACACGACGATTCTTCGGCGGAATCGGGTCTCGAACCTGAAACCCTACGGCTCACTAGCCGAGACCTTACCACCAGGCCACCGCGGCCCACAGTGCGAAACAAAAAGCAGAAGTAAGGAAGGGACGGAATAAATGATCACTAGTCTTATATAACATGGGATTTCCGGCCACGTGTCGATAGAATATTCGTGTTGACCTTGGACAAGGGCAAAGGAGTGATCACTTTAACTCGCCACATGGAACTAACTGATGGCGAATAATTTTTACACAGCTTCAATTGAATTAATTAAACAGAAAGTGGAATTGGATCAGGAAATAAGAGAATGAAATTGCTATGGGCTAAATTAAGATAAAGCTTTGGTAATTAATTTGGTTGAAAGTAAGAGTTTAAGATATCATTACATATATATGTAAAGAATGGAATAAATAATAATATACAACGGTTTTATTATCGTCCAGTTTTTACATATTGATTAGAGCTTATTTGTGAGTATCTCATCAATTGGGACATACTGGACGAAAGCTTTAATCAAGATAAAACTAGAAGAAAAAAAAAATGACGATAAAGAAGATGAGTGAACTGAAGTATCATCCAGAAAATAAGTAATGAAAGCATTTCAAAAGTTTTGACACGATTTGGGTTGTTTTTCTAACATTCTTAAGCAAGTTTTATGGCTCTGAGTCGAATTCAATAATATTCAGAACAACTGATTTCAGTGAAAGATAGCTGCAACTTTGTATAAAATAATTGAAAGGAGCTAATAAATTATAATTTATAACCTATAGTGTTAAGGGTTAGTAACATACATATCTTAATACATTATAAACTAATTTCAAAATTTCATGCTTTTATTTGTAATTTTTTCAATTAAATAACATTGGTAGTCCAATATTTAATTCTAAAAATTAGTTATGATTTGTTTTTTCCTGTAAGAATATTATGAAAATCTTTCGACATTTATTTCTATTTATTGATATTCCTTATATCGAACTTTTTTGAAGGAATTTTTAAGTTTTTTTTTAATATTCTTAAGTACATTTACAATGCATCATCCATCACATGTGGTCATTTGGCTGTTATGTCTATTTGCATATTTGGACGACAAACATAATCTTCCCACTTACACAGTTGAGTGAAAATGTTACAAAAGAATGATATTTTTATGGTTTATCTGCGTATATATGAAAAAGTAAACTTAAAAATGGAAAGACATAGACGGTCTATCTCCCATCTTCTGGGTATGAATATAAGTTTGTATTTTAAATCGTTTCCACGCATACTCTTTATTATTTCCTGAAATTAACATTTTTTAAATCTTAGTAGTAATATCAATAATTTTCCTTCTCTAAATCAATTAATATTTGGAAAAGTCAGCTGAAATTCAATTCAATTTTAATGCTGGGTTTTCAAGATTTTTGGAAACAAACGGAATTTTACAAGCTCTACATTCCGGATCTTATTATTATTTATTACTAACGTCTTGCAACGATAATCATTTGGAGCGCCAAAAACTCCCCGCCAGAACGCGCCAAGCACCCACACGCTACTTTTTTTTTACTTTCTCGTATTTGTAGTATAGGGAAAGTATAGTAATCATCAAAAAAATCAAATTCGACACTTCGACAACTCTTCGAGTTTTAGACCTCCCTGAATTCGAAAAACACAATTTTGGAAAATGTCCGTCCGTCTGTCTGCCTGTGACAAAGATGACTCAAAAACACTTTAAGCTAGACGGTTGAAATTTGATGTACGGTCTTTAAACCAAGTTTCCAGATTTTTATCAAAGTTTGAGTAAAATTTGTTCGGAGAAAGTTCGTCTGCCCGACTGTACAAATATGTTAACACGATAGCTACAAAGCGAAGAGAACTGGATAAATAAAATTTGGTACATACATTTAACATGTATATTCTAGCATCTTTCAAATTTTTAGCCAAATTCAATGAAGAGTTGACCGTCTGTCGGTCTATACTTTCAGATACATATAGACGCGATAATTCAAAAAATGCAATGACTTAAATATATTAAATTTGGTATGTGTTTTTGTGACTAAAATTGAAGTTATGTTTTCATTTTTTTTTTTTTTTTGTTTCAATTGCATGGGAAGAACACGTCTAAAATACAAATTCGATTTTCGTATGCTATTAACCGCATGCCAAGGATATATCGCCAAAAAGCTCGCCAGGGATTACACAAAAAGTAAAAATTTAATTTCACACCAAAAGTTAATATTTTGTAACTATTGTACGCCAATCCCATGCAAGGCGTTCTCTGGGATAACACCTCTATTAGATAATATGCGAGAAAGTTTTGAGGAAATCATTCCCACAATTTTATATTTTGAATCAAAAACCAGAGAAAGGGGTAACTCTCAGGGTAACATAGTTTGGCAGGTTCTCAACTTTCTTTTTTAATGCCATGAACTTTACTTTCAGCTCCTTGGAATTAAAAGCGAAAAAGCTCTTATAGCTGACGCTTTGACATTTAATGACTTTTCTGCGTTGTCACCACTAGACGTGAGATAGACTTAAGTAGCGAGGTTGGAAGTTAAAAATTCTGCGGAAGAGCACACGTTTGTGCCAGTAAATAAAATAGAAAAAAAATGTGATGATTTCGTAAAGTGAATAAAACATATAATTTTTTCCCCCTCTGGCATTCAAACAATGCCAGTTGCGTTAGCAGAGTATGACTGCGGAACAAAGTGCTTCCTTCGCAGCTTTGCGCATGCGTGAACGGAATGAGTCGACAAGAAAAGCAAGGAATAAATTGACAGATTTGAAGGTCTTGTATAAACTTTGATTGATTTTAGGTTTAAAAATAGAATATAATAAAATGGTTTTAAAACAAACGCTTTATTAGTCATATAAAAGCAGAAAACAAATTTTATCAAGAATATGGACATAAAAACAAAATCGTAAAAGTGTGAAGCTCTGGAATAAATATTCTAAGTAAATATATTATATTTTAATTTGTAATGAATGTTTACAAAATTTTCTTTAATAATAATAATAATAATAGAGATTTAATTTCCTTAAAGTATTGTTTTCAACTCATTAATCTTTTACAGTTTTGTTCAATTTGCCCTATTTTTCATATGGAAAAAATATTATTTCCTTTTTAATATCTAGAGATAAGTGAGTTTTTATTACTTTTAAACTATATTTCTTTTACTTTTAACTTTTCAGTCTTTAATGTAAAAAAAAAAATTACCTTTTTTTGGATATTAGCTTAAAAGTAGCTTTTTCAGTTCAGTTATTATTTCGAAGGACATACATTTTTTTAATTTACAAGCTATAAAATTTGTAATAGATTTATTCAATCAAGTTCATGTTTTTCATTTTAAATTCAAAAATAAAATCCATTTCATATCAACAGTTTAAAACTCTAAAAAGCCTGTAATTTCTGCTAACGAACCAATAGTCAATGGAAGTTAGTTTTAAGAATATCGTATAAATAGATAAATGACATAACTTCAAACTGAGGGAATAGTTTTAGCTATATTTGCAAACTGTTTTGAAACATTATGAATGCTGTCTTAGAATAGAGCTTATAACTTCGAGCCATGGTTGGATAACGGGGGCAGTAATAGAGTTGGTGTCCAACATCTCACGCTTCTCTGTCGCATCAACCAGAGGATGATTGCCCCTCGACATCGATTTATCGGATTATCAGACACGGAAGGAGGGTGGGGGGGATCTTTTATGAAATTGCATTTCGAAATCGATCAGTTCCGGTGCCGAAGACGCAACCGTATTTCAAAACCCGAAAATCCCGATTGTGAAGATTAATTATCTCTATTTAGAAGGTTGAAATTAATAACTTTATAAATACTAAAAGATAAAAGGAGATCATACTTTTATACCTTATATAACTTAATGCGGGTGGAATTCACTGTGGGGGGTGGGGTGGAGCGTCTTTTCGGTCCTGTGGTGTGGAAATTTGAATAGATTTTGCTGTTGATACAGTCAGTTAGATGCGAACTTAGTCATTTTGTTGTTGCTATTGTGACTTATGGGACTTTACAAGCCCGCTGACAGTTATCTGTCAGCGATTTAAGCCGAGTGAGTGCTTCTTGTTTTTTCAGCAGCGCCAACTAGGGCAAGGTCGATCGCCAAATTTTCAATTCGGCTACATCTTACAGTTTGGCGTTTCTTACTCGAAATCTGTTTTTATTTTTAGATGATTCAATTAAAATTAAATATTCTGCTCAGATATTTTCATGAGATAACACGCATTTTCAACTCTAGGAAATAACAGGTTTTCAAAATGAAAACTGCAATGAAATTAATCCTGAAAGGCTTTAGCGGATAAAACGAGTCTGTTTTTGATGCAGAAGATACAAATAGCTGCTAAAAGACTGCGAAACCACGAAAAAGTGATTTGAGATTGGCCCCTTTTCAAAACAACCGATCCAGTTAAGAGTTGACAAATTTTATCTTAACTGCTGGAAAGTTTTCAATGATCTCATCGAAGATGCCATTGGATTTCTTTTTGTATGTGTAGATGGTAGCTACCTATTCATATGCAAAAAGATCTTGCACAAGTCTGAAATGAATCTAAAAAAATCTGTCAAAAAAATTAAGGCTTTTCAAAATAAAGTCAATTTTTGATATACGTCGAAAATTGACGCAAGTAATAATAGATCGACAGATACTGTATTCAACTCTTTACGCTTTTATCAGCGTTTTGAAGTAATGATAAAATTGGAAATGATGCGCATACCTGGGAGATGAAAGTTTTGCTGAGTCTTCATTACTTTAGGTTCATTAAAACTATGTATGTCAAATTCTTGGTCAGCAGCAAAATAGGTGCAGAGTAATTAGAATAGAACATTAATTGCATTTTGGTATAGACTTAAATTTTAAAAAGAATAATTATTTTTTACTCTGTTAATGTAAATGTAGATTTATTTTGGTCTACTTAAATTTCGAAAAAAAAAAAAAAAAAAACTTTTCGAATTCTGCGGGAGTGGGGGAAGGGGAAAAAATACTTTTCGAATTTTGACTACTTATTTTAACTTTATAATTCTTATTTGCTTATTAACTATCTCATAACTGTGAGATATGAAAATCGTCCAACATATTATACAGCATAGACATTTAAACTTAGAGCTACCGACTTCGACACGTAATTACTTCTTGGGTATTAAATGGTACATTTACACTTAGAGCTACCGATTTCGACACGTACTTACTTCTTGGGTACTAAATGGTACATTTACACTTAGAGCTATCAACTTCGACATGTAATTACTTCTTGGGTACTTAATGGTTACTTAGAAAAAGGAGTTTTTACAAAATTAAAATTATATATTTAATAAATTTAAAATTATATGAAATATTAATATTATTCCCGTATAACTTCGGCGCATATTATTGCACTAAAACATTTTTACAAAATTCTAACCTCCTCACAAACGATGTGAATTATATTTCCGTGCAACTTTTTATTTAACTACAGTAGATTTTTCTCAAAAATTCATCATATAATAACTATACAAAAGGTTTTTTACCTTTTAATTACTATTGAAATACTTAAAAGCATTTAATTGTGGAACCGGCTTTCACAGGGATCGAATTTAATTTTTAAAATTTAAATTCACATTTCAAATATAAATAGATGACTTGTTAAAAAATTAAAAAAAACAAACACTCACACACACGCAGATACAGTACATTAAAAAAATCACATGGCAATGTTTACTTTCTTTTATACAAATTATATCAGAAGTATTTTAATCATCAAAAAATTGGAACTCGACATTTTGGCGAATCTTTACTTTATAGACAACCCCTGACATTTTTGGCAGCATGTCTGTCTATCTGTCAATCAATTATTCTGTCTGTTTGCGAACATTATAAATGAAAAGCTAGACGACTGAAATTTGGTCTTTGGAATTTCGATAAAATTGTAGATTTCTATTGAATTTTGTTGAAATCTATTTACGGGAAGTCTTTATGTCTGGCTATTAAAGTACAAGTAAACTCTATAACTACTATAAAACGTAAAGAGCTAGGTAGATAAATTTTGGTACACTGGTTTACCATCTACAATACAGATAATTATCAATTTTTGAACCAAATCTGTTAAGGGGTTAATATTCTGTATCTTTTCACTTTTGCACGCATGTAAAAGTCATAATTCAATCATGCAATGATTTACATCAATGAAATTCGGCGCTTCTGTCTTGTGATTGCAACTACAGTTTCGTTTTAAATTCAGGTGCCAATCGGCTGACAAATAGGTGTCCAAAATATATATTCTATCAGTAAATTGTTTGATTCACTCCAAAGATCTATATTCTTCCGTTATAATCGTCCACCAATGATTGACCAATGAAATGCGGCATTTTATCTAGTGATTGCAACTATAGTTTCGTGTCAAATTCAGGTATGAATCGGTTGTCAAAAAGTTGTTCAAAATATATATTCTATCAATGGATTCAGTAAATCGTTTGATTCACACCAAAGATCTGTATTCCGTTATAATCATCCACCGATGATATACAAATTGTTCTCGGCCTTATCCAAGGTTTCACAATTTTATGCGAAGGATAAGACCTTTAATGGAGAATAGGCGAGAAAGTTTCGGGGAAACCACTCCCGTTAGTTGAGTTATCATATTCACAGACAAATCAAGAGACGGATTTCACAATTCCTCAAAATTTGTTCAACTCAAGGATGTCTAAAACTTCTCGAATCTCGGGAGCAATGTTGTGATGATTAGTCCTTTCACCAGAAAATCGCTCATGGAAAATACATTTATTTTATACATGGTATCTACAGAGAGCTAAATTAATGTTTGAGCAAACATACCAAAAAATTAGTGTTCAGCAACAAATAGTCAGCTCCTGAATTGTATTACTTTATTTTTTATTAGTGATTCATACAAATCTGCTTATGAAGCATCTTCAGGCGCGTGTGTTCACCTTACGAAGAAAAATATTCAGCCAAATCAAATGCAGATGATTCATTTGAAAAGCTGAACACACGCGAGTGAAAATCTTTCCATTCATTTTCTTACCTTCATTTTTTTCATATATCGTTTTATTTACTTAGTCGACGTATTAAAATTTAATGCCCTGTACATCATCTAGTCATAGCGTTGTTAATTCCGCAGAATTTCCTTTATTTGTGTTTGTACAGAGAGAATTCATAGAACTTGTACTTAAAACCAGTTGAAGTGGTCTTCCCCAAATTTTCTCGCAAATTCTCTAACAAAGTTGTTATCCCAGAGATCTCCTTGCATGACATTGGCGTACAATAGTTACGAAATGATAACTTTTAGCGCCAATTTAGCATTTTTCTCAGTCTACCGTGTCATCCTTGGCGAGTTATTTGGCGATTAATCCCTGGAAAGCCGTTAACAGTATCCGAAAATCGAATTTGTGTTTTACGCGCAATTTTCCCTACCAATTAAAAAAAAATTGTCGCAGAGTCTGTCACAAAGTCCCATACCAAACTTGATTTAGTTGAGTCATTGTGTTTTTGAACTATCGTGTTTACACATATCTGAAAGTATAGACCGACAGATGGTCAACTCTTTATTAGATGTGGCTCAAAATTTAATAGATGTCTACAATGCAGATGATAAATTTATATACCAAATTTTATTTATCTATCTGTCATCGTTTTGTCAGCCAGACAGACAGACTTCCTAGGAACTGATTTTACTCAAAATGTGATAGAAATCTACAAATTTGGTGTATAGATCGCGTACCAAATTTCATTCGTATAGCTGAAAGTATTTTTGAGTTATTTTTGTCATATACATACAGACGGACGGATATTTTTTCAAAAATGTATTTTATGAACTCAGAGAGGTCTAACATGTTTAGATTTGTCAGAATCTCGAGTTTGAATTTTTTTTCAATTACAATCTCTTCTTTACATTATATGTATGAGAAAATAAGAAACTATTTTTGAATGTTTAATTATAGAATACTAGCCACCTACAATGACCACGCCTTTTATGAGAGGTAGTGGCTTTCTTGGCTGTTAAACTATTCATATAGAAAATATTTGTTCACAATTACCCGCAATTGCCGACCAATTGGTCCACTGGGATTAAGGGTTATTAAAAACATCAGTTGTTTCTTCAGTAAAATATTCTTTAATTTCAAATTTTCATTAAGATACGACTTGTACTATTTCACAAACTTACACCTTTCTGTTCATTGTACTTTTCATTTCTCTAATTTTCAGTCTATATCTTTATACATCCAATTATATCGCAGAAAAAAGAAGCTCTATTTTAAATTGGAGACAGTTGAATATTTTCCACCATTGTTTGATTCTGAACTTAAAAATTAATTTTAAGCATAAAAAGTATTTAAAAAAATTATTAAACCCCCGCTTTTTATTGAAATCTACTCAAGGTGATAAATTAAGCCCGCCTATAACAAAGGAAAATTAAACCACAATGAAATATTAGCACCAATAATGCGAAAGATTTGAGTTTCATTTAAACAATAGAACATATTGTTGTAAAATATGCGTGCATTTTTTTTAAATTAATTAAAAATAGAAAAAAATTATATTGGTATAAATGGACAAAAATTTAGTATTATTATAAATAACTTATTTTAAAATTCTAAGACGCGGTAAAAATCATTTTTTTACTACAGTATTTTCGACATTAATTGTGAAAAAAGGGCACAAATTTCGCTTAATTTTTCATGAATTAAAATACTCATTAAGATCTTAAAAAATCTCTCTGATGTGCACATTTTTTTCGTCTGTATAAGCGCCAAATATGTAACTCCAGCGCACAAAAGCACATTTGCCTGACGAATGCTAACACACACACACACACACACACACACACACACACACACGCACACATTTTATCTCTATTATAGTCAATATTTCAATATGCAGAATAATTTAGTTTAATGCAAATTACTGAGCGTGCAGATTGCAAAGTAAAATAGAAGGAAAGTGAACATCCTACTTTCTTCATGAAAGTAGGATTTGTAAAGCTTTCTACTTTCTTTAAAGAAAGAAATTTGTTGAAAGATTCCATGGAAGAAAGAAATTTTCTTGAATTGCATCATAACAATAATAACGTTACAAATTGTGCATAAAATTAATTTTTTTAAATATTTATTGACATTAAAGAACATTGTTCGAAAATGAAATTCGCTCTACGGGAAGATAAATCTTTTAAAATTTAAAATCAAACAATTTTAATTTTTAATCAGAATTTGGACTTTAATTAGAATTAGAAGTTGACTGTGACTACATGGGCTTTGAAGATTATGTACCTCAAATTTCATCAAAATAAAGCAAAAAGTGTTAATGTGTATAAAAAAGATTTAAAAAAAAACCCTATTTATTCTTATATATATGCATGTAAAATTGCAAATACATTATATTTAAATGATATTTCTAACATCATTAGAATGATGTAGATGTTTAATCATTCTAATGATCATTAGAACGATGAAATATCATTAGTATATAGTAAAAAACCGTTTACACGTCTTTCAAGAAACTAACAGAAAACCGCATATAAATGAAAGGATTTAATCGAAATTTTAATAAAGAACTGTGATTATATTTGATAGCACACGTTCTCCCAAAAGTCTGGTGTAAAAGTTTGAAGAAGGGGGTGCCAGCTCAAGTGTTTTCCTAGTCAATTGATTGAGGCCATATTCATATTTGTCTTTTTTTTTTCCAAATTCATTATGAAAAATAATGTAGATCGGAAACTCCGATCTCCACAACGGCTTTTTATCTTTTATTTCATTTTTTGTCCACTATTACATCTTTTCTTCTGCTTACCATCTTGAGATCATTTCGCGCAACCCTGAGATACGCTTACTCCAATCTTAGAAACGCTGATAATTCAAATAAATTGGCTTGATAGAAAACTCGGAAAATTCACAAAAAAGTAAAATATTTATTAAATTTTTCAAAAATTTTATTGATTGTAAATTTTTTTAATCAAAAACTAAGTAAGTTTATAAACTTATATAACCCCTATGATAAAATTTGATGTATATATATTTGTCTTGCCTTTAACTTCCTTGTATCTGTTTTGACCTCACGGCTGAAAGAAGATGAAGTGAAGAGAAAGAAAGAGTTACGCCGGAGAGTGTGGCTGACACCGGTAAGAACTCCTAGAAATGAGTTTAGTTTTAAATCCGAATTTAATTGAACATATGTAAATATCCTTTAATCATTTAATCCATGAGATATAATAAACTTGCATTGCCAAGAAAAGTCCCATCACTTGAATCAAGGAACACAACAATATTCAACGGTTAACCAAAATGAATGTCTCGCCGCATATTCTTCAGTAAAGGTACAATTCCTTCCCTGACCACATAAAATTAAGGACTTTAGGCAAGGCTGTGAGCATCACAAGAGTTTTGTGAGAAGTATGTTATGTGAGTGATTTATGTCGTAGTATAATAAAGAAAATCGAATATGCATTTCGAATGCTTTCTTTTTCGACCGATTAGGGGGCGAGATGACCTAGAGGTGAGGTCTCGGCTTTGGAACCGGGGGGTTCTAAATTCAAGATATATATATATATTTGTCTTGTCCGATTCCACTAAAGATACGCCGTGTATGCGCGCCTAGTATATGTTAAATTTTACGTCTTGGGCCAAATGTCTTGCCGTTAATGTGGTAAGGAAGTTTAAAAAAGGCTGCCAGCTCAAGTATTGTCTTCGTAAAGTGACCGGGGTTCAAAATTACGAGGTTCGCGCCAAAATAGCCTTCGTTTGATTCCCAAACGGGACGTTAATGTAACTAAATTTTTTGGTTTGATTAAAACAAAAATTTGACACAAAACTTCGAAAGTAGTTACAAGATCCCATACTAATTTTCATTTATAAAAATTTTGTGCTCTTGATTTATCTCCTTTACATACATGAGAATGTATAGACCGATAGATTTTAAACACTTGGATGGATTTCATTCAAAACTTCACAGAAAAATAGCATATCAAATGCCAAAATTATATTCTAAATTTCATTTATCCAAGTAATTGCGTTTTTGAGTTACCGTATTTATGTGCTGCAAAAGTACAGACAGGCCCTTGGGTAAATTTGAATCAAAATTTGAGAAAAATCTATATTTTAAGGGCTGAAACTATGTACCAAATATTTTTATCTCAATTGATACTGTTTTGAGTAATCGCATTACTCAAAACAGTATCGTAATTGATACTGTTTTGAGTAATGCATACAAAGGACAGATGGGCAGATAGTCAATCAATAGGTAGATTGGTTCCAAATTAGGTGTGGATCTACATTTAAAGAATATATAAGGAATGTTCAAATGAAAAGGTACGAAACGACACTGTAGGTATAAATGAAGATTTTATTCAAAGTATACATCATAGGACTGAGAACAACGATCCCATTGATTAACGAGCCGATGGATTCCTTGTTCCCAGAATTCCTGTGGCCTTGAAGAGATCCAGTCCTTCACAGCGTCCTTGAGTTTGCCATCCGAGTTGAAACGCTTCCCTTTCAGATGTTTTTTCAAAGGACCAAACAAATAAAAATCGCAGAGCGACATTTCCGAGCTGTAGGGTGGATGGTCACGCTGCTCCCACTTGAATTTGGCCAGTTCCGAGTGTGTGACCCTGGAAATGTGTGGACGTGCGTTGTCACGGAGCAGAACCACACTCTCCGTGAGTAGCCCCGGTCTTTTGTTCCTGTTGGACCTGCGTAGTCTTCGGAGTGTCTCACAGTGCACATTGGAGTTAATGGTTCTTTTGAGCTCGAGGAATTCAACAAGTAGTGGACATTGGACGTCGAAAAAGACGATGAGCTACACCTTGCCTTCTGACGCCATGGCTTTGAACTTTTAAGGGGAGGTGACAACGTCCCGGTTTGTCTCTAGCTCGTAGACGGCACCAGTTCTCATCACCTGTGACGATCTGTTCCAGGAAAGAAGGATCTTCATGATACCGAAACAGATGTTGAAATGCTAGCCCCATACGCAGTTCCTTGTGTTGATCGGTCAGTTGCTTCGGAACCCACTGCGCGCACACCTTCCGATAACGTATCCTGTCGTGAACAATTGTCCACACTGTTCCAACGCTGGCATCCACCTTCACCGCCAACATTCGCAATATGACCCGCTGATCACTTCTCACTAGGCTGTCCACCTTCTCGATGAGATCGGCCGTGATGACAGTGTTTGCCTGACCTGGTTTCGGATCATTAACCAAACTCTCACGGCCTGACTGAAAATAGGCACTCCATTTTCTCACTGACTTGTCTGATACATAGACTTCCCTGTATGCGGTGACCATTCGGCGATGAATAGCGGCCGATATAATACCTTCCGCTGTCAGAAATCAGATAACGCCGCGCTACTCCTCAATCGTCGAATTTTGCAATGTGGACGCCATCCTGTCTTCACATGCACTGCCGCGTCGTAAACGTAGACGAAAGATTCTGTGGTATCCACAGCGCGAAGTGTTGTTACCCACAATCAATGATGGTGAGTTCTGGTTTGGTAGATTCGCTGGAGTGGATGAAGTCTGGGGCTTGAGTGGAAACTTGGTTCGATGTTGGTGTGTATGTAGTCTTGGGTCTTTGGCAGGAGGCAGGTCCAATCCGGGCGGATCTTCTAGAGGAGGAGCGAAGATGCATCTTGCATTGGTATGGGAGGTGTGCAGGGGTTGGAGTATTGTCTTTAGGTTTTTGTCCAATGAAGGATTTCAATTGGACGGCACTCTTTATAAGAGCCTCTGCTCTCTCCTGCGCATGCTACGATCTTCGCCGGAGATTTCAATCGCATCCCTAGATGTCTCACTACGTTCTCCCATAGCGGCATAGGCAAATATATTAACGGTTACGTTGTTACGGCGTTTCGTACCTTTTCATTTGAACACCCTTTGTATTTGTATACTAGGATTTACCATTTCTTTACATTTTGCAGCTATCGTGTCCACTAGTACTTGGACAGCAGGGCTTTTTCCAAGTCGACTACCTTCAAAATTTGATAGAAATAGAAATCTACAATGTCTACAAAGACCAAAATGTCCCAAAGTATTGTTATCATGATCATAGATAGACATATGTTATTCCCAAGATGTATTTTTCAACTCAGGGATATCTGAAATGTGGAAATTCGTTTATAATTGGTGGATCAAATTTTTTGATGATTGTAATACTCTCTCTCTCTCTATTTCTTTGTACATGATAAAGTAAAAATAAATTTGGACATAATATGAAAGAATTTGTTTGCATCCATAATTCTTGCATAATCTGATTTCTCTTGGTCACACGGGCAAGATCCGTATGGTAATTTATTTGACGCTAGACACTCTGTGAGTTTTATATCCACATGCATGTTCTATAAATACCTATCTACGGAAATTGCACCTTGTGTTTTTATTTTACCATGACACATTGTAGATTTTCTCTTAACATTTTCTTTGTGAGCAGCAGTTAACAAACTAATGGCATGCATAAAATTGTACATATGTTAACGTAATGGAGTTTCATTAAGCAATTAGTAAATTTGTAAACAATTCTTAAAATGGCCTTCTATAATTGCTTTTGAGTTTGAAAATCACATCTGTTTCCGTCTGATTTGTCTTGTCCGAGCGATCTTCCATTCGATTTTTTTTTGTAAATTATCATCGGTGTATTTATCATGGATACTAAATAAATGAACTAAATTGAAAACCCAATTATATGAACATTTATTGTGGGCCCGATGTCAGTTCGCCAAAATTAAATTTTTTGAACGATTTTTTGCCACATGTAATAATTAAAAAATTTTTTATTGTAACCCTAAAAACCGTTTGTTACTATATCTTTTAACCATCTAAGACGGCTGATTTTTGGCGAATTTCTGGAAGACTGGAACACTTCGCTGTGCTTGGCGAAAAACTGGATGCTAATCTAATAGTACCCGACTAGGTTGAATATATGAATTTGAATGTAAATTCGCATTTTTATTTATTTATTTATTTTGCAGTTTCAAAAAATAGGCACGTTTTTGTTTCTAGTGATATCTTTATTTTGTCTCTATGTCAATTAGAAGCAAAATTATAGTAAACTATTGACATGGGAGTGATGCTTATTTATAAGCGTTTAAGAACTTTAAATGCGTTTTCATAATTCTACTGTAGGAGTTTCGTTATATCTGAAAAAGTAATCAAGATATCTAAATGAAATTCATAGTGCTAGTTATTGTTATGCAGAATGTAATGAACTATGGATTTGATGTTGAATGTTCTAGATGTAATTTTATGATTTTTTAAAGAAAGAATGTTGAAAAAAATTCCAAGATATCATAGATAATTTCATATATTACACGCATTTTGTTTTTGAGTATAATTCTTAGATAACAGTCCATTGAATTCTAAGATACATTATATATGCAATGTTATTTAGAAAAATGAAAAACTGTAACAATTTTTTTAGAACAATCCTAGTTTTTATAAATGAAATGTTAAAATTTACATCAAAATATGCTTTTATTTCAGAAGCTACATATATATTTAAATAATTTCCCTTTTATTCATTATTTTATCTTTATCTTAATAAAAAACATTTATATAAACATTAAAATAATTGTGTGTGTTTTTTTAATCCCTTTCGAACTTAGTTTGATACCCTAAGTTCTATCCTTACTTTAATAATTGCATTGTCTTAAATTCAAATTTATTTGATTTTTGGTGCCTCTAAAGGGTTTGAAATAACCTAGGCTATTACATATTACAAACCATCGTTCAAAGATTTCTCAATTATACGTCGTTTTATCATGTCCCGAATCATCTGTTATCATTAAAATGATGAAGTACTTTGTTTATGCAACGCAAAACTTTGATTAAACAGCGTTTCGGCCCCCTGGTTTCATTTTCGA
Organism: Argiope aurantia; assembly: GCA_026543865.1. Taxonomy (NCBI): domain Eukaryota; kingdom Metazoa; phylum Arthropoda; class Arachnida; order Araneae; family Araneidae; genus Argiope; species Argiope aurantia. The sequence continues at coordinate 127,612 of JAPMOR010115513.1, read as the reverse complement.
GGAGTATGTGAATTGTGACATCGGCATAATGACTCCGGTATTGTTTAAGATTGATGAATTAACTCAAGAGAAATTGTCCGATGTTAATATAAACGATGGTTAAGAAGAATGTGAGAAAATTGTTCCACCTTTCTTCAAATACTTCAAGACACAATGAAATCTATTGCAAACTTCGAACTTATTTTGTTTGTCAAAATCTCAGAGAAAAATAAAACGTTAAATAACTTAATTCGATTCATAATGTTGTAATCGATACTCAAAGACAAGCAGCACATCAGACGATAATTAAAAATACCTTTACAGCTACTCTCAAATAAATAGTATAAAATAAGAAATGAATTATAATACAGTTAATGCATAGTTTTGTTTTTTTTTCATTTTTGCCATGAATTAATATTAAAATCAAAATTTTGTTTTCAGTACTACGTAATGATACTATCTTAAAAACATTAAAATTATTATTTTTGAATGAGTTTCCGATAGTAGCATTGCATTTATAACACGACAGGTCAACATTTTTTATATATTTATATAACTGGATTTTTTTAACTGATTTTGATCATATTTGATATTCTGGTTTTCGAGTATGAAAAAAGTTCCTTTTTTTTCGTGAGTTCCACTTTTTTGAGAGTTAATGTAAACAAATTTTAAAATATTTAAAACTTTAAACGACAAGTTAGATTCTCGGATAAAAGCATGAAATTTAAAAAATCAATACATTTTTTTAATACAAAAGTTCTTGTTTTATAAAATAAAACAAAATGGTATTGTAACTTTAGTACCAGAGAACATCTAATTTCACAAACAGCAATGACTAATTTGTGTGAATTTAAATTGTATCTATGGGATATAAGAGTCAAGCAAAATCAATGGATTAGAAAAATGGCCAATCATCGAAAACATATTGATTTCAAATGAAATGTCTTTCGCGAGCTCTTAGTTGGACAATTTAGAATCATCTCTCTTGCCTCTACTGCATATGAAATAATTGCTTTTAAAAAGTTTCATGAAAACACGTGATCAGTGTAACCCTTTTTTCACTTTCTCATATACGTATTATAGAGAAATTACAGTAATCGTCAAAAAATCCGAGCTCGAAATCTTGACGAATCTCTACATTTCAAACCTCCTTGAGTTCGAAAAACACATTTTTTTGGAAAATGTTCATTTTCCTGTTTGTGATAAAGATTGGAGCTAGGCGATTGAAATTTGGTATATGGTCTTCACACCAAATTTGCAGATTTCTATCAAATTTTGAGCAAAATTCGTGCAGAGGAAGTCCGTCTATCCGGCTGTACGAATATAAGTTAACCCGATAATTACAAAACGAAGAGCGCTAGATAAATAAAATTCGGTACACAGATTTAACATCTATAATGTAGACTTCTCACAAATTTTGAACTAAATCCAACAAGGTGTTTGACCTATGTCGATAAGTACTTTCAGAAGCAAGTAAACACGACATCTCGAAAACGCAATGACTTAAATATATCAAATGTAGTAAGAGATTTTGTAACTACAAGTGTAGTTTCGAGTCGAATTTTTGTTTTAATCGGTTGGGAAAAATGTGCCTAAATCATAAATAAGATTTTCAGATTCTATTAATCGCATGCCAGGGATTTAATCGCCAAAAATCACATGATAGATTCAGAAAAAAATGCCCCAATTCAATGAAAAATATACAAATGTGAATGTTTTAAACTCAGTGTACTAGTTGTCGAGAGCAATTGTAACAAAAATTTTCATTTGTAAATTTTTGTTAAAATATACCAGTTTTGAAAAACTGATAAAAGTGTCTCTGTGCTACAACGTTATTACTGTACATGTGTGTAGATATTAGTAATAATACGGAATGGAATATGAGAAGCTATATTGGACGAGATATACAAGTAAAAAGGAAGAAATATTGCTTCATACCATGCACTTGAGCAAATTTACTTTTAAATTAATAAGGATAATTTATCAAACTTTCGATGACACATTTCTTGCAAAACTTGATAAAATCTTTTAATTCCGTGTGTAGAGCCTATACATAGTTTTATTCGGTTAGATTTTCCCTTTTATCTTCCTTTTACATTGTTCTATCTTTTGTTTTATCATGTACATAGACAAACACACGTAACAATTTACTTTCTTCAACAGAGTAATAATTTTAAAAAATTATTTTATATTTTAACGCTATTAAGAAAATAGACTTCATACACCAAAGGAATTAATAAATAAAGTATTTTAGTAATCATGGGTGTTTCCAGGTAGATCATAATCATTTCCTTTTCCGAAACAATAAAAGAATCTGTCTACTATCCTATTCTAATATCTTTGCATAAAAAGTACATACGCGATAATTCATTGTGCCTTTGATACAGATTCAATGAAGAGAAATAACTATTTATAATCATGGAAAATGCAATTTACACTACATCGCAAATTTGATATAAGTTTCTTCGAAGATTTTTAGAATCTTTGTTCTTTCAAACCTGAACAAAACCTTCCAGAAGGTTTCTTCTAATTTCCTGTTTCTCGATCTAGTATTTTAACTCGTGTCAATGTGCGTCTACCCCTAGAAGCCTCAAAGCCACTGCGCCAGAAAAGAGTCCTTCCATCTGAAATCCGAATATAAACCGAGTTCCAGCGAAACTGCAATTGCGTTTCCGTCGTGTGTCGTCTCTTTACGTCATAGCCCCCTTCCCTTCATCTCCGGTCCCTATCTTTAGAATCGTCTGCAAGAGAGGCAGGGGGATGCTCCAAAGGGGCGGGGACTGGCCACGTTCCAACTCGGTCACCCTGGCTTCGGAACGGAAGACCTTTTCTTCCTAAGAGATGTCAATCATAAATCGTCCCACCACACAAAAGAACATATTAATTATACTCACTATTATTAACTGCAGCCAGGATCGCTTGCCGTCTGTGAATCGTGAATGGCCTTCGACAAAAAAATGGTCCCTATAAAAGAGATTGCACCATGGAGTCTATGTTTAGATAGAAGATTATGCGGAGATTATAGGACTGGTTATTCCTTACATCGGATTGAATTAAAGAGCAGGATGTAATCTTCTCGAAGTCAAGGTTTGACCTATTTGAGGAACGCTGCTTCCATAATCTGCATCTTAATCCAATTTATTAATGCCCTTAAAAAGAATGATACGTTCTTAAATCTGCATAGTTCAAAGTTGTATTGTTTGCCTGCTGCTTATAAATTGTTTATATCATTTGCCATTGCCAGATGTTTCAGAAAATTTTGGTAAAAAAACGTTAGAATTGCTTTATTTGGCAAGTTCTGGCCAAAAAGTATGCAGCGCCTCCATTTTATTTTGAATATTTATGCGAATATAGCACTCCTTGAGGTGCCATTTTTGTCTCTTTATCACTATTATGGCGACATGTAAAACTCCATTATATCACGATTTTTATTGTCATGACCCGAGGTATTATTCGTTTTTGTTTGGTATGAAAAAATTCCTTGTTGCATTCTTTTTTTTTTTTAATGCCGTATCTAAAAACAGGACTCTATAACTTTCAAAGATTTTGCACAATTATTAGGATCATTTAATCCTTTAATTCTTGTGCCTCGTGTGTAATACGGACACCGATTTATCATTTCTCAGATTTACAAGCTAAAACAAAATACTTCAAAAACATTATAATTCGATGCAAAAATTACACATAATCCACAAATACCTCAAATAATCAATGGATTTTTAATCGAATCAGTAATAATTAGGATCATTTCTGAATTGGAAGATGATATCTAATTAGATAATGAAAAAGGTGAAATAGTTTAAGGGGTAAAGAATTTGTCATAATTAATCGGTACATCGCATAAGTGAACTAATATCAGTGAAATGCTATACATGTACTATATTGAAAGATGTACATGCTACGGAATAAAGTTTCTGCCACGGATACAATGTCCAAAGCAATATTTTTTTAAAACAAAACTTTATTTTAACTTTAATGATAGCAAAAATATGTAAGTGAAGAATTTTATGGAACAATAAAATTGATTTGAACTTCATTTCAAAAACAGAAAATGTTGTCACAATTGATGTTTAAAATTAATTTTGAAAAATTTATTTAGAATGAAAGAAAACATTTAATAAATATTTGAAAAAATAATTCTTTTAATCATATCAATTAAATTTAATACAGATTTATTAAAAGATTGTTTTTTTATGATGATATATAAACTATTTTCGAGTTATAGTTATTTTTGAAGAAGTTAAGCGAAAAACAGAGTAAAAAATCATCGACTTAATATTTGTTATTTGATTTAATAACTCACGAAATAATAAATCTTGAAATTTAAAAATAAACAGTTGGTCTAGAACGACTGCTATTGATCTGACATAATTGATGGGTAAAGATACCAATTATCTTTACTTTAAGGACTTCTTTCAAGTTTCTTCCCAATAACTTATTTATTAATTAATATATCCTCATTTTTCAAAAGGTTTCTTACTTTCTCATATCTGTTTTCGCTTATAATTTTTGGGAAAGTAATAGAATTTTCTAATTTTTGTGTCGAAAAATCAACGGTTAATTGTTGATCTGCAGAAATTAATTATCGACAGAGAATTAACAAATTATCGACATTGAATACACCAAATTTTGATTTAAAAAAAGTTATTCACACCATCAATCCAATCCATTTTAAACAAAATATCTTTATCTTCATTTATTGGTACAAAATATCATGCAATAGCTATTGGACACTTAAATTTATTACAGTTATTATACATATCTAAATATCACAAAATTGTCTTAGAAAGAAACTTACCTTGGCGAATTTTGTACTTAGTATATTTCAATCGATATTTAAAGAATTAGATAAAACTTTGATTTTTCTTATTTCGAAATTCTTAAGATTTTGGTAACTTCGTAAGTATCGTATGTTCTGCTAGTATCTCATCCTCTTGAATTTCATAAATGGTCTTCAATCTGTTACAATCGCTGAGAAGACTGTCAGCTGTTTTTCCTCAAAACCTTGATTTCTTTCTTTCTTTTATTTATTTATTTATTTTTGTTAATACTGTGGCAGTAATGAAGTCACCCTTACTTATTGTCCGGTTTATGTCTATTTCTGTTGAAATTATAATTTCTTTCATATTTTTCTGTCTATGTTCTTCTTCTGGTCCTGGTATGTGGTTTTTATTTGTATATTTTCAAATTTGTGTATTTTTCATAAATTTTGAGCAAAATGAAATTCGTTTGCTTATCTCTCAGAGTGTGGAGGATCACAATAACTTCGAAACATAAAAGGCTAGATGAATAACATTTGATATATAGATTTAGCTTTTCTGATGTATATTCTTAACAAATTTTAAACCGTATCTATTTAAGAATTGGCCAGACTTAACCGTATCTGCATTTTCGCATGCGCGTAAGTTAGATAACATAAAAACGCAGTAACGACTTAAATAAATGAAATTTGGTCTGCAGTCTTTTTTACTAAGCATGCAGTTCTTTTGTTAAATTCTGGGTTGAAGTGTAATTTAGTGTGCCCCCGAGTTTGTCGCAGATATGGTAACCCAACGAAACGATCTTATAACAACCTTTTTTTTTGTTTACTACTTTTTACAGTGGTTGAGTTGTACATGAACTACAACTATTTTATGAAAAATGTTAAATAAAAAATAATAATAAATAACAATTAAAGATTTTAATTTTGTATATAATTAAAAGTGTTTTATTGCTGATAAGACAAAAAATCGTCTGCAGTGGAATTCCTTGTACTTTTCGTTATTCTTTTTCTGATCGGATGGTTTCCTTGATAAGTCGTTATGTCACTAATTGTTCAAGAACTGTAGGGTGTTTTTTTTAAGTTAATAAATTCGGCCCAGTGCTTACTTTAGATGCCGAAGACATCGCATGCTTTAAATTTTACTCTCAAAGACCGGAGCAGCCGGTTTGAAAAGCTTCCTTATTTCAAAATTTTTAAGGTAAGCAGCGATAGTGATCCCAAAGGTTAAAAAAATAAAAAAATCTCAAGATAAAACAATACTTATCAGTAAAAATCAAAGTTTTAATACAGAAAGTGGTAACCGTAACTGTTTTGCAGAAGTGTTTGTTTATTTGGTCCGCCATCTTTATTGGCGCCTTGGCATCCTTGGCCCAGCAAAGGGCACACTAAACTACATTCCTACCAAATTTTGGTTTTAATCTGCCGAAAAAATGACCAAAATGCATATTTAGTTTCCTTTAAAACATAGAAGGAATGGCAAAACTCTCACTCTCGAAACGTTGAAAATAAATGTTTATGCACACCTGCCATTCACAATCCTGCTCGTATTCGACAAATTTTATGCTGAATTAGGGCATAAAAACATTTTGTTTAGAGTATGCGAGAAAGCTTAAAGGAGACTATTAGTATTTATTTCGTTTCATTTCTTAAAACACATGATTGTCGGATAAAAACAGTTTTAGACATAAAATAAGAACCAACGGCAGTAGTCTCTCCATAACTTTCTCGCATATTTTTATAAAATTTCTGTCCCCCCCCCCCCCCCCAAATACTGTAGACTAAGAACAATGAAAAGAAAGTCTTGTATGGCATTGGTGTACAATAATTACGAAATCCGGCGTCTTGGCCTAGAGGTAGCGCGTCTTCCCCTTCATCTGGGCATCCCGGATTCGAGTCCTGGTTCAGGCATGGAGGTTCTCTGCCCTGTGTTCCATCTGTGAAGTGTGTGAAAGAGCAAGCGTGTGAGTGTCATCTTCATATGAGCTAAAGTCAGACTTCTTCCCTCGGGTGCTCAGGGGTTCTTACCCTCAGAAGCTACTGCACCCCTCTTTCCTATTTGGTTTGAATCGGAGTTCAATCCAAGAGGTATAAGCAACAATAACACAGTTATGAAATATTCAAATTCGGTGTGAATTTAGCATTTTTATCGAATCGATCGTGTCATTCTTGGCTAGGTTTTTGGCGATTAATCCGTTTTTCTCAACCGACTGAAACGAAAAAAAAAATTGATGCAGAACTACCACTGCAATCAAAAAACCACATACGACACTTGATATACTTAAGTCATTGCGTTTACAGGCATACGGAAGTACAGATTGACAGGGGGTCAAACCTTGTTTAATTTGGCTCAAAATTTGATAGTTATGTAGGCCATATAACTTAAACTGTGTACTGAATTTTACCCATCTCACTAACTTCTTTATGTAATTACCGTATTAACTTATATTTCAACAGTCGGACAGACAGATTTTTCTGAATGGATTTTGCTCAACATTCGATAGAAATCTAACACATTTGATGTTAAGATCATATACTAATTTCATTCATTTAGTCCAACTCGTTCTCGAGCTATCATTGTCATAGACAGACAAACAAATAGAAATTTGTCAAAATTTCGAATTCGAATTTTTTGACGAATAAAATACTTTCTCTGTACTTTGAATACGAGAAAGTAAAAAGAGAATAAAAACTTTCACTGCATTAATCCAAGTTTCACAGCAAATTAGCAATATGAAATGGGTTAGTTTATAACTTTTATATTATATAAAAGAGATGCAATCAAGGGGGAGATCATCACTGATGACGCATCATTAATTCGTTCTATTTCGAGTTCATTTCGTCCTTCTCTCCGTGTTCTGAGATAAGATTAGGTCTCTTTTTGATATACAGACCATCTCTTTCGGGGTTATCTCAAGTGACCGAGGTCATCTCGTTAGAGATGAGAGGAGATGTCCACACGAAGTGCAAGGCGAGTGCATAGTGTGGGAATGAACTGAACTGCAACCGCGGATCCTCGTTTCTCTACTAGATAATGAGAAATCTCGTTAGAAAGACTAACAAACAAATGCTGATTATCAAATGAAATATGATTAAACAAGCCACACGCATCTTCTCATAGAGTATCTGCCTTCTAGTTTATTGATAAAATGTCATTTTTAATATTCACTTACAAATTTTCATGTAAATTTTAATCGTAAACTTTCAAAGAGCTTTTATTAAAATGGATATACTAAATACTTAATAACCAATTTCAAAGTTGGTATTTTTGAAACACAGATTCCCCAAACATTAAATAAATAATGATAATTATAAATATATATATTCAAATATATCTCTTAATCTAATATAAGTTTTAATTAATTTTCAAATTTTTAATTTAACTCAGCTCATATTAATTTCATTCTAAAATGTTCTATTTTTTCCTGATCCAATTCCCACTTTTTTTTTAATTAATTAGGCACGCGCTCTGTAAAACTGCTCACTTCAGTATTTTCTCGCGCTCCGAGTGAAGAGATGAAAATCCTTAATGTATACCACAGTCTTTTAAAGATACTTAAATTTTCCTTTTCTAATTCTACACCAGTCAAGGAAATCTCTTACAACAACTCATGGTAAAATTACTGAAGGGAAAAATTTCTGTTTCTTCTGCTCTTGCGTCACGATGTAAAATGACGTATTTCTTACCGCCTATTCTTTGTACGTAAATTTTGCTTCCCAGGATGAAATAAATAGAAGTTTTAAAATTTTCAAAAGTTTCCTTTATTCGGCCGTATATATATATATTTACGTATATATAAATAGTGTATTTAAAAATACATTAGTATGGTTCATTTCCTGCAATTTGTAACTATGACTCTTCTATGATTTTTCGTTAAAATGAATGTAGTTTAAAAATTAGCCATCTCGAAATCTTAAATTTTAAGATAAGATATGTTTGCAAAAACGTGAAGCTGTATCTTTTAGACCTCAAATTTTTGATTTCGTTAAAATACGTTTATACTTTTTATAATGCAGGTAATATATCGTAATATACGTAATATATGACCAATATACGTAATATTTAAATTATGGGATTCTTTGTATGGTAAAGGCTTTTTGGTTTCACGGTAGTGCCTTGGTGTCGGGACATGATGTTTAGAGATTCGATACCATGTAAGATATACTATCTTTAATTAATAACTAAAAAAAAGTAACAATTTATATGTATGAACTTCGCTATGCGGACTCACAATCAAACCTATTGATTTGCATCAAAATTTGGATCCTGGATCAAAATTTGAAATTGACGTATTTAGATATTTTGAAACTCCTGGAAACACATATTATGAGACCCTTCTTTATACAACTGATAATTTAGTTTCATATTTTAACATATTTTTAATTTGATGAGTATGTCTATGATTTACCTTAGATTAATTGATTATTTTAGTTACCTTGCGAAAATATATATGTAGTTATTTATCTCATATATATTTGTATCACAGGAAAAAGTACTAAAATTCTTGAAAAATTAACCATAATTATTAGTTAATCATTCCTTTATTTATTTACAGATAGAAACATATAATTATTAATGATGACATATGAGGAAATATTAAATTTTAAACGAATTTAATATTAAAAACTATTGATTTACATGTTCAGCCAAGTGAAATAAGCAGTTAATGAATAGCTAATATACCAATATATTATATAAAGGATTTTAATCTTATTCAACATATTTTTATTTGTTAAATTATGTACTTTATTATTTTTATTATTATTTTATTTATTATCATGTGAGAACATGATTATTTTTTGGTTAGGGGTTTTGAAGCTCGAAATCGCGTAGGCAATGAGTAAAGCATAAATGGCAATTTTCATCATCATCATCTTTTAATCGCCTATACTTTTTTACCTGCTTTTACCAGTAGTGCATTATTATTATGCATGTTTCTTTGAAAGTAAATGCGTTTTTAAAAGATCGACCTGCTTTTACCAGTATTGCATTATTATTATGCATTTTTCTTTGAAAGTAAGTGCGTTTTTAAAAGATCGACCTGCTTTTACCAGTATTGCTTTATTATTACGTATTATTCTTTGACAGCAGATGCGATTTTAAAAGACTGACGTAGAACTATGACATCATAGCTGTTATTTATAGCTCAAAAATGGTCGAGCTCTAAAAATTTGTTTGCAACCTAGAAAAATTGAAAATAAAAGTTTAAAAAAATTATATATATATATATATAAGAGATACCAATATAGAAGTCTCGTGATTGTTTCAAACCGGTTTAAACTGGTTAATGACTTAAATTAATTAAGACAAATAATGACTTAAAAATAATAATGTTCTGACATGATAACTTGAAATTTGTGATCGTAGAAATTTGTGATTGAAATGTGTGATTTGTGATCATTTTAATTTTTTTATATTTTTATATTTTTTTCTTTTTTTCTTGTATATTATTTATTTTTATTTTTTATTTATTATACATATTTTTTTTTATTTAAACACATCTTGTAATTCTTAATTTTGTAATTCGTCGAAATCTGTATTTCTGCAAATTTGCATTCTTTGTTTAGCAAGTAGACTTATATCACTATTTATTCGACCTGTCTGAGTCACCGTCTCAGCTTAGGAATCCCAGGCAGCTATCTAATGCATTAAATAATAAATCCATCATTGCTAATCGGTGACTGTACAAAATACTCAACACTTTTCTTCGCAGAATTGCAAAGAACAAAACGTGCCATGAAAATGGCTTCGAGGAGATTTCCAGTAGTTATGTTTAATGGAGTCGATTCGTGAACACGTGATACATGTCAAATGCGCCGTGCCAATTTATTTGCTATGACTTACGCATCTTTCATGAAGAAAAAAGATGAGCCGACGCAGCACAGAATAAGTCAGTATGCAATTATATGTAAGTTATGCTATTGAGTTATCATGTGGAATGAGTTGAAAATCACGTGATTCCTTGAAATGAAGGATTCAGTCCTTTTACAAGTGATTATTCTTCCTATTCTATCTATTTTCCCAACTGTTGGATGCAAAATAAATTATGCAATAAATTATTTAATATGTAAAATAAATTACGAAATTCCATAATAATTATAATAGGCAATTATTAAATGTATTCGATTAAAAATTAATAAATATAACAGCTTTGACTTGCTAAAACTGAGAAAATTATTTTTAATCAAAAATCTAGTATTTAAAACAAAAATTGTGAAAGTTTGAGTTGGTGAATGTTGAGTTGTGAATGTTTGAGTTGGTGAATGAATAACGAGGTGGATAGATTTGATTTCGTTCCATTTACGTCCCGTTTTGAACTATTTTTGGACTAACCACATAATTTTGAACCGAGATCAAATGACGTGGACGACATCTATGCCTTTCCAAACTTTTGCATCTGATCATAGCGATAGATTTCCTATAAGTGAAGAATGGCTTATTAAAAAATGATACTGTTAGTTTAATTTCCAAATAAATAAATTTGTGAAATAGTACAAATTCTATGATGACGATGTCGTTTCCTTGTTACCACGGAAAGAGGGTGCAGTAGCTTCTGTGGATAAATACCCCTGAGCACTCCAGGACAGAAGTCTGACTTTTAGCTCATAGGAAGATGACACTCACGCACTTGCTTGCACAACCCCTTTTTACATAGGGGCTCTTTCACACACCTCACAGATAGAACGCAGTTTGAACAACCATGACCGAACCAAGACTCGAACCCGGGACGTCCAGATCGCGGGGAAGACGTCATGGCACCGGCACAAATTCTATCGATTATAAAAAATTAAGATGATACTATTAAAAATCCTTAGTCGTGTTCCCATCTGATTTGCTGCTTTCACATAGTATTTTTAATACCTAGAGACGATAAATAATAATTTATACAAGCATGGATGTCACGTAATCTTTATAAATGAATAAAAGACCAGTGGAAGTTGAACTTCCCAAAACTATCTCTCTTACTTACTTTATGGCTACGAATGACTTTTATGGCATTGGCAAATAATAAATAAGAAATTTAATATATCACTGCATTTTTGAGTTATCAAGTTTACATGTCTCTGACAGTACAAACCGCCAGATGATACCAAATTTCGTCCATCTAGATCAAAGCGTTTTTGAATTATCTCTGTCACAGACAGACAGACGGACGTTTTCCAAAAATGTGTTTTTCGAACTCAAAGACGTCTCAAATGTCACACTCTCAAGATCGAATTTTTTGACGATCACATTATTTTTTTCTATACTAGGTATACGAGGAAGTAAAAAATGGTCTAAATGAAGTAAATAATTATATTTCATATAGTTTGACTCAATAAATGGCGGAAGAATAATGAATTTTAAATTTTGATATCAATTCTTTGCCTTGTGAGTTAAATTTAATGAAATATTCTTGAGACATTAATGCTGTAAATCAAAAATGTTCCATTCCTTTATTACTAAAACTGATTGAATAATGAAAATTTGAATATCCCGTTTTTATAAAACCGCACGATTTTAGACCTCTTCATGGATCGTCTTGGGAAAAATAAACATACCAATCAGCGCTTGGAGATACCAACAGTGCTAGGGCTAATTAGCCTAAAATAATGAATTTGTTGATTGTCCTAAAATAATGATGTTCAGAGCTTTATAATCTGTTGGATTCGATAGAAAAAGATTGAAACGTTCGATTGTCAAGATTATTTTACTGAATATAGTTCATAAGATAGTAGGATTGCATAAAATTTATTTAAAAAAAAACTGTTTTCAGAAACACAAATATTGATTGAAATAAAATATTGCATAACGTATTCAAATCCTTTTGAAAGTAAAACTGAATTTTATGATGAAACAGAGCATTTTTTATTGAATAATTCTTTGGCATATTGCATAAATTATATAAAAATATTCTGTTACACATAAGATTTCAACACTGAAGGATTCTATTGTCTCTACATATATATATATTTAAAAAAAACATGTTACGAATTCAGCAAAAACGCTTTTGTATTAATTGAAGTTTTAACATTTCCGCTTCAATTTGAAGTTAAATTTTTACGAGAATTGAGAGAAAATTAGAGATATACGCAATACACTGAACAGAATGAAGTAACATTTTATATGTCTATCAAAATTTAAGCCCTAAAATATTTTATTAAAGAAACTATTAAGAGACCAAGTTACATTAAATATATAATTGAAGATTTTAGCGAAAAAATTTTGACCCTGACAAACCAGCTAGTCGCCGAAAGCAGTTAGTTAGAAATAAAAATGAATGCATGTTTGTATAGACTTTCTGCAGGCCAGACTGTTATACTATGAGCTACCAAACTGGACATGCATAAAATTTGTAGAAAATAAATGCGCAGGAAATTTTAATTAATTAAACGTTTAGTCAAATTTTGGAGGTTTTTCGCGTTAGCTTTCAGGGCTGTGGTAAGGTGTCGGTCTTGGGGCTGAAGTTTTATATGTTCGAGACCCGATTCCACCGAAGCACCGTCGTGTAAGCGAATCTAGTGCACGTTAGATTCGTCGGGGCCTAATGTTCTCCCGCTGGTGTGGTACGGAAGTTTGAAGAGAAAGATGCCAGCTCAGGCCTCGTCCTTGTCATCTGACCGTGTATCAAAATCTAGTGCTCAGACCCAAAATAGCCCTTGTGTCGCTTTAAAAGTGGAACGTTAATATAACTAAACTAAAACTGCCATGACTCTCGAAAAATTTACACTACAAAAATGATTTTTGGCAACTGATCACCATAAAAGGATAATATCTTAAATCTGCATGGAACCTCTATTGCCTATTTTGAAAGCATTGCATTTTTTTTAGAAAATGAATAGTCATTTACCTTTTCGTCAGGAATATATTATAAGAGAAAAAATATCATAGTAAAAATTACATATCCAAAACACTCGCGAGTTATTATTTAAGGATGAAACTGATTCCAATGAAAAACGATATAGAAAACATTTATTTTTGAAATATTAAATATATTTCGTAATTTTTCAGTTAGAAGTTTCGCAATCGCAACTAGATAAATAAACAAATAAAAAGAGCACACTTCAATACCCTATCTGCCCTTTTTATTTTATCTCGCCTGAGAGCACTTTTCGATATCAATCTATACATAAAACATTATCTTAATGACTTCACTTTCCTCCACCACCAAGTCTGATTAAACGAAAGGCTGTCTCTCTCTTTACGGCACTTCAACAGATACGCTCGCACGAATATGAAAAAAGAAATTCCATCTCAGCGCTGGAATATAGATTTTAATATTTTGTCCCTCCACATCTTAAATATATTGACTACCGGTTATGGCTTTTCTTTCGTGTTTTATATTATAATTTATTAATTGCCTTTGGCGATAAGTTGGTAATTTTAATTAAATATTTTTTTTTGTTTCTTCATCTTATTATCTATCTCAGCAAAATATTTTGATATTATGGTTATATTTTAATATATTTACAATTCACATTTCTCTAGGAGCTTTTGAGATTTCGACGAAAGTCCCCGAGTTCGAAAAACACATTTTCGGAAAATGTCTGTCTGTGAGAAAGATAATTCAAAAACATGTTGAACTAGACGAATGAAATTTGGTATATGCTCATTATATACGGCAAATTTGTAGATTTCTTTCAAATTTTGAGTAAATTTCATTCAGAGGAAGTCCGTCTGTCTGGCTATTTATATATAAATTAACACGATAAATACAAAACAAAAAACGCTAGCCAAATCAAATTTGGTACATGGATTTAACATCTATAATTTAGATGTTTATCAAATTTTGAGGCAAATCTAACAAAGGGTTGGTTGTCTGTCTATCTGCACTTTCAGAAATATTTAAACGTGATAACTCAAAAACGTAATGACTCAGATGTGTCAAATTTTGTTGTAACTTTCAGATTACAAATGTAGTTATGCGTCAAATTTTGTTTCAATTGGTTGAAAAAAACGTGCTTAAACCAGAAATTCGATTTTCGAATATTATTAACTGCGTGCCACGGATTATCACCAAAAAACTCGCCAAGCATAAATATCATACTAGTTAATTAGCATATTCTTACTTATTAATAGAGGCTTGCATTTTTATGATTGATTATAATTAAATAAAATCCTGAACAATTATGGCATTAAAAATTATAATCTTTAGAACCACCTGTCAAAAGAATTTTAATATACTCAGTCAAATGATTAATCAATATTCTAATTTCTACTAATAATAACGAAGAATGTGAGTTTGCTCGCGTGTGTGGTACAAATATACGTTGGAGATGGAAATGTGTAAGTTGTAGAAATTTTAATTATTTAAAAAAATTAAGAGAAAAATTTGGTTTTTTCGGTGATAGCTAATGAAATTATTACAACAACAAAAAAATTATTTTTATATTATCTTAAAATTCGAAACTCTTTTTTTTTAAAGGTTTAAGTTTACTGATACCATGTAATGCTTTTATGGGAAAAAAATATTATCTTTATCAACTTGTTGTTGTCAGCTCAAAAACGCTCAAATCAAAAGATTAAGTAAACTCTCTATGAAAACTAAATGTAGGAAAGTGTAATTTTTAGTAGGAGTAAGTATAAAATAATTTAAGTATGAAACATAATATTTTCTAGAAAAATAAATGCTAGGAAAACCATTCTGCTTCTTTCAAACTATCTTTATTACTAAATCAATAATTTTGTTTTATTTGAGACAAACATACATGATATCCATGTTAATCCATTCAATAACTAATTTTTGATATAAGCATGTATTGAAGAATATTCTAAATGATTAAAATAAATATATTTTATGTAGTTTGAGTCAATAAATGTTGTAACGAATTACAAAATGTTACTTTTTTTTATTACAAATTCTGTTTTATGGATCATAATAACCAAAATAATTTTAAGACATTAACACTATAAATAAAAAGAAAAGTAATCTCTATTGCGATTAAAACTGAGAGTTACAAAAATTTCAGTATCATAATTTTATAAGACCGCTGTGATATTAGACCGCTATGTTGACTGGCTCAAAGAAGATACTACATCAATCAAGATCCCAAGATTTCTTCAGGCTAATTAGCCTAAAAGTATGAAATAGCCTTAAAACAGCGGTATTCAAAACCAAGGCCACATTAGGCCGCAGATGATAGAGTCATTTTTTTATTTAAAAGTTTTAGTGTCAATAATATTTCAAAGAATATGATTCCTTAGAACGAAAAGACTGTATAAAATTTAGACAATAATTTTTTCCGAAGCACATTTATTGACTGAAAAATAAATTTTTATTATTTACATCATTTAAATGCTTTTGAACGTCAAACTAAAAACTGTATTGTATAATCGGCACATTTTTATGCAATAATTCTTTGAAATAATGCAATAATGGATATTTTTTTTTAAAAAAAAATCTGCAGTAGCAAGACTTTAGAGATGAACAATTTTATTTTCTGCAATCACAATTAAAAAATTGGTTTCAGCAAAAACATTTTTTTACTAGTTAAAATTTAAACATTGCCGTTTCAAATTAAAGTTAAAATTTTATAGCAAAAGACAGAAAAGTAGGGAAATATATGGTACAATGACCAGAACTATTTAAAACATCTAAAATAGTACTAACAAACTTTCAAGCTTAAAAATATTTTACTGAAGAAGACATTTAATTCGAATTAAATAAAATATTTAGTTCGTCTTCAAACATTTATTAAATCTCACTTAAAATTCAAAATTTGCAAATAAAGTACTTATATAGAAAGTATAAATGAATTGTGGAGAATATCAGCTACTGAAAAAATCGCCTTCGCATTTTCGCTTTTAAAAATCGTCTGATTAAATTGATATTCCAAATTCAATTTTTAAAAAATATTTCAGACGTTATAGCATTTAGTGTGCTATAATAATAATAGTATTAATTAGTAATAGTATTAATAATAATAGTATTAATTAGTGCTAATTAATATTAGTATTAATTAGTATTAAAAATTATATTAGTATTTATTTTTAAAATATTAGATATGAAAGTATTTTAATATCTAGCAATGTTGGATATATCAATTTATATTTATATAAAAAGATGTTCAATTTCATGATAACAATGAAAAATATTTGTTCAAATTATATATAAAAATATTTTTAAAATTTGTCAAATTGAGGGGGCGGATTGGACCACAATTTAATTGATATCATTAAAAAGATAATATTTTGTATTTTAATATGGTGCATAATACATTTTTGTCAATATTATATTCAAAACATCTCTCCAAAAATCCTATTATTATTTAAATTCCTTTTATTAAAATTTCAAAAAAAATTTTATCTTTCAAAATATATTTGTATCAAATTTGATAGTTTTAAACCAAACTGTACCGAGAACTAATAGCCAGACATATTATTATTATTAGCAGATATGTAGGGCAATTAATTTCTTTTATACAACAAGTTTTATAACTCATGCACTAATTTTTCTTGGAAAGGTGGAATTAAAAATAAAGCAAAGAAATGGAGAGATCTGAAAACCTTGAACCCAATTTCCAAAATCTTTCGACGTTAATTTTTTTTAACTAGAAGACTTCTAAACAATCCGGAACTAAGGTTTCTTAATTTCCCGAATTTCCGGCACTAGGAATTTCTGCATCTTAATTTTTCAGCGTTTCGCCCCGTCATTTCTTTTACGGCTACGCTAATTGCAAGATTCTTTTTTATTGTTCACTTCCTGCTTTAAACATGTCAAGAAAATCTTTGCTATTGCTTAGAACTTCAAGTTGCATCATTTACGGCATATTCAAGGAACGGTTGGTATGTAAAAGGAATCTTTAAAACATGAAAGCTTCTTCTAGCGAAAATAAATCATTTGTTTTGTAACATCATAACAGGATAAAGTTTTAAGCTATATTCGGTTATTTTAATCTTATATTTAAAATTTTCTTTTAATTATATAATAACAAAAACGTATAAAGGATGTCCCAAAATGAATGCAAGATTTGAATTTGCCACTATTCGTGCAATAAAGTGCTGGCAACCCAATTAAAAAAAACTATTTGACAGTTGATAGTTTAGGGTAAAAATGGAGCGTCATACGACAGAACAATGTGTTAGTGCAGGATTTCAATTAAATAAAAAACACAGTTTTTTTCTTTAAATTGTTATATGTTTATTGAATTATAAAGTTTACGAGATAGAGTTATGTATGGAATAACTCATAGGGAAAATTACTCCCATGGCTTTGTTGGCACATACGACTCTTTTGTCGAAATTTTCCACGCCCAATTTATATAAATATGACTGAATTTCGTTGACTCAGCTTTGAATTTCCTCCTTCAATATACGCGTACTTTTGAGTTTGTTAGCATAGACCTTTGACTTCAAATAACCCCATAAAAAGAAATCCAATGGTGTTAAATCACACAATTTAGGGGGCCAATTCTCAAATTCTTGAACTATGGTCGCTAGGTTTCTATCAAATTTAGGAGAAAATTCATATAAAAAATTGGTTTGGCTATCTGTCAGTGTGCTTACGTAATGATTACTCCAAAACGTTATAGCTAAATAAATGAAATTTGGTATACGAATTTATTACTAAAATTTTAAGTATGCATCATACTTTGATTCAAATAGATAAATTTTAATGTATGACATTTTCTTCAAGATTGTGAATTGTATCTGATTTTGAATTAAATTAACCTAAGCATATAAGGATAGATTTGCTGTCTGTTTGTCTACTTGCGTGCATATGATTAGGATCAATTCAGAAACACAATAAGCAAAGTAAATAACATTTTATGTGCTCTTGACGTTTAAAATTTTTTACTTTTATCTAATTTTGGGCCAAATCAGTGTATTACGATGCGAAAGACAATGGAGACTATTAATTTGAGAAAGTTGAGAAGAGAACGCTCCTAGTGGTTTTAATTTAAAAGGGAAATTACATTATCCTCCACATGGATAATAGCACAGTTTAGCAGTCATGCTGGGTGCTTAGCGCACATGTATTTTGCTTCTATACGTAATGAGGTCTACAAGAATATCACTACTTTGGAGCATTGCTTTTTATATCTCTTGAAAAAATAAATGATCGACCAATAATGACGCAGATACCAACCAGATGACATCATCAACAGGAATCACACATTGACTATTCCACGCCCCCTAAGGCACATGAGCGGACCACCGCGACAGTATTGGCAGGAACTATTAGGTTGAGTCCTAAGGACCACACCAACTCTTCTTGTAGGAAGCAGGTCCGTCATTGCTAAGGTGGTTAATCGACCCCACATCATTTCTGTACTCAACCGCATGGCGAGAACCAACCACCGTCCCGAAAGCTTCTCATCCTCATATCTGAGGTGCCCCCCCCCTCGGTGAGAGATTATCAGTAGGGATGGTTCGATGCCTGATTTTGCTGTATGAAGTTCAAGTTGATATGGGTATTCGATTGTACCTGATATTTTTGTACTTTATATACCTTGCAACAGATTATTTTTTCTCCTGAACGAAACCAGTTACTCGGTAGGTATTGATTTTCGCTTTTGTGTCGAGATTGGTAGCTGATACTGATCCGAATAAGATTGTAAATTGGAACTTCGCTTTTTTGGAAAAAGTGTTGATATCGATGTGTCGATAACCCTAGTTTTGATAGTGATTGACGGTTGGGACAGAAGAGGATAGGAAAGGTTTTGCTGATATCGTTAATAGATGGGAATTTTCAGTGGCATGTTCGCTATTAAACTGATCAACGAGCAGAAGAGCATTAATGGTGTGTGTGTGTGTGGGGGGGGGGTTGCGAAAAAGACATTGGCAAATGTGCGCCCTAGAAGAGACTTTTGGAATTTTAACTTCGGTTTATTTTATCCCTGGAGGCATAATTCATACAAGAAACAAACGATGATAACAGATGCGTCAGTCTACATAGCGACACAAGAGCAAAAGAAACAGAAATTTTCCCTTTAATAATTTTACTATGAGATTTTGATAGGGATTTTATTGATACGTGTATTCTAAGGAAAGGGAATCTTAGATATTTTTAAAAGAATGTTTTGAGCATTGTGGATTTAGCTTCTTAGCTTCTTCTGACCTCTAGATAGAGTGAATCTCGTATTGGAAGATGTATGAAATTTCGATGTAGGTTCGTGTAAATAAAATATTTATGTTCTTTCTAGCTGTACGTATTTGAGAAAATGCAGATGAAATCATGCTTTCAGTAAGTTCAATTTAAAGAATTTTTTTCTTTTTCTAATCCTACAAAATTTGTCTTCCAAATCTGGAGTGAGCACAGCTCTGAAAATGCTTCATTTCGGTATTTATTTAGTTAAATTCTTGTGTCAATCCATGCTAATTCCGTATCAGAACTAATCGGGTTTTTTTTTTTTTCTGTCTTAAAAAGGGGATGTGACTCAAAATTGATTAAGATAACGTGCGGTTGGATTTTAGTTGTCATTTGATGTTACATTAATCAGATGCTTGTGATGTCATTTGAAATAACTCGTTCTTTTAAGCTGTTTATTAATTTTATGAACACCATTAAGTTTTGTCGTCTGCATCGAAAAAAAAAATGGAAATAAATTCAATCATTCAAATAATAATTTTCTTTTCTTGTTTCGTCCATATTTATTTTGTTTTTAAAATTAAATCTTGATTATGTAATAGATTTTTTTCTTTATGTTTGTATGTGTAATCTATATAAACACATAGAAAAAAAACATTTAACATTGTCACAATCCATGTGCTTACAAACACGGTTATTAAAACATTATAAATTATAGTTGTAAAATATCCTAACAAATATTTTTAGAAACGTATTAAAATTAGAGAATTAAATTAAAATTTCTTCTGAGAATAAAGAAGAAATTGTACTTTGGCTCTTTAATGAGCAGATTGTTCGATCAAGAACCATCATATTTAGCGTTAAAAATGTAAACCAGCGGCTAATTTTTTTTTGAAATTTTAATTAGAATTTCAGGGTTAAGGGAAATTTTGAATTTCTTCCTCGATAACAACTCATGAAACTTTTATCGCACAAAGGTGATTTATATGGTTTTAAAATTTTACGA
Organism: Argiope aurantia; assembly: GCA_026543865.1. Classification (NCBI taxonomy): domain Eukaryota; kingdom Metazoa; phylum Arthropoda; class Arachnida; order Araneae; family Araneidae; genus Argiope; species Argiope aurantia. Next base: position 106,857 of record JAPMOR010115513.1, on the reverse strand, counting down.
AATATCTTTCATGATACCAATTTAATAATCGTATTTACTTTAATCTTACATTTTTAAAAAATTTTTAAGACTTTTCTTAATTTGCAACATTCAATTATATTCTTCCTCTGAAATTCAAATTGTTTCATCAGTTTTTCTTTGATGCAGAGCTGTAATTTGAAAAGTGGATTGCCAGCTCAGGTGTCGTTCTGGTCATCTGACTGCGATTCAAAATTACAAGTTTCATCCCAAAATAGCTCTGGTATTGCTTTAAAATAATATTGCTTTAATATAACTAAATTAAATAAGTTTTTCATCAAATATTTATATCGAATGATTTTCTTCCATTTTTGAAAGCTAAGGAAGAAAAATCTTTAATATCTATGCAGTTTACAAAACAAATAAAAAGTAAAGAAGTTATAATAATTCGAAAGTTATATCAATCGAACAATTACATTTTTAATAGAGCTATGATGTGAAAAGACTGGCCTCTGTTAGGAAATTTCATGAGCAAAATGAAAATAATATAGGCGAGACTGTTAAAATAACATGGTTTTATTATCAGAGAATTTAATGATAAAATATAGTTCGTTGAAGAAATCAGAAACATATACTTAAGTCTAAGAGATTGAATTTTAATTACATACAATCAATAACCCCGGTGAACCAGCTGGTCACCAAAAACGGCTGATCGTAAATAAAATGAGTATCAATGAAAAGCTTTTTTTTTCTTTCGTGTTTTAAAGTAGTATGAATTTGATTTGTGTGTCGTAATATGCTTCAAAGTTTTTGAAGTATTGTTTTTTTTTAATTAGAAAATTAAGAAATCAGATTTTTAATTTAAATTTAATTTCGATTGATTTTTAATTAGAAAAATTATTAAAATATATACAAACACCATTTCCTTTTTAGAGAAAGAACTACATGCTAAATTAGGTAGCTGTATATCCAATAGTATCTATAGATCGCCAGTACGCACACCAATAGACATTATTGGTGTGTTTACTGAGTGTAACACATTTTGTCTGTAGTAGAGAAGAGAGGTTTAGTTATATTAACGTCCCGTTTAAAGCAACACTTGGGCTATTTTGGGACGGACCTCGTAATTTTGAACCGCGGTCAGATAACGGGGACGACACCTGAGCTGTCATATGCATACAAACGGGCCAATACTTCGTCCGTTTAACTTATTTTATAGAATCACAATTCTCTGATATTTATTGATATTGGATATGACGGGTTGAAGTCTTCCTATACTAGAGCAAGCAAAAAGTCATTCATAATTGGAAATTCAAAATGTCTTGCCAAAAGAAAACATTAAATGCATTTGCTCAACTCTAATATAAAGAAATAAAAACACAACTAATATTCTCAGCGAAAATAGTGGTTAAAGAAAGAAGGTAACATTTCTATAATTTCCCACATTAATTCGAATAGAACCATGGATTAATAATTTGGAGGTTATTTTATTCAAAATCACACTATGCACTTGTACTTCAAACTTCAGATACAATTTCATGGTAATGTGACCTTTCTGGAATCTGTCTGTCCGTGATGACGTAGGGGCAAGGCTTCCCTTTCGTTGTCGGCTTTAGGTGCGAAACTCGATTCTTTTGAAGGTTTAGTCCACTCACATGGCCGTAATGCGACAAATGGGCTATACTTTCGGTCGAAGTAAGCCTAAAGATCTATTGTTTCTCTAGTAGAAATATGGGGGAGCAACCGCTTAGCGAAATGTAGGTAAACTATCGATCATTAATCCTTTAAAAGACCGTTTTTTTTTTTTTCCCTTCAAGTCATGGCATATTAAAATATTTTTAGGATTGTCTTAAGAAAAGTGATTCATTTAGCTTATTAGATAAATTTAATTTGATTAATTAATTCATTTAGTTGATTAATAATTAAATAACAAATCAGGATATCGCATTTTATGTGAGATAAGAACTAAACCATCTAAGTTTCTGTCCTATAGAAAAAATTGTCAGAACTTATGCCAACTTAAATATTTTAACAGAATCAAGAATTTGGTGGGAAGCATACTTCCCATGGTTCTAGAAAGGGATAAAGATCAGCGAATGGACGGGTCTTACTAAATGCGCCACGGTCGGATTCTTCAATGTCTTCCCTTTGCTTTTGTGCAGAAGTTTTAAGAAAAGCCAATCACCAAATATCTACTAATAATAAAGATGAATGCGTGTGTCTATCTGTCCGTGTTTGTGTGTGTTAGCGCTGCACGTTTTAGACTGTTTGATCTACAGCTACCATATTTGGCACATTAATTGCTTAACACTGACGAATATAATAGTTATGACATATTGATATATGGCATGAGCTTACCGTTTTTATTGAATTTAGGGTTCGACATTCGGAGATTAATTGCTAGCTTATGGTACACATGTACCAGAAAATCGAATATCTCTTTTGGACATCTTTTTTTTTCTCCAAACAATTGAAATCAAACTTTGACATAGAGCTATAATTGTAGTCGTAAGATTATGTAACAAATTTTAATTATTAAAGTCGCGTTTTTGAGTTCTTGCGCTTAGATGCATGTGAAAGTATAGATAGACAGGCGGACAACCTTTTGATCGATTTAGTTTAAAATTTGATGAGAATCTAAGCTTTAGATGCTAAATTTGAACACCAAATTATATTTATCTAGTTCTTTGTAATCTTCAACTCAATTTATAGTCATCATATTCTCTTGTATTCCGACACCCGGACAGACAGACTTCCTATAAATGGATTTTGTTCAAAATTTATTAGAGATTTACAAATTTAATGTAAAATCCATATGCCAAATTACATTCGTGTAACTCAAAGCGTCTTAGAATTATCGAATTCACAGACAGACATAATTACCAATATGTGTTTTCCGGCGAGTTCTAAAATGCGAAGATAGAAAAATAAAACATCTTGAGATAAAATTTTTTGATGATCATAATACTTTCTTTGTATACTTTATATATAAACGATTAAAAATACATCGAGATCTTGGGGTATTCCATAATTGAGAGGCCACTCGGCAGATTTTTACTTTTTCTATTTGATAATCCGGTTCTAACACCAACATTCGAGGTTTAAAGTTGTATTATTGAGATATTATTCTGAATTATTATAAAAATTGAGATTCTAGTAGAAAGGAATTATTTATAAACTTCACCTCATTTTTTAAGCAGTTAAATTTTCATGGTTAAAATTTATAAAGAATGAATAAAATTTTAAAACTGCAAATTAAGAAGAAAAATCCTGATGTAGCAATTTTGGGTTTTACAATTTTTTTTATAAATTAGAATCAACCCAAATTATAGGTGGAAAATTCTCTTTTTTTTCTCAAAAGAATCAATTAAAAGTAAAAAGTATCAATTAAATTTATTATAGGTACAAATTCATTTTTTGTACCTATAATAATTTGTTGTTTTTCGAAGTTTTTTCAGTGCTTGGAATTTTAGAATTAGTCGAATTATTTCGAGAAGTGTATTATTTTTACTGTTGCTACTTAAAATACACCGTTTCTACATACAAAGTATTCACTTACATGTCATTTAAGATCTAAAAAAATAACTCTAACTTTTTATTTTCTTAACTTCAACTTGCTAAAATTTCAGAATTAGAATAGATCAGTTAAATTTCATTATTAGATATTCATCTTCTCGTATATGACGCACAGAAAAAGAAAGCATTGTAATCATTAAAAAAAATCGAACTCGAAATTTTAACGAGTTTACATGCTTCAGAACTCCATGTATCCGAAAAAACACATTTTTTTTTCTAACAATATGCGTGAAAACGATATCTTGATTATATGTGAAACCTAAAACGAAACGAAACTCTCTGTGTATGAAAATGATATCTCAAAAATGAATTAAGCTGGACAAATGAAATTTGGTATATGGATTTAACCACAGCTTTGTAGATTTTTATTAAATTTTGAAGGTAATCCACTTACAGGAAGTGTGTCTGTCTGACTGTTCGAGTTTAAGTGAACTCGATAACAGCAAAACATAAAGAGCTAAATAGATCAAATTTCACTCGCAGATTTAACATCTAAAATGTAGATATTCATCAAATTTTAGACCAAATCCGTCAAGGGGTTAACCATCTATCGATCTGCACTTTAACAAGCATATAATTCAATAATTCATGAACATAGTTATTCAATTCAATGTGATGTTGTGAATGTTAAAATGCCATTATAGAAAATGTTAAAATGACATTATAGATCTATATTCCGTTACTATTGTTTGCCAATATATCATTCAAATTTTGACCTAAGCCAACGCCCATAATTATGTGGGGTGTAGGGGATAAAAACTTTACTCAAGAGTGTGCGAGGAAGTTTCGGAGTGACCATCGGTTCATGTTAACTTTAGAACAAACTAATTTGGAAGATTAACACATTTAATTAAGTTCTAATTATTTTAAATATTTAACGTATTTACTTATTTTAAGTATTATACATAATTTTCAAAATTACATTTATAATAATAATGTGAGGAATATAATTATAAGGCTTAACGAATCAATATATGAATCAAAAGAAACGTATTCTATAATGCAGTATTGTGTCACTACGTCAAAAACATATTTTAAATAATAAGAAATATGCCAAAAATATTTTAATTAATAAGATATAATTATGAACAGTTTTCATGATTATGCATTTAAAAAATAAAATCATAATACTTGACATTTTTAACAATTTAATATAACTCATCGCACGTTTACATAATTCAGAGTAAGAAATTTAATTATGTTCAGATGATTAAATTTAATTAATTTTTTATGGCCAAACACAAAATATTTAAAATATTACGTCGAGTTCGCTCCAAATCTCTTTGCAATAATATATAAAAATATTTTCTTAGTTCACAATTTATTTGCAAAAAGTAAATTTACAGAATAATTTCTTAATCTGAGAAATTGTTAATCTGGCATTCATTTTTAACTGACCGCATTCCCTATTTTACTAAATGGATTAGTATTTTATGAAATAACTATAGATTGCTTTTATCGTTAAAGAATATACCTATATCATATTCTTAAACGGTAACATTAACAGTTCTTTTAATTTAATCTTAACCTTGAGAACACAGTGACTTCCAAAAAGGAATACTGGCAGACGACTTTCCGGTACGAAAAAATAACTCATTCAAAAGAGAAGAGAAATGTTCTCATTTTTTTAAGTCAAACGCAATAAATTAACTTAATTTTAATTCCAATTCGAGGGATTTAATGACCTAAATATATACTATGAGAGACGAAATACAATGGCTCTACAAATTTTAAATAATGAGAATTGAAAAGAATAAGTAATTAATTACGAAATAGCGAAGAGATTGATCGAAACCGTACCGGCATTTTTCTCACTGAGGAAGTGCTCCTGGATTCTGTGAGTGGAGTAAAAGCTGATTCATGGATCATGTGCCAAGTCTAATTAAATTTTAGTTATAAAGATTAATATAATTAAATAATTAAGATTTCATTTAATACAGAGTAATCCGATGGAAATATTTTGGGAAAAAGGACGAAAAGAAAAATATTCTGAGCATTTCAAAAATTTTGTAATAATACTATCTTATTAAATGAATCTGGTATTAAAAATGTATTTATAAAACTTATTTTATATATGATCGCACAAAAGAATAGCAAACTGTTGTCAGCGAAAAAAATGTTCTAATTTGATATTCCTTAAGAGTACCAAAAATTCAAAATTTCAATGCCAATTGTAGCATATTCTCCCTAAAAAAAGCTAAGCTGCAAGTGCTTAAAAGCGTTTTGCTGATTAACTGACAACTGAACATATAATTTTGAAACTGCTAATGATTTCATGTCAAAAGTAGTAGGTATTTTAACACTTATTAAATGAAAAAGTATTTCCTGATTTTAAAATTTAGTTCTTATTCATGTACTTAATTGTACTTTAGGAATGTTTATTTGAATTTTTTTAAAAAGAAAGTTGCTTTTATTTGACATAAGATAAAAAAGTAATCGTTCGAACTTTCTGAAATATTAGAACATCAGACATATTTTTAGTTTTGAATAACACATGATTTAAAAGATAGTTTCGTGTATTTTTTAATTTTGAAGAATTTGGCTAATTTTTTAAAATTAAAGTGTATAATGGTGTTATTATGCAAAAATAATTATCTTTTTTTCCTTTCTTTATTTTTTTAAAGTATTTAAGCAACCTTTTATTGCGTTCTTTCATAATTCTTTTAACCTCGAATAAATAAAATGAAAACATCAGAAGTGTTGCCAAAATTAAAAGGTTATAAAATAAAAATATTAAAAAAAAGAATTTAAATAAAAAAAGTTTTATGTCACATATATGTTCGAATTATTTCCCTCTTTTTTCCCAAAAAACTTAACATTCAAAGTAATTTTTGCAAGAGCAGACAAAAGGTAGTATGAGTATTTTTAATAATTTCGAATGCACACTGAAACTTTTGAAAAGAAAAATAATCGTAATCAAGACATCGATTATGCCTTTTGAGTTTATGAAGCATGCGCAGTCCGCCAGCTTTTACTTCGCCGAAGTGGAAGAAAGACTCCCGCGGCGCCTCTTTTGGTGAATTTTTTGATATCATTTTGGCGAAAAAGAAGAGGTGTGTGCCAGAAGTCGAGTCATCTCACTTGCGCTAGTTTCATCTGGGAGAAGAGTGTATACAGCTGGTTCGAACGGAACACGTGGGATTTTTGTTTTTGGTACATGCGGCTTCTTTCATATAGTGAGTAATCTTTTGCTTTTTCCTACTTGTATTTGGATCATCAGTTCCCATTCAATTTTCATTAGAGGTGCAATAACTTGTTTACTGTTAGGTACCTACGAGTTCGCGCTTCCTACGATTATAATGCATTTTTGTAGCAGAAGCCGAATTATATATTTTTGTTTAGAATTTATTTTAATAGAATATTCTACCAAAATTTTGTTTTTATTCTAATATTTTCAGGATTTTTTACCAACCATGATTATCTGAATTCATATTATCGTAAAAAGGGATAGGGTTAACATAACATTTAATCCTTTTTCCGAAATATTTAATAAAATCGTGTGTTCATAAGTTTGATTCACGTATGAAACGCTAGTCAAATATGGTAATCGATTTAATCTTTTAAAGTAGGACACTGCGACAATGGCGCGAACTCTTAAAAAAAATAGTTGCAGTTGTCTTTCCATGGTATTTTAACATAGTTCTTTCAATCGGCATTGTTACATTTTTAGTGACAACTTTTTTTGAAGGAAAAAAACGCAACTCTTAAGTTTTATCTATTTTATACTGATAGCTTATCATTGGGTTAGAAATTTGTTTTATTTTTGTATTTAAATTTTTTTGAAATAATTGCTTTTAATTAACATTTTATTTAAAGACTACATGCCCGTATTATTTTAGTAGTCTAGAGGTTGATTTCATTTTGAAAAGTAATCGAATAAAATCGGAAGGCATGAGTATTCGCTCTTTGAATAAATTACTTAACATGAAAGTTAATAACAAGTGAAGAATAGTTATGTTGCTAAATGAAGACAAATGGCGAGAAAAGAAATGAAAGTTTACGCCAATTTTATGAAATTATCGTAGTCTTATTATGTAGTGTAATCTGTAACTTAAAGAGATGCTGTGCTAGTTTCAGTTCGATTTTAAAATTCTAATTGAGAAATTTTGTTATAATTTTAGAAAAAGTGGAAAAATTGTTTCATAATTTAAAATTTTTTTGCATAGATTTATTTTTTTCTTGCAATCTATATTGTTGTTGGTCAGTGCTTTACAAATTTGTATTTTTGATGGGTTTAAAAAAATAATATAACATTATGTAATTGCTCTTGTATCCAATGCAAAATTCTGAAAGGACTTAGCATTTAAGGCTTCGAATTGTTCCAAGGCTATTACATTCATATTAGCTATTGAAATTTAATTTTAAAGCAAGTTAATCTGCTACCAGCATTTGGTCCGACTGCTTTCGACTTAAAATGGCTTTATACAAAGATTTAAATCACTGTCACTTTATTTTAGATTATTATGTTTCCATTTTATTGTAAATTAACATTGATGTGCATTTCATCTTATTATGGAAACAAATTAGCATCATTCAACTGATTTTTTATTTAAAAAATGATAGGTTTAATTTTTTATTTAAAGTTTTCATATCATTCTAACCTATTTCTTAATTTGATTGCTAAAGTCTAATCGCGATAAGTACATCGCTTTATAAGTACATAATTCATAAAAATACGAATTAATTGCAAAACTGGATCGGGATATTTCGAATTTTCAGAATTTCTTAACTGGATTCGGAAAATTCAACCGCAGAACGAATTCCCTGGCGCCTGTCTACAGTATTAACTGCATAATCGCTTCATAAAGTAGAGACCATCACTTAAAATGTTTTGGAAAATATTAGGTGCCATCTAAAGTTTAGAAGACGGAATATTGTTTTTAATATACTTGAGTCATCTAACCGTTTTGTAATCTTTTAAAAGTTTGTAAATGATTTTTTATGAATAGTTTACCTCATCTATTTATTATCAATATAAGTCTTTGGTAATAATCGTGATTACAAAAATCAAGGGAACGATTGATTTTTAAGATGGCCTGAGTTATAATCGTAAATTTACGAAATGCCTATCTCATTATTATGAATTCTAATTTTCCCAACTTCTAAATTTTAACAACGATTTTGGCATCGTAAAGTGGAATAGAATATTTTGAATGCGAAGCCTTAATCCTAAGAAGTTTTTTTTTTGTCCGAAACCATAAATTCATAAATAGGGATGGCATTATTTTTTTTACATTAATCTTTTGCACTTCCGCGAAATCTCTTGACGTCAATGCTTATGGCTAAGCATAAATTAGCATATTCATGTAATTGGAACAAAAAAATAAACCGGCTTTACATTAGTAAGAAACTGTGAGCTGAATTAAGATTATTTTTAGCTCAACTGCACGATAGATGAAAATATAATCCATATCCTAAACTATTAACGTCTCTTATTTGATTTTATAAATCTTACTGATTTTCATTGCGACTTCCCTGAATTTGTCATTAGTTTGAGAATTAACAGATGCATGTGTTAAATCTTTGCCAATAAAATACAGTGGGTTTAACAATATTTTTGCAAAATCTCTGAAATTTGATGAACATCACGGAAACATCTGGATTTAATGGATTCTTTCGGGTGGATATATCTGTTTATAATCCAGCCTTCCCACTTCTCTTTAGGACAAAAAAATGCTCCATTTCCAACCGATAAATGATCGTGAATCGCATAATCAGAAAACAAAAACGCATTCGCAGTAATTGAGCATAATTTTGCATTTAGGAATCAATTTTAAAATGGTCATTTGTCGGTCTAGTTATTGTCTCAAGACATTATAGAATAAAGCTTGTTGCTTTTTTTTCTAAAATTAATCGTATCATGAATTTCTATTTTCAATGGAAAAAAGCAAATTCTATAGGATGAATATTTATTTATTCCCTAATGAATAACAGCGTTTGATTATTAATAGAAATTCACATTAGAATTCAATATAGATTTTAAAGGAGTTCCAAACCTACAACCCAAAATGGCGTAGCTTGATTTTTTTTTAAATTTATCTTAACTATTTAACAAAAATAACGATCACACACAATCTAGTTATTAAAATAATGAGATATATTGTTGTGAAATCTACTTCAAAATATTTTGAAATTTATTAAAGAAAAAAATTGTAATCCCTGTAAATAGGTTCCATGAATTTTTCTTTACGATTTTATTAAGAAGTATAAAAATGATTTTTTTGTGTAAACTTTTTTCGATATTATTCTGGAAAAATTAAAAATGTGATTGAATTTTAACAAAAATTCGAAAGAAAAACTCCTATGAGCATCTTCTTTCCATGAAGTAACTAAATGCCAAATTTGGAATTTTTAAAGCCAAACAATCTGCCATGGGGCGTTTTGAATGATTTCTTCATATAATTTGCAGATATTTGTCACCTATAAATATTATTGAAAAAAAAGTTCTGATGAAATATTTAAATATCGAAATACTAAAATACAAAAGTATATATGTATATATAGTTATATTCGCTGCTCTTCGCTATAAATGCATGATTCTGTAAGAATAAGGTTAATTGAAAGATTTGCCACATCAATATTTTAAGCAACCAACTTAGGTTTGCGAATGACAGTGCAAACTTTAAGCACGAAGATATTAACCTATTTTTTAAAAACAAATCTGTTGTATTATTCAGGAAAATAAATTCTTTTGGTTACCTAAATCCCTCCTATATTAAAATATTACAATCAAAATTCATTTTATGAAATTTATTCTTAAAGGACTTTTAACACCGTTTTAGGTGAACCGTTTAATATTTCTTTAATTTTAGGAAGAGAAACTTTTATAACTACTTTTTAATGTGCTGAAATACTATGAAATTTAAAATTTGAAAAGATTTTGTTAAATTAAGTAACCAAGAGAAGTAAAAACAAAATATGAAACTTATCCCCGATGTATTCTCGATACTTATGACAGCTACTGGGAAATCGACTTGCCAAACAACTTCTGGCAACAGTGTCGTAACTTAGTTTTCGGCAGACGATATTTTACGGTGGTGTTTTAAGTGTTGAAACAGCGGCATAATTACTCGTTTTGGGATAAGGTTGCCGTTTGCTCAACTGCACACAGTACTAGTAATCAACGATGTAGTTCGATTTCAAATAGTGTAAAAAAATACTTTCAAAGAATGTTTGAATGAGTTTGTTATAGTTCTGTTTTCATTCTGCCTCGAGTGACCTTTTTGCCCTTGGCAAAATGTATGCGGCCTTTTTGCGATGCCAGAGCATCAAATTGATCTTGAAGAAAATTTTAAGACATTTTGTGGTTTTTTTCCACTCATATGTTCTTAGAAATATAGTAGAATTATTCTAAATCGAATATTTAGTTTAGAATTCGTCAGTAATTCTAATTTTTCTTATGCTCCTTGAATTTCTCACAGGCATAATTTAAAATATTGTTCGATTCAAAATTTATTTTGATTAATTCGAAATAAAAACCAAAAATTAGGGGAAAAAATGTTTTTATGACCGAAATTTTTTTTGCCATTGAAATAACCCGCACCTTGTGTCCTCGGTAACCTGATGTGAAAAACTTTTTAAGCCCCTTTACGTGTTCCTTGAACATAGTTGTACTTAGCTAATACGAATATTTTTGGTTTGAATTTGTCAGTAATTTTAATTTTGCTTAGGCTCCTGTATTCTTCACAGGCATAATATAAAATATTTTCTGATTCAGCTTTCTTTTGTTTATATCGAAATCAAAACCAAAAATTAGAAGAAAAAAAATGTTTTTATGACCGACATTTTTTGCCATTGAAATAGCCCGCACTTTGTGTCCTCGATGACCTGATGTGAACAACTCTTTAAGTCCCTTTATTCAGTGGAGAACTTAAACTTCCTGCGATGCAATCAATAAAAAAAAATAGTGGAAATATCTCTTCTTTAAAGAATTTTAGCCACTCTAGATGCAAATTGCCATGCTTATTCTAAAATATAAAATTACTTATTAAATTATTTTTAATTTTAACTGTTTTTTCCAAATTATATACTGTTATGTCAGTTATATTCATTAATTATTAGAAATAAATCGTTACTGCCGTTTTTGATTTCAGTAATTCTAAAGTACTCATTGTAATATTTGTAGATATTGAATAATTCCTATAATTTTGTAAAAAGTGAAGTTCTGAAAACCAGCGGGTGAAGAATTTTTTTTTTTTTTATCAGAAACTGTTTCTTTTTTCGAGTGTTAAAATACACTGCTAGTTAGAAAACATCTGGCGATTCCTTGACTTGTCTAATAAGTAAACATATCAACGTTCCATGGATATCGTATTCCATATTTAAATAAGTCGTCTGCGAATTCGAAACAGATGCAGTGGTAGGGTAGATTTTAATTTAGACTTAACTTCTATACCTTTAGTATTATGTAATCATATCAGATTACATGAGTATTTAATATAGTGCTTATGTATTTGATCTTAAATGTCCTGCATAAGAGCTTCGCACATTTCAAGAGTAGACTTGTTGAATTAGCTTTGTGTGGACATTGAATAAGTGTGATGGTCTCAACGTTTTAATCTGAGTAATGCAGCTCGTACGTCACTTCCTGACAAGAAACGATTGCGTAAACATTAATATAAAAAACAAAGAAAGAAAAGGAAAGGAAAAAAAAGGGAGAGGGAAAGAGAAAAGCTCCTTTTTTTTTCTTTAAAATGTTATTACATTTGAGGTTTTATTTCCTTGTGTGTACGAAGTTTAAAAAAATATTGTGATCGTTAAAAAATTCAACCTCGATATTTTGATGAATTTGCGCTTCTTATAATACGCTTAATTTCGGAGAAAAAAAATTGAATTTATGTCCATCTGGAGACACAATCTCAAAAATACGACAAGTTAGGGTCTTGAAATATGGAATGGGGTCTTGTATGTTTGCATCAAATTTTGTATGAAATGTCCAAGAGAAATCTGTGTGCATGAGAAAAATGAAAACGGTTCGATGATAGAAATTTTGCATATGATATTATCACCAGAATTATAGAAATGCGTTTGGTAAGTTCGTTGTATTTATCCACGAAGCTTACTGATAGTCATAGAAACTTTCTTCTGGTCATTTGGAAAGTCATTGCCGAATTTGGTGAAATTGCGTAAAATAAAAAAAAGTGACTTTACTGCACATCCGTGAAGTTACGGAGCTTGTGATATTTTAAATTTTCATTTAACAAATTTCACACAATTATTGGCATCGTAGCATCATGAATGCACAACTCGTGCACTTTTTTTCTTCTGTTTTGCTAACATAACTTGTATAAATCGCGTTATCGCTCAATTCGGCTTTCTTATACTTAAACGATAGATTAAAAAAAAAAAGATGGCATTATTCTGTCATCAAATATCGCATTAAAAAAAGGGGCATAGTAAATTATAAATGCCTTCACATCAATAAACTCTTCCTGGTATTTTGTGTATATATTTCGGTTAGCATTTAATTTTAACAACCCGGTAGAGATTAAATCACTTTTTCGATCTTGAGCAAATACTATAAACTCTCAATTATCCAAGAGTCGTGGTAGTCTAGTGATAAGATCTGGGCCTCGTGGCCAGAGGCCTCCAGTTCGCAACCCGATCCCATTAAAGATCCATCTGTATATGGACTTGGTTCTCGTTGAATCTGACGTCATGGACCAAAGGTCCTCTTATTGGCTGTTTGGTTATTTGTAGAAGGATTGCCAGCTTAGGTGCCGTCTTCGTTATCTGACAAGGTTTCAGAATTATGAGATGCGTTCCCATAATAGCCCTAAACACACAACACACAAAGATAAACGAGAGAAATACATATAAAAAAACAATTGAACTATTATGGTAAAACAAAACTATAATCTTATAAGTACAAAAATCTTTTATTTATTAAAATCATAATTATATGCGTAGTTCATCTACTATAAATGAAAATTGCTCAAATGCATTTTCACTAGATTCTTGTCTTTTTCAGATTATATGCAGAATTCGGTTATTCTCGGTTACCGTACCTCCCAAATCCGTGAATAATCAAGAGTTAAGTTTAGTCAACATTGAGCTTAGCTCTTTTATTAAACCATCAGCAGGTAATCAACCTAATTAGAGTTAACGATTAAGCAATACCCACTTGGAAGAAAGAGAGATCTAGTATATAAGTGGGGGAAAAGGTAAGTTAACACTTAATGTCTATTGAAGTCCGCACTAATGGTTAAATAAGGCAACTAAAGTAAAATTAGTGATGCTTTTATATCCCCATTCTTTCAAAAAAACTTCATAATATTCGACTCTTATCTTATTTTAAACAATATTCTGACATCGAGTCGATACGTTTGCTGCTTTGGACTTGCTGAAGTGAAAAGTGAGTTGTTATAGGTCAAACAGCAATGTAGAGATTGGAATCGCATTTAACTCAACAGACATAACGAACCTACAATGTCAACCATGAGATGCAAGAGAACATAAATGCCCATGTTCCGTAATGATCTGCATATAATTTCGTTCTGTGTAATTGCATGTATTGAAATTGGTCACTTAACTTAATGTATTTAAATAGAACATAAATCAATTCTTTAAAAAAACCTATTACTAAATGAATTGCCACTTAAAACCTAAATAAAAATATTTGGAAATTGATAATTATTCTAGCTTCATTCATATCCTGTGGCCATTCGGACACAGTAACTGGCTTCCGTAACAAGCATTTGCAACTCACAATCAGCCCCACTTGTAACTCCCGGTTGCAGTTTCTCGATCTTGCTGAGCGACTTTCTTTCCCTTCGGATTAATTAAGTATTCAACGAGGTCAATCTGGCAACCTTTTCCATTCCTCCCGGAGCAATTCTGGCTTCCGTGTCAATTAAGAGTGATGGGGAGCTTGATGGAGATGGTCCATATTTCAAGATGCAGCGACTTATTTTTCGAAATTCTTCAAGACCCGTATCGTTTTTCTCTCCAAAAGAATTAGATTGTGAACTTTACTAATCATGGTAGATAGAGCTGTACAATCTGTTTAGAATTATAGTTTTCATCTTTAAAGCAGTGTAGAGGGGAAAAAATGTAAAGGATAATCGAACTTTTTTTTTTCGAAACATTGTAGCGTAGTAATGGTTGATTCTTTTGACTTAGACTTCTCTGAATTTGAAAAATACATCTTTAGTATACATATCCGTCCGTTAGTGAACATTATAACTCAAGCACTTTCAGATAGATCACACTAAATTCGTAGATTTGTCAAATTTTGTGTGAAAAACTATGCAAAGGTTATTTAACACAACTAGTAAACGAATAGAGAAGAAAAATAAAATTTGGTACACAGACTTGACAACTAAAGTGTAATCAAATCTATCAAATTTGGAACTAAATTCGTTAAGGAGTTGACCATTCTGTCGGTGTGTTTCCACAAGTATGTAAATGTGCTTAATAAAAAAAAAATACAATGACGTTTATGAAATTTTGTATGTGATTTTATTCTAGAATTCTTAGTTCTATGTCAAATTTTGTTTTCAGACGGTTGCAAAAAACACGTATAAAACATAAATTCGATTTTGAGGTATTATTAATTGCATTACTAGGATTAATCGCCAAAACAATTCACGAGGATCACACTACAGATTCAGTGAAAATGTGAAATTTACGCCAAAGGTCAATATTTCGTTACGATTGTTCGTCATTGTCATGCCAGGCCTTCGCGTGAACAATTTTATACGGGGGGGGGGGGACACTTTTATTAGAAAATAAGCAAAAGAGGATTTGGAGGGGGTCATTCTCATTAGTTTTCTTTATGAGCGCAACAGTCCCTTGCAAACCTTGGCTGCTTCAATCACGTGCGCTTACCAGCTCTTTCTACCCCCCGCAACTCCCTTCCAGTTCTTTATCCTCAAGAACACTCAGGTCTTTTTCCACATCCTCCAACCATCTAGTTGGAGGTCTTCCTCTGGCTCGGGATCACACAGGATTTTTAAAAGTGGATGTTTCGAGGGCGCTGTTTTCAGGGCTTCTCCAGATATGGCAGAGCTATCTTAACCTTTCTTCCGGATAACCAATGTTATGTGTGGTTACTTATAGAATTTGTATAATTCAAAATTGAATCTAGTTCGCCCAACATCATCTCTCTAGTACTGGGCCAAAGATAGTTCTAAGAATTTTTCTCTCGAACATGTTAAGAGTGTCCGATTTAAGAGTCCAAGTTTCACTTGCACAGAGCAGAACAGCCATAATAAGTCTTGTATCTAGGTACTTAAAATTAGTGGAATGCGCGCATCTATTATTTTCTTTGAAAGGAGGGAAAACCAAAATGACTTCACTTTGCCTTGAAAGGATAATGTATTTGTGAAGTGAGTGGAATGGTCTGAGACTATTTTATTTTTTCCATGCATAAGCCAGAATTGGCTGTCGTGTTGCATTTAGTTTCCTCGATTCAATAGTCAACTCAATAGAATGTTTTTAATATTCTTGTGCACTTAGTGTATGAAAGAATATTTGAATCAAAACTGGAATCCATAACATATTAAATCTAAAAGTGTCCATGAAGGACTAAGTTTTAAGGCGCTCTGAAATGACTCATGAAATGGGAAATGTTTATTTACTACCTACTGAACAAATTGTGTTCATAAAATAACGGATTCATGAAAATACGGCAGAACCTACATTATCCGGACCTGTATCATCTGAGGTCTCCATTAACCGAACAGATCGTAAAAAATCGATGTGCACTTTATTTTTTTAATAAAGTTATGGAATGTTTTAAAGAGGTTTCAAAGTTGACATTTGAACCGATTTTTCAAGATTATAAAGGTTTTTAAAATATAGATATTAGCTATTCGGCATTAATTCTTAAGCATTTTAGTAATGTAAATTCCATGCATTTTCATGGAAAGGTGACACTGTAAATACATATAAAAGTTTCAGGTTATTGAAGATAATTTTTTGAGAACAATCTTAAAACATTGAAAAAATAAAAGAAAAAGCCAAAATCAGTTGTATTCGCGATTATCATGTCAAATATTTAATAACTAATAAAAGAATTATTAACATATTCTTGATAGCACTTGCAATTTTATTCTTATAATTTGAAATAAACAATTTTAGAAAACCTTATCAAAAGAAAAGAAATCACGACAAAATAAAATTTAGTCTATTAACCGATTTCTCAATTATCTGATGTTATTTAAGTCCCGATCGGTTTGAATAATGAAAGTCTAGAATGCGCATTTACTTTGTACTATAGTAAAAATAATCAGAAATAAGCAGAGTGGTAGCTTGTCTTTAAGCGAATTTGTTACGAGTTGCCTACTGTTCTGCTCTTCAGACCTGCCATTTATTAAGCTCTTTTGCCAATAGCAGATAAAACGTTTCAAATTAGTAATTTAATGTTAATCAATATCAAAATTATCTTAAATGTTTTATTAGTCACCTTTGGTGACCAGCTAGTTCTCTGAGAATATTAGTTGTATCAAATTCAATTTTTTCTCGTATATATAACTTCCTAGATTTGTGCTTGTAAAGTGACGAAGAAAAAGCGGCCATATTTTTATAATTGGAAATAATTTCGGAAAAATCTTATCAAAAGTACGATTTCAATCAGGCCGGATAATCGAGGTACATTGTATCATTTCTGCTGCATTTCGCTGTTTCTGTGTAGTAGTATGTTAAATTCTTTTGTAGAGTTAAATTACAATGCACCAGTAACAATTTCCATCTAGGCTACTGCCTAGAATCGCTGGGCTGATTAAGTCAAAGAGAGGTCGATTAAAAAGCTGTTAAATTTATAAAATATGCAAGTTCTACGAATTATAAAAATTATAGGTTAATACTAGCACTTTATCAATAATTCTTCAAATTTCGAAATGTTTCATTACTTTCGTCTTTTTTTAAAGTATATAAATATTGAGCGTCTGCTTAAATAAGTGTGTAAAAAATTTGAATATTGTGCATAATATGTGCTTTTATAAATTTATTAAAATAAGAAAACGATTTAAATCATTAATTTAATGCTAATTAAGAAATGTATTTAGACGATAACTTAAAACGATCAGTTTATTAAAAATAGGGCCTCATTGTGTGCACTGCCAAAGGCCGTAAAACGCCGAAATTTGCCATTGCATTTCACTGTTAGTTTTGCATATAAATAACAATGAGTCCCGTTTCAAAATCATATGGATCTCATTACAAATAGTGCATCTAAATAATTTCTTTAAAAAGTCTGCAGTAGGAAAGTTAACAGATCATCTACTAAGCACATACAAAGAAAGAAAGAAAAGGAAAAGAAAAAACTTAATGCAATGTAGAGTTAAAGTAAACAGTCTATGCTTTTAAAAAATATTTATTGTGGTGTTTTGCAATTTACTTGTTTTAACTCGTCTAGTATTCTTACAAAGTGAAGAATGCCTGAAATAGAAAGAAGGATAATACGCGTAAAATCGGGCTTCTGCATCGCACAATTCCAATGCCGAAACCGTTCTCGTAACGGAAACATTTCAAAAAGTACTTCCGTGACCACATTTCCGGCGAATGGATCACAAACACTTCTTCCCCACGTGTTTCGTTTTTTTTTTTTTTTTTTTTTTTTTTTTCAGGGAATGAGAAACAATATGCCTTTCTTTCAGAACTGTAATATTGTGGACTCATTTTTTGGAATTTTTTCGCCTGATGTCTGTTATGGGGAACGCATTCCTTAGGTGTTAGGTTTTACTTTGCAATGTTGGCTCTTGCGCCAATAACTCACACAACAACTACATTTACTTTGCAATGCAATTGTAATTCTTGAGTTGTGAAACAAAATTCCAGCCGGCATATTAAGGTATTTAATTTCATTTGATAACCAATAGTGTTTTTGCATTAACAATGCATACTGCCCTTTCTTCAATATGCTACGCGATACATAACGTGCCTTTTTTTCTCCAATTCCTACTAATAGTTCACACTCTATATATATCGTGCTCAAATTTTCAATCGTTAATATAATACTTTTTATTCATCCACTGAAGTTCAAATACATTTTTTAAAACTTGTAGTGGATGACACTTGATATAAAGTTTTTTTTCAAATATTAATTAATTAAATTTGTCCAGTAATTTCTATTTAGTCGCCAAATTCGTCTCCATGTCGCCAAATGATCCCAAGTTTGTCGCCAAGTTCTATTTTGCCACTTTATATTGTAATTCTTTCATATGTATATACATATTTATATTAATTGTAATTATTTAATAAAAATTCTAAAATAAAAAAAAATTGTTGACCTAAGTAGGAATTGATTTAAATTTTTTTATATATATCATTTGTTGTTGTTAAATATGCAAAGGAAAAAGTTAAAAAATATTAAAAACGATTAAAAACTAATATAATTTGGCATATGGTCATATTACAAAAACGTGTAAAGTTTTTTATAAAACCATGTACGTCAGTCAATTTTGGTACGAGAAACCTTGTTAACTCGAAGAATGTCAAAGAAGTTTTCCAATCCTCGCCAAATATTATTATTCAACATTTTGACTGTCACATTAGTCATTATTTGTGATTCTAACTTTGAGTGTATAATTATCTTTAACTGGCTTTGCAAACTCTTTGTTCTTTACGTAACCCCAGAATTGTTGCCTCTAAAAGGATAATTTCCAGATTTTCTTTAGGTAATATCTGAAATTCCACCTTAATATGCATCTAAATTTGTGAGGAAAAATGTTAAAACTTCGATTAATTTTTAGTTAACCCTTTCGCTGTCCTCTCCTGTCTGCGAAATTTTTTTTTCCCTCTGTGTTTTGCCACATAAGAACAAACAAATATAAAAACTCAAACAAGTAAACATTTACAAAGCGTTTTAAAACTTTTAAAATGTAGGAGAAAGCTCGAAGCAGAAGTTTCGCTTCAACGCGCTAGGCGAGTTACGGACGACGAAGAGGTTATTTATCAAAAGTTTAAAAATTCCTTCCTAGCTATTCCTTCCTTTTACTATTTAAAAAAATCCTGAGTAAAGTTGCGTACACTTACTTTACATCATTTTAAATGATTTTTTTTCATATTACATGTCGCAGTTAAAAAATAATCCAGAGCTTTATAAACATTTTCTTTACCTGTGCTAAGAATTTTAAAAACCTTTGTATTTGCAGTAAAAAGTAGCAACTGCATAATGCTAAGTCTCAATTTAATGATCTAAAAGGAAATACATAAATTATATTTTAATGTCCTGAGATCTGATCTTGACAAATAATTCGCAGTTGATATTGTCTTGGCCTTGATTGTCTAATTTTTTCAATGAATCAAGGCGTTTTTTTAAAAAATTAAGTCAATTATTAAACCAAAGTAGCAAGTCACAAAAATATAGTAGTGTATCATAGTTTAGTTGCACCATTTAGGAGATAATAAAAAGAGATAATTAAGCGATTTAGGTCGCTTAATTTATATCCATGTAGGAGCAATGTGAAAGACTAGAGTTTAGAGCGAAGTTTTGAATATGCAGTATCAAAATATAGGGGATAATTCACAATAATTAGATTCAAAAGCACTTGATTTTTAAAAGAATATCATGATGAAATATCATTTGATTTTCTGTTTCTTCTGTTGTTGCATTTTTGAAAATGCAATTTCAAAAGATAGGGAATAATTCACAATAACTAGATTAAAAAGCAGCTGATTTTTTAAAGAATATCATGATTAAATATCGCTTGCTTTCCTGTTACTATTTAAAGTGTTGTTTTTTTATTGCCTCATATTTTTTAAAGATAAAAAAGATAATAAAATTTAAATAAATTATTAAAGATAATAAATAAAGATGCCTGATATTTTTTATCGTTTCACTTCGGTTCAAACTTATGAGATCCGTGTTGCTTCAAAAGCGTGTGTTAATTACTGTTGAGTGGAAAGTTTCGCTTTCGAATATGAGTTATTCTGAATGAAAGATTTGAGCTTAGCTGAAAGATTTTTTTTCCAGGTAAAAAATAAAAATATAAGTAACAAATAAAAATAACGACCGCTTTCGAATAAACCCTTTTGAGCCTTCCTGCCGGAATTCGAAATCGGAAACCACAAAGAGTTATAGGAACTTGTTGCAAAATGCATGTTATTTAAGGATCTTCATGTAATTTTAATAATATTAAGCGTTTGTTTATACATTTTTACGAATGCGCTGTTTTTTACTTTTTCTATGTAAATTATGCAGCTATTTTTAATCGCTATTTTATACAACGCTGTAATAGTATTCTGCTCCACAAATTGTATAGAATAACCGTGACTACATTAATTTGTTGACCGAGGCAAAAAGCCCAAAAAATAAATCGCATTCTTCTCGCTTTTTATAGTTAGTGATCGCTCTCTATCATTCCGTTATTATGAAGTATCAAGTTGCTTTTCGTGGCTGTATCTTCGCCCAAGTGGCTGAGTTCCAAAAGTTCCCCAGGTTTCACTTTCAGTTAAAAATCATTTTCTTCAAGCTCATTAATTATAATTTTGTCTCTGTGGACTTGCATTCGCCATCTGATTGTTAAAGTTACTTTTTTCACAAACTTATATTGTTTTTGCAAAAGAGTTAAAACTTAAATATGTGGTACCAGATGTTCGCCAGTCTTATCAAAATTTCGGCACACCTTAAAAAATGCACCAGTCGCCCTCCTGGAACCATTAATTGTTTTGCCATAGTTAACAGGTCAACGTTAAAGAAAAATTCACATTTGGCGATTGTACCGTGCAATTTAGCCTTCTTTAAAAGTAAATTGCCCATTCTGTGTTATCGAGATTATCATTAAAAATTTTCATTTAGTGAAGAATTTTTAGAACTGGATTTGATTTGTCCTTTAATTGATATAACACCGAAGTATTTTAATAACAATTGGTTGGGAGGTTGAATTGCGATCAACATCGAAGGGTTAAAAATTTTGTATCCAGTTTTATGGAAAATCTGCCCTGTGTGTAGATTCGATGTTACGTTAAGTCTGTTTTCAGACCCAAACCATTTCCAAGCTTGGCTTGGCGTAAAATTTTCATGAACATTTCTGATTCAACTATTTTTATCAACTAAGTTGAATATGAAGTTAATCCCTAAAACCTCTAGCTTGATTTGAAAACTAGATATATATTTTAAAGATCAAATTCGTGTTTACAGTGATTCAAAAATATTTTTTAATTATGTATTTATTTTATTATTAAAAATCTTTTAAATTATTATTCAACTTTGACATTATTTTTTTTCTGTTTCAAATTGTTTGTGTGGCTGATAAAAATTATCGTCTGCTTTAAAATGAGACAATTCATTTGAAAAGAAATTTGTAGTTATAATAAAAATTATGTTAAATAATATCCTAATGCTACCATATTTAAATATTTTTGATTTAAAAAAAATAGACCTAATTTGTATAATGGAAGTGGGCTTTTAATGATTTTAGGTTTTGCGCATTTGTATATATTATTTTTATACTTCTTTATATATTTTCATTTTTATTTTCATTCAATTTATTATTCAAAACTTCTAGACATTTCAATCTTTTACTGCTTTCTTTTTAATGAGTTTCATTTACTAATGGCTAAACATAATTATCTTTGCTCCATCAACCTTAAACGAAAACTGACCAACGAAAATTCTCTTCCATGTTCCAAAAGAACAATTTTTTTTTCCCTCGTAATTTATTTCTCTGAGCATTCTGCCATAGCTGAATAGTTTATCCACTCCTCTACTACCCGCTCAGCAGGCAAACATTATACATAATTCCAAATCGATTATTCGATTAACGGATGCCTACATTTCACGCTGTGACGTCACAAAGTCGCGCGTTATTGTCATGGGTGCCCTTTTGCGAAAAAACTTCCCTGTAATGTTTTTTGATGCCTCTAATTCATTCCGCGTGCTTTCGGTGTCGGTTCGGACCTGCATAAACCGGCCTATTTAGATTGCCTGTGTCATAAGAGAACATTTTTACGCATCCGCTTGTCAATTATGCGCATTCTTTGCGCTAACTCGAAGCCTTATTTCCGAATTCTTCTGCTGGATTTTTAAGATTCCAGCTTTAATTTCTAGGGAATTTTTCTTGCCATAGAAATCTCTGGAGAGCTCATATTTCGTCGGATATCGGAATTCTTTGTTCAGACAAAGTTCGTCTTGGCGTATTTTTTTGTTGGCGACAAATTTAGCTGCTTATTATAAAGCCTTAGCCGCTATTAGCGACCATCTGATTTGCCGGGAATATTGGTTCTATTTAACCCTTTCAATCGGAAAAGTTATTCGATGCAAAATTATTCGCCTAATTCAAGGACTTGTTTATTGTTCTAAAAAATAAATATATATGGCTGTTTCAAGTTGAATTTCCTCTAAAAATTAATTTTTGTGTTTTTAACAATCAAAATTGCAGAATAAATAAATAAACGTTAAAATGATGCACCGTCTTGAATGGTGACCATGAGTCGCCTCTGAAGTACGAAGGGTTAATTTCTGTTTAATCGTTTAAGTATAACTTTGTTTCATGATTTTTCGAAATCGTCAAACATTAACCAGTTAACTGATTTAGAAGAGTATATTCCTCATGGAAAAAGTACAACATCTTGTGTTATGAAGAGTTCATTCGTCCGGTGTAATAAGTAGTGACATTTTGCAGTTTGAATTACAATTTTAGTAAAAGCTCAAACATATTCGTAAATTTCGAGATATGTGAAATATTTTTGAGGCTAAATCGAAATCAAAGGAATAAATAAAATTATTATGCATTGTACCATGCTTTGCTCAATACCATTTTCTAACAACAAATTAAAATAATAAATTGATTTTTTTATATTCCTTTTCGTTCATATGCAAAAAATGTATGTTAGTTTAAGTAAATAAATCAATGTGATTATTGAAATAAAAGATATGAAAGTCACTTCATTACAACATAATTACGTATTACACAGGTTCTGTATTTGACGAGTATACTTGTCATAGGTAAATTTTTTCGACACAATTTATACACGCATTTTCCGAAGTGGTGATTAAAGCTATTATGGCAGATTAAAGCTAATTTTTTTTGGCATATATCGGACATATATTGTGTATATGAACTTTTCTGATGGAAACCATTAGGGCCGCGGTGGCCTTGTGGTAAGGTCTCGGCTTCGGAACCGAAGGCTTTCAGGTTCGTGACCCGATTTCCCCGAAGAACCATCGTGTAAATCCGTCATGACTAAACGTCCTCCCGCTGGTGTGGTGTGGTGTGGCGTGGAGAGGGGGGTGCCAGCTCAGGTGTCGTCCTCGTCATCTGACCGCGGTTCAAAATTACAAAGTCCGTCCCAAAATAGCCCTAGTGTTGCTTCAAACGGGACGTTAATATAACTAAAACCAAAACCAAACTGATGGAAACCAGCCCCAGGGCATCTTTGCGCTATTAAAAATTTAAATATATGGTTCGTCTATCTACAAACTTTCGCAATACTATAACTTTCATTTTTTTTTATTTATCATGTAAACTTCACAGATATTAAGCAGAAACTTTCTTTAACTTTCACTGATGGAGAAAAATCATGTGATTAAATAGTTGATTGAATAGTGAAAGTTGTTTGAATTTCAGAGCAAATAATGTAATCTATTGTTGAAAATTGCAGATTTCTCTGTGTATTTATCAAATTATTTATTTTTTCAAACCACCTTACATGGCATTGGCGTACAATAGTTACGAAATATTAAATTTAGACGTGAATTTAACATTTTTTCTGAATCATATGATCCTTGTTGAATTTTTTGGCGATTAAATTCTCGTATGCGGTTAATAGCATTAAATCGAATTTGTGCCCTAGACATGTTTTCACAACCGGTTAAACAAAGATTTGACACAAAATCCCATATCAAATTTGATATATTTAAGCCACTGCGTTTTGAACTATCACATTAACATGCTTTGGAAAGTACAGATGCCTACAGTGTAGATGTTAAATCTGTGTACCCCATCATATCTATATAGCTGTCTTCATTTTGGAGTTATGTTAACTTACATTCGAACAGCCGAACTTCCTCTGAACAGATTTTACTGAAAATTCGATGGAAATCTGCAAATTTGGTGTAAACTCGTATACCAGATTTCAACAGTTTAGCTCAAAACGTTTTTGCGTTTTCTTTGTCACAGACAGAACAGATGGACATTTTCTAAAAAAAATGTGTTTTTCAAACTCAGGGAGGTCTGAAAAGTGGAGTTTGTCAAAATCTCGAGTTCGAATTTTTTAACGATTTCTATATTTTCTCTATACTACGTATATAAAAAAGTAATAACGTGTATTCTATGCTTAACTGTGGAAGCGTACGCCTTCCATTTATACACCATAGCAACGGACTCATTACTTCTTCAAAGATTCCAACTGTGAAGGTTTAATTGATACATTTTATTCCAAGCAATGAATTAGTTTTGTATCTTTTTGTTGGCAGGTTTCTCTGTTCACGATTCCAAGGCTTATTTTTTGGTTAATCGTTTTTTGTTTTTGCGCTGTCTGCTTTGATGCTTCAGATGATCCGCACTAAATTTACATCGGCAAAAGTAAAAAAGAGGAGTCTCCCCTCCAGCGTTAAGTACCTCGTGCTGTCAAAACACTGAAGTCGACGTTTCTGTGTGGGACTTCAAACGAAAAGGGATTTGGATGTTGGTAACAGAACAAGCTATTTGGGGAGAGACTGTGAAACATCACAGGTTGGCTGACTGTCAAATGGCCGTTGAAGAGAAATTTTGTGTTTAGGATTTTATATAGAGTCGAAATAGGGGTTCATTCACCTCCAGAAGAATGTTGGATTCTAAAAGATATCCCAACCTATTTAGATTTTTTTAAATCAAGTTCAGATCAAATGAGGATTATTCAATAAATTTTCATTTTGTTTAAAGGATGTAAGCATTTTTGCGTCCTCATATACGAAGTGTAGTTAAGTAGTGTAATTGCAAAAAAATTCGTTCTGAATATTTATTTTTTTTATTTGAACAAGATTCTCCATGTTTCAGATCATCTCGAATTTGAAAAATACATTTTTGGAATTATGTTCTGTGACAAGCATAACTCAAAAGATTTTTTTTAGCTATACTAATGAAATTTGATATATGGTCTTTAAACCAAATTTGTAGATTTCAACTAAATTTTGAGCAAATTCCAATCATAGGAAGTCTGTCTGTACGACTGTCCTAATATAAGATTACATGAAAACTACAACGCAAAGAGAGCTAGGTGAACAAAATTTTAGTACACTAGTTTAACATCTAAAGTATAGATATTTAAATAATTTGGAACCAAATTCTTTAAGAGTTTTACTTTCTGTTGGTCGGTACTTTCACAAGCTAGTAAAGGCAATAATTCAAAAACGCAGTGACTTAATTATATGAAATATGGTATGTACTATTGTGACAACAATTATAAATACATTTTGTTTGAAAGATATATGTATTTTTACTTTCTCGCATACGAAGTATAAAGTAAATGTTGTTGTTGTTTCTAATGGCACTTTTCACAGACAAGCCCACTGACTTTAGAATGCAGTGATTTTAAGCCAAGAGTGCGTCTCTTGTTTTTCAGTAGAACCATCTATGGCTATGTGAGCCTTAACTACACACACGTCACAACCCCTTTTTACGGGGCGGGCTTCATTCATGCATTTCATTCACTCATCCACAGATCGTAATATAGACCAGAATCAGAGAACGATCACTCCTGATCTAGTACCCTCAGTGGTATTACTCTCGACATGGAGAACTCTGTGACCACGACAGATTTATACGTGTGCCAGCCACCACAAAGAGTCTTCGGCCGACGAGGTTCGAACTCGCAACCCAAAGGCCGCGAATCCAACGTCCTACCAACCAGGATATCCCGGCCGCATACAGTAAATATTGTAATTGTCAAAAAATTAGAACTAGAGATTTTAATGTTTCTTCAAGTTTCAAGCCACCTCCAATTCGAAAAACACACTTTTAGAATTGCATTTTCTGTCTGTGACAAGCATAACTCAAAAAGCCTTTTAACTAGACTAATGAAATTTGTTTTATGGTCTGTATATTTCTGTTACATTTTGAGCGGAATCCATTTCAAGATCGTCTGGCTGGCAGGCCCAATATAACACGAAGAGAGCTCAATAAATAAAATTTGGTGAACAAGTTAAACTACTAAAGTTAAGATACCTACAAAATTTGGAACCAAATCATTCAAGGAATTGACTTTCTGTCGTCTGTATTTTCATAAGCTTGTAAGCGCAATAATTCAGAAACGCAGTGATTTGAATCTATGAAATTTGGTATGTCCTCTTGTGACTACAATTGTAGTTATATGTCAAATTTTAGTTCCAGTCGGTAGGAAAAAAAGCATCCAAAACTCATACGATTTTCTGATACTGTATATTAACAACATGCCAAGGATTAATCGCTAAAACCACACGATCAACTCAATAAAAATGCTAGATTCACGCCAAATATTTTTTTAACTATTGTTTGTCAAAACCATACAAAGCATCCATAGCTCTCCAAGATTCTCAATTTTATGTAGGATAAGGGCATAAAATCTTTATTAGAGAATACGCGAGAAAGTTTGGAAGAGATCACTACCGCTGGTTTTTAATAGAAGCAATCAGCCAAGTCCAATTCCATCTAAATCTTTCCAAACTGTTATATATTTTTACTTTCTTGTTTACGTAGTATAGAGAAAGTATAGTGACCGCCAAACAATTCGAACTTGAGATTTTGACAGATCTCCACGTTTTAAACCTCCCCGAGCACAAAAAACACATTTTTGGAAAATGTCCGTCTGTCTGTCTGTGACAAAAATAACTCGAAAACGCTTTGAGCTGGGAAATTGAAAATTGGTGTACGGTCTTTACACTAAATTTACGGATTTTGTGTAAAATTTATTCAGAGGAATTCTGTCTATTCAACTGTTCGAATATAAGTTAACACTGTAACTACAAAACGAAAAGAGCTAGATGGATAAGATTCTGTACACAGATTTAACATCTGTAGTATTGACATCTGTCAAAGTTTGAGACAAAAGCAATAAAGAGTTGACTATTTGTTTATTTGTACTTTCAGAAACAAGCAAACACGATAATTCAAAAACGCAATGACTTAAACATAATAAAGTTGGTATGGAATTTTGTGACAAGTGCAGTTTTGTGTCAAATTTTGATTTCAACCACTTGGGGAAAAAATACGCCTAAAACACAAATTTGATTTTTGTATACTATTAACAGCATACCAGGGATTAATCTCTAAGTAATTCGCCAAGGATGACACAATAGATATAGTAAAAATGCAAAATTCAAGCCAAAAGTTAACATTGGCGTACAATAGTTACGAAATATTATGTTCTCTGGCGTTCAAGTTTATAAGATTGTATACAAGAAGACTGCTCCTGCTGATTTTATACTGTTTCAACCCACGCCTTATTTCTATTATGCATGTATTTACTTGATTTAAAAATTTCCAATTGCTGAAGGTGAATATTTATGGTCCATTTCTCGCCAAATTTGGTAAATCTGACAATTTTTATAGTAACCCTGAAAGGCATTCGTAACCGTTTCTTAGATATTCAGGATGGACTTCTAGTTGCATTTTAGTCGGCACGACTTTGTCGAACTGGTAGAGGAATTGAACAATAATTTTAAATTTTACAAATTTTGTTATAATTTATATTTAAATGTAAAATCAAAATGTTTTTGTTTAAATATTATTTGCAAAATATTCATGATTTTTTTTCTTCCGAAAACGGAGCTCTTAAAGCAATATGCTATCTTTCGTTACAGAATAAACCAGTGTATGACTAATTACAGTTCTTTGTTTCGATATATTGTGTTTATAAATACAACACGATTTTGTGTATTTCCGAAAATGCGATTGAAGAAATTTAACCTTAACGATTTCACTACCATTTGGGAAACACTAATCAGAGAACAAATTTGGAGCATTTTCTTTTTATTTAGTACTCGAATGTCCCCATTCAATATCCGATTTTATGGGTGTTTCATCAGGAAAGAGTCATCTTTTGATAATCTATTGCGCGTTGCAACTTTTTACAAAATCATTCAACCCATTGCAAAAGCAATCACTTTTTCTTTTTTTTTTCAAGCGATTCGACTTAACTTCTGATAATCTTTTTCCGCCGTGGGCGATCTTTAGAATGATTTTTTTATGCAGATTTGATGATTGCGAATTGCTTCAACAGAACTGGTAAATAGAGCGATTAAAATGCGTTTCTGATAAATATTGTTTGGAAATTTCTATTTAAATCGGAAATCGTTTGATTATAATTGGTGGACTGTTAGGGCGAAATTATGCTAAGTGTTATTTCGTTCAGATCTTTCAGAAAAATGATCAGAATCGGTAAAAATGATTCTGATCTAATGAAGCCAGGAAGAATATTCTTTCCTGAACATTTACAATTACAATTACATAATTACAAAATATGGCGCAATTTTCGTGTCTATCTTTTTTCGTTTAACGAATAAAATCGATACGTGTTCGGGTTTTTGACCATTTGGGTCCAAAATTTAGAATAGATCTACGATGTACTGATATTTATTTATGTGATTTATTACTTCTTTTGCCGGCCTCCTGGCCTAGGGGCAGCGCGTCTTCCACGTGATCTGGGCGTCCTGGGTTCGAGCCCTGGTTCGGGCATGGTTGTTCTCTTCCCTGTGTTCTATCTGTGAGGCTTTTGAAAGTGCCCCTCTGTAAAAAGGAGTTGAGCGAAGCTCATATGTCATCTTCATATGAGCTAGAAGTCAGACTTCTGCCCTCGGTTGCTCAGAGGCTTTGCCCCCAGAAGCTACTGCACACTCGGCTAAAATCGCTGACAGTTCATCAGTGGGTGTGTGCCGCTGCCATAAGTAACAAGTGTCATGAGTGACAACAACATTACTTCTTTTGCACATGAAGTCAAGGAAATGAGAACTATAAACGTGAAGAAATATATCGATTTCGAGTTTTTAAGGAATCTTCATGTTCAAAACCGCACTGAGTCCGAAAAAATATATTTTTGGAATTTGTCTCGTTGTAAATAAGATAACTTAAAATGATTAGAGGGGGAAATATGTACCATTCCTGCAAATTTTGAGCGAAATCCTTTCAAAGAAAATTTGTCTCTCGGGCTTCCGAAAAGTGAGCACGATAATTGCAAAATGTAAAGAGTTAGACTGAAAAAAAAAATGTTTTTCCGATTTAGTATTTGAAATATAGATTCTTATCAAATTCGGAACCGACTCCATTAGAGCACTGATCGTCTGTCTGTCTGTCATTTTTTTTTAATGCCGATAACTTAAAAAGGGCCGCAGTGGCCTAGTGGTAAGGTTTCGGAACCAGAAGGTCTCAAGTTCTAGAGTCGATTCTACCGAAAAACCGTCGTGTAAACGTTTCTGGTGCACGTTAAATCTGTCTCTGCCAAACAACTCCGCTGGTGTGGCGCCGAAGTGTGGAGAGGGGTTGCCAGCTTATGAGTCTTCATCATCATCCGACTGAGGTTCAAAATTACGAGGTCCGTTCTAAAATAACCCTAGTTTTTCTTTAAAACGGGACATTAATAAAACTGAACAACGATAACTTAAAAAACGCAACTATTTAAATAAATGAAATTTGGTGAGATAATTTTTGACTAAAATTGTACTTTTGAGGCAAAATTGGTTCAATAGATGAAAAAAAAAAGCATCCAAAAATAATTTTAAGTTTTCTTTATTGTACTATGAAGCATAAAACTCGCATGTCAGACTTCGAAATTAAAAATGGCACTCGTGGCGTTCACAGCCTAGTCCAAGATCCACAGAGGGTAGAAGTTGCCTGGTGGTAAGGTCTCGGCTTCAGAACCAGAGGGTTTCAGATTCGAGACCCAATTCCACCGAAAAACCGTCGTGTAAAGGGGGTCTGTTGCACGTTACATCCATCCTGACCAAACGTCCTCCCGCTGGTGTGGTGTGGAGAGGGGGGCTCCAGCTCGGATGTCGTCCTCGTCATCTGACCGTGGTTCAAAATTACGAGGTCCATCCTAAAATAGCCCTAGTGTTGCTTAAAACGGGACGTTAATATAACTAAAACTAAAAAAAACCTCAAAATTTAAAAGAAATCTATATATTTGGTGTGAAGAAAGATGTCAGGTGTACAAGAAAGTGAAAAACACAAATCAGGTGAATAGGATTGTCGGCCACCTCAGTGAGTGATGTCATGGGCCCCCTAATATTATGACGAGAGTTGACAAGATTTAATGGTTCCTAAAATTATCTTTAAGAAACATTTTTTTTTTTTTTTCTTTTCCAGAAGGATTTTTTTTCCATCTTATCGCTTCTTTCGACTAATCTGCTGGATCGGATGTCAACTCGTCTCGTTAATGGCCGTGATTGATTGCAAATCGCAAACAACTGATGTAATCGATGTAGTCAGATGCGATAAGCTCATCTACTTCTGCAACACATATGAGGCCGCTGTCCCTCTTTGAATTTGAATTCACGTTTCTAGGTTATTCGATTCACAGGTCACTCTAGGCTTTATCTTTTCTACTTGAATTGATCAATTGACTTCTCTGCTTTACACTTTTGTAATCTGTTGCTTTATTCTCTTGTTCTGTAAGCTTATAAATCGTCTTTTATGCGAGTATCCTCAAAAAAGCCACGGTGTTGATTAATTTTTTTTTTCACTTTCTCATATCCGTAGTATAGAGAAAGTATAGTAATCGTCGAAGCATTCGAATTCGAGTTTTTGATAAAACTCCGTTTTAGACTTCACTGAGATCGAAATCCACATTTTCGGAAAATGCCCATTTATCTATTTGTCTGTGACAAAGATAATTCGAAAATGCTTTGAGATGGGAAGTTGAAATTTATATATATGATTTTTACACCAAATTTGCTGGTTTCTATCAAATTTTAAGTAAAATCTGTTCTGAGGAAGTCCGTCTGTCGGGCTTTTCGAAAATAAATGAGCACGGTAGTTATAAAATGAGATGTCCGTGGATAAAATTTTCCCGATGAATAAAATTTGGTTCGGGTATTTAACATCCAGTATCTGTCAGACTGATTTTCGCTTGTCGTTTTTTTTGTATAAAATCGTGTGTTTTCGGAGAAAACTGCACATTTAAATAAAATCATGAACGCATTTAATTGAACATTTTGTTCGAAACAATCTGCTATATTACAGTATTCATTTTACAGTTTATCATCACTTATAATTTTAAACTTGCACTCAGTTTTAACATTGTGAAATCGTGTCCGAGGTGGCTATATGACATTGTCAAAATGAGAGCAAATAGAAAAAGACTCTAATAGTTAGTTATAAAATTTTTGTTGTGTATAAAATCGCATTTTTTTTTCATGTAAGACACATATACAGATAAACTTAAAAAGCCTTATTTAAACATAAAATTTGATCCAAATCGTTAGAGCCGTTTCCGGGATACAGGAAATAAATGTATATTTATGTGCAAGACTTGCTCGTTTGAAGTTATCAGATAGCGGAAACGCGGATTAAATTTTGAGCCAAATCTAACAGGGGGTTGGAAATCTATGGTCTGTATTTTTCAGAAGCATGTAAATAGGATAACACAAAAATTATGCTGAAATGTATGAAATTTGATGCGTGGTTTTTGTAGCTATAATCAAATTTTGGTTTCAATTGGGTTGGTAAAAACGCGTCTAAAGAACAAATTCGATTTTCTCTGGGATTAATCGCCAAAAAAAAACTCGGCAAGGATGACTATGGATTTAGTGAAAATGGTGAATTCACACCAAAGATTAACATTTTATAGCTATTGCACGGCAATGCAATTTTTGCATGCTTTCTAGAAAACTACTCGTTTTCTTAACCTTCAAACTATAGCTTGCAGAGCATCTTAAATTCTTAAAACTAAAATAATACTCCAAGCAATTTAGAATTCCATCGGCTTGTTTATTCTTTCTACATAACAGCGTATCTTACAAACATTGCCAGATTCCAGAAGGTTTACAATTGATCATCGGCTATTATACAAAAAATAAACGAAATAATATTAACAAAATATGTTTATCAAAGAAAAAAATCGTTTTCTTTTACTTTTTAATAATATTTTAACAAAATAAAAATAGTAGCAGTTATAAAATGTCTGAAAAGGAATCGTCTGCGAAATATCTATTAACATATTTAGATTATATTTACCGAACAGCAATGCAAGGCTTTTTTTGGAATTACACCTTTATTAAAGAGTGTGAGAATGTTTGGGGGGGCCCCACTCCCGCTAGTTTATGTGTGCAAAAATAAGATTTTTATGCATTATGTGATAAAAGATGCGCGATATATGATGAATAGTGCCTTCAACCTTGAACATTTGATGAATTTTTAGTGAAGTGGTAGCACTTTATATTCTGTTCGTGTTTTTGAATATGAACGTTTTGTTTTTGTCGAAATAACAAGGGAGTTGACGCTATACAAATCTTTACTGTTTCTCATATGACGGACCGTTCCCAGCTGATCTCAAAGTTGCACTCCATGCGCAAGAAAGAGTCTTGGGAACATTCTAATGTGAGTCAACTTCCAAGTCGCCCTCTTCATTGCCAACAAATTGCGCGAGTTACTGTTGTTCTTGTCGACGTCAGGAATAGGAATTTGCACGTTGGCCTCCAGCAATGCGAAGGGAAAAAAAAAAATTGTCAGTTCTTTTCTCAGTCTATTTCACAAATCCGGTTTCATCCAGTTCTGAGCTAGACAAAACTGGATACAACTGTAACCCTCATTTTCAGACCGGCGTCCCACTCATATGGATGCTCAGAAGACAGTACCTGATAGAATTACAGTTGCTATGTAATAAACGATTTCTTGCGAACCTTTTTTCATAATCGATAATCCGATGTTGTAGAGTGAAATTCAATTATCCATATAAGAAATTTTATCACATTTATAGCTTTGATATTTAACATGGCAATTGTAATAATTACTCAACGCAACTCAAAGGATGCATTTTAAAATTTAATATCGGAAAAATTTTAATATTTTGTGTCGTTTCAGATGTTTTTCCGCTCATTTTTAAAAGTCGTATTGTTTTTAATAATCATGGGAGAAAGAGAGCATCGGATACAATAACTGACTTCACGATGCATTAATTCAGTTTCAAATATCTAATATTATACTTTCAGATATTCAAATTTTCCAAAATCTTAAGTACTTAATTCTTCCTGCGTCCAACATTCTAATTTTTTCATCTTTTCTAAATTTTTTGAGATAAAAATCGAACATTTACCACCAAAGGTCAAAATTTCTCTCACACTTTTTTTTTTGATGTTAAATTGTTTCCGGAATATTTCAACTAATTTCTTCGCAATCCCATAAGGGAAGGAGATATATTTTCTAACTTGGCAAGCATCAAGATCAAAATTTAAGCTCAAGCTATAATGATTTTTTTGTACAATTTACTTTCTAAAGCAATATTTGCTGCAGATTTGGCAATTTCGTTATCCTTTTTTTTAATAAAAGCTTGTCTTCATTTTTAATTTTGTATCATGTGATGACGTCGTGTTTTGGTCTGAGGTTTTTGAAGCCACAAAATGGATAAGCAGAAAATTGGTGATTTATCGCTTTTGAGGCATTAATTTTTCGCATTTAGGGTTATTAGAAAATTAGAAGAAATAAAAAGTTACAACTTGGCGCGAATATCAGGCATGTACCGGATTCTTCTATCTGGCCTATATATATATATATATATATATATATATATAATATATATAATAAAAAATTCCGATTGCAATAAACCTTCAGTTCTGTATATTTTATAATTGTGTCGATTAAAATAAACAAGTGGAATCAGTACTCTTTTAGTTTTAATTTTATTTTCATATAAAATTTTATTTTAATTTGTTATTGCATGGTTGTTGTTTTCTATTTTGCCTACATTCACTATGTCATGGGAGCGCCTGTACCTAATAGTACTCTTTTTATTTGAAGAGATTTTGCAATCCGGATAGTTAAAGATCGAATGATTTGAATTCGATTATGCTTTTAAATGAATAATTCCCAGACTCGATTTTAATTTGTGCTTTGCAGTATAGGGAAAAAATTTCGATTGTGCCTTTTTTACAATCGATTTAAACCAAAATTCGACAAACGGCTACAATTTTAATAAAAACGCATACCAAATTTCATTTATTCAAGTCCCTGCATTTTTGAATTTTTACGTTTACATGCATGCGAAGGTAAAGATCAACAAGTGATTTGATTCAAAATTCGATATGCATCTGTACTTAGATACTAAATCTGCACACCATGTTACTCATCTAGCTTTTTGAATTTTATAGCTATCACGTTCGTTTGTATTTAGACAATCTACCTGTTAATAGATTTCGTTGAAAATGTATCAGAAATCTATAAATGAAGTGTACAGATCTCAAACCAAATTTCACTCTTCTAGCTCAAAATGTTTTTGAATTGTGTCACAGACCCAAACATATTTCCAAAAATACGGTCTCGAAAAGGCCTGAAACATAGAAACACATCGAGTTCAAATTATTGGACGATCACAATACCTCATCATTGTATACATCAAATACGACAAAAATTAAATATAGCCGGAGTGGTCCCCCCAATGCTTTCTCGCATACTTTCTAATAAACTTGTAATTCCAGAGAATGCCTTGCGTGACATTAATCTACAATAATTACGAAATAACTTTCCTCGTGAATGTAGCGTTTATACTGAATGTTTCGTGTGGTCCTTGGCGTGTTATTTGAAGTTTAATCCCCGGCATACGGTTAATAGTATCCAAAAATCGAATTTGTGCTTTAAAGGCGTGTTTCCCAACCGATTGAAACAAAACTTCAACGCAAATCTACAATTGTAGTTTCAAAATGCTATTCCAAAGTTGATACATTTGAATCATTGTATGTTTGAATTAAAACGTGTTTAAATGTTTCTGGAAGTATAGAGCAACAGGCGGTCAACCCCTTTGTTGGATTTGGCACAAAATTTGATTGATGTCTAGACTATAGATGTTAAATCTGTGTGTCGAATTTTATCAGTCTAGCTGTCTTCGTTTTATAGTTATTGTATTAAATTATATTTGAACAGACGAACTTTTTCTGAACAGATTTTACTCAATTTGATAGAAATCTAGAAATTTGATGTAAAGAGCATATACCGAATTTGACACCGTATACCAAATCTGTGACAAAGGTCACAGACAGACTTTTTCCAAAAATATGTTTTTCTAGTTCGTGGTGGTTTAAAGCATATAGATTCTTCAAATTCCTTTCGAATTTTTGATGATTACTATATTTTCTCTTTACTACATATATGCGAAATTTAAAAAAACAAAAAACGATTTCGTGTGTGGGGGGGAGGGAGCAATAGTCGTTATGTCCTGGATTGTAGTCACTGTGTCTCTTTACTGCATTAACTCTGCTGGGTTTCTATCTCTTTACACTTTCTTTTAAGGCGCAGTTGTGGGAACGGTTAAAAAAAAAAAAAAAAGAGCCAGGCCAACAACTTCCGATCGCAATGCACGAGATAACAGTAGCCAGTCATTTCAAAAAGCAAGAGAACATTTGTATGGGGAAGAGCGAAAAGATAAGCTCACATTTTCTTCCGCAAGTGTTTTTTTGGCAGGGGCTCAAAATAATCCGGCCACTCCGGCTCCAAGACGGTGCTTGTCCATTTTCCAGACATTAGCAGTGCAATAGTGGCGAGAGTAGGAAAATTTTCTTGTTGCGCTCGTAAAATCCATATCTATTATACTGTAAAACAACTTTCGTGCAGTTTGGTAATTTGTGGGGGAAACTCACTTTCACTGTATAGGAGGACGATCAATTCTTTCTCTGACGGCCTGTACATAAAGATATATTAGAAGAATATTTGCTTCCTCTTATATGAGGTATACAAATCCATGCATTACAGTACAATCCCGAGTATCCGGTTCGCGACTATCCGACCTAATTTTCTTTTAACATAATTAAATGTGGATGACAAGGCATTGCCATGGCAACATTGCAAAAACGGGCATCTGCTACGTTCAACCTACATGTCGTATGGGAAATACAAGTTGTGACAGGAAAAGAGTAGCGTGCTGCTCGTTGTTCATATTTTCATCTGTGTATAATGGACTTCATTTGTTGCCGCTGTTCTTGATTGTTGCCGCTGCACAATACGTACAGTATTCAAAAACTAAAAAGTGAGTCTTGACTCGTGTCTTAGGGTCACCTTTTCATATTTGTGTAATCATTTATCAGCGAAAAATAAAATCTGTTTAGTGTCAATTTTCTCATGAAATAGGCCAGCGATTTATTTTAACGTTTTGTTTCCTGCGTTTAAATTGGGCATTACAGAATTTGTTAAATTGTGAATAGTTTATATATTTTAACTTACTTTTTCTCTAATAGATTCTTGAAACGTGTAGTGCAGTATATAAACATATATAATCTACCGGTACAGAATCTTCTATATTAACTCGACACGTTACCGGCAACTACTTCTATGATTCATTGGGCCGCGTTCACATTCGACATGGCTTGAGATAAATGGAAAGCTTAGTATTCAATAAAAAGTGAGAAAATACGTATGACATAATACGTTTGGTTTAAAAACTGTCTTCTAGTATTGGTTGGCAAAGAAATAAGTTCATAGAAATCCAGCTTATCTGGTTTTTTTGTTATCCGGCCTGCTTTTTTGCGCATACTTCGATCGATTTTGATATGCAAATAGAGGACCATTAAACAAGTTTGGAATTAAAAACAAAATCGGATGTTTCTGAAAGAGAGAGAAAATTAATATTTCAGAAAAACTTCTAAAGAACAAAGATTTTTTGAGAAAATGCTGCTCTTAATCACTGCATATCACCCTCCTGCCGAGTAAATCCGTCTAAAAGTGATTGATACAGGATTCTGTACGTCGGGCTAGGAACGTGAAGTTTAATAAAGGGAAATAACTACGTAAGTGGAAGGGAATACATGCTTTTACAAATTGAGCAAATTTGAGCAGAATTTTGGACGGAGTCCGGTATCCATCAATGTTCTTGTGAAACCTCTACGACTTAGTAAACTAGTATTGCGCTTAATACATTAGTAGCCGCTACGCATAATTAATATTGCCCAAACTACAGGACTGATTAGGACATCTAAAAGGTTCTGCTTCGAACCCTAGATATTAATCAACAGGAGAGGTTTCCCCAAAACTCTCTCGCATATTATGTAATAAATATTATCCCCACCCCCCATTCCTCATAAAATGCAGAGTCCCGTATATACACGTTTTGCGCTTCCTAATAGTTTTGCTTGTTTATGCATCTTCATGATAGTGATATCGTTTGGTGAACTACGTATGATAAAAATCGAGACAGATTATTGAAAATAAAAACCCTCTAAAAACCAGAGGGAGTGGTCCCTCCAAAGTGTTCTTGAATACTTTATTATAAAAATATTATCCCAAAGAATGTTTTGCTTGACATTGGCGTACAAAAATTACGGCCTTTGGCCTGAATTTAGCATTTTTTATTGAATGCGTCGTGTCCTTCTGGCGAATTTTTTGGCGATTAATCCCTGGCATACGCTTAATAGTATATCCAAAAATCGAATTTTTGTTTTAAACACGTGTTTCTCAACCGATTGAAACAAAAAAATTTGACACAAAAGCTACAATTGTAGTCACAAAATCCTTACCAAATTTGATATATTTAAGTCATTGCGGTTTTGAATTATTGCTCTTACATGTTTCTGAAAATGCAGACCGACAGACGGTCAACCCGTTGATGGTTTTGGCACAAAATTTGATAGGTGTAGATGTTAAATCTGTGTATCGAATCTTATCTAGCTGTCTTGGTTTTG
Source organism: Argiope aurantia (assembly GCA_026543865.1). Lineage (NCBI taxonomy): Eukaryota > Metazoa > Arthropoda > Arachnida > Araneae > Araneidae > Argiope > Argiope aurantia. The sequence goes on along the minus strand of JAPMOR010115513.1, from coordinate 68,606 downwards.
TCGTTATCGAGCTAAATTATATTCAAAGAGCCGGATAGACGAACTTCCTCTCAGGAGATTTTGCTCACAATTTGATAGAAATCTACAATGTATTGGTATGAAAACCTTATACCAAATTTCATCCGTCTAGCTCAAAGCGTTTTTGAGTTATCTTTGTCACAAATGGATATATTTTCTAAAAATGTGTTTTCCTAACTGTGGGAAGTCTAAACGTGGAGATTCATCAAAATCTGGAGTTCGAATTTTTCGCCGATTAATACATTTTCTCTATACGATGTATACGAGTATTCCGAGAACACGAAAAGAGAGTAAATGAAATTGGATAGTTTGCTGCAAACAATGTTATTAGAATTCCATTTTTATAAAAAAAATGCTCATATTTTTTGATTTCTGAATTTATGCAGGAAGCCAACACACGCACACACACACAAACTTGTATAAAGAAAAACTTTTAAAAAATCACCAGAAAAAAAATCAAAGTAATTAAAAAAGATATTTTAAATGATAAATAATAGAGTAATAACCACAAATAAAAAAGATATTGGATTTAGAATACCGGATGCATGAATTTTAAATTTTAAAATTTTCTGAGAAAAATGATTGTTTTGTAATTCAATGACTGTTTCTCAATTAAGTTATGCGAGAAGTACAAAACAAATTTTTTCAAAATGATAACAACAACCACTTGTTTTTCTATTGTCGTGAATGTAAGTTCGACAGAATTGTTTTGCAGGCACGAGTCACGCATAAACACTTCCTTTTATAAACTGAAATTATATTGGAAAATCAAAACTTATGTTCCATGCCTCTTTAAGTTTTTACATCACTTCTAGCTTTTTGTGTTCAGAAAGATTGACAGGCAAAATTTCCCCAGATTCGTAAAAGATTCCCCAGATTTTGTCAAAAGTTTTGACAAAATAAAATTTTACCTCTATATACTTCATATACGGAAAAAGTAAAAAAAAAGGAAATAAAAATAAAATTCCAATAAAATAAATCTGATAAAATCCATTTCCTTGTTTTTGGAAAATTACATGGAAAAAAAATCGCTTGGCTTTCTTCTACACTCTTTTTCAACATTAATTGCCGTTACGATTACGATAAACAACCATTATCTATCATCGATATGATACTGTCATTTTTGTCACATTCTATCTATGTATGCAGGTCTATGTAGAAGCGTTGGCGCCTGTTTAAATATACTGTAGATACATTTGTCGTCTCCTCAAATAATCCCTTCGTGGGACTTGATCCAATTTTTGTATTGTATTGTTTGGCACAATTTCAGATTCTCTATTTGGATAAATCACTAAACATGTAAAAAAAAATAAATTCTTGGGATGTTTTATCAATGTTCTTATTTTAGTGGACATTAAATAATTCCATTTCCTGATCCGTGTTTTGATAACGTTTTTTACTAGTTTTAGATATTTTTCCTTTTTTTCGTGCTTTTATTTTTAAATGAATTATTTATCGCTTGAAAATTCATTTTTGTTCACCGCATGCATAATTATGTGGAATCTTCAGTTAGTGTTTCCGCTTCGACTTAATTTCATTTTTATCAAATTAAGAAGGGATTGAAATATTATGAATTGCAAATTTACTTGCATTATAGTATTTTTTTAATTTTTTAGGAATTTTTTTCCTGATGTAATTTTTGATGCTTAATTTCTTTATTCCTCACGCGTTTACGATATCCTTTTAGCACTTATTTTTAAAGAATTTACTTTTGAAAATATTAATATAGGCGTGTTTTAGAAACTGTCTTTCCTGTTTCTGAGTCTAAAATGTTCCATGTTATGACTAACCAATGCTATCTTTTATTTAATTAGATTCTTTTCTCACGTAATGGTTATCTAATTATATGCTGTGAATTACTGGCATAGTTAAATGGCGTCAGTGGATCAACACTCTAATGTTGTTTATATCCTTATTATATAGCCGGCGTCCTGGCACAGGGGTAGCGCGTCTTCCCCTTGATCTGGGCGTCCTGGGTTCGAGTCCCGGTTTGGGCATGGTTGTTCTTTCGTTGTTCTATCTGTGAGATGTGTGAATGTGCCCTTCTGTAAAAAGGGGTTGTGCAAGCGAATGAGTGATGCGTGAGTAGCAAAGTCGTATTCTTTGACCCTAGTTGGCGCTACTATAAAAACAAGAAACGCTCCCCCACCGGCTTACATCCCTTTCTTCGTAACAGCGGACTTGTCCATGGCAAGTGTCATAACAAACAACTACATATCCTTATTTTAAATACTAGCCGCCTTCGGTGACCAACTGTTCGCTCTCATTAATTTGGCAATGTTAATCAACTTTGATCAAGTACAAACTTAATACAAATGAAATTATTATTTTAAATAATACTTGCGGCATAAATACTAAGCATTTTGATTTGTTAGCTACACACGTAAAATGGCGAAATTGGCAATTTTGTGGAGGGTGTGTCAATTTCTAATTTTGTGATATCTGTAAAAAATGAAGGATATAGGGAGAAGGAGTATTTATGATGTAATTAGATATCATAAGCTTTCATTTGAAATAAAAAGCGGTAAAATCGCGTCAATTTTTGAAGCGAAGGAATTCAGTCGTGTTTTCTCTTACCCCCATAGTGTTGTGAATGAGATTGTTCTTGTTAATCAGGGGAGGAAACAGACCGTTAATCGTTCTGTCTTGAGCACTTATTTGAAGAGCCGTTTTTCTATATGCGAATTTGACCGTCATAGCGGGGTCGAATGCAACTCCCAGGAATTTACGAAAATCCTGTGGAGCCCTAATCGATGATATTTTACCATGGCCAATATTATGAAGCTGCATTCTGTGTCACAGCAAAAAGCTACGGCGGAGATTTGGTCAGAAGAGGATGAAATAATAGACGCAACAGAGCAACAATCTTCCAATGAAGTAAGGGAGAAGCTGACAGAATGGGAAATTATTTCATCGTGTGTTGCGATGCATCACCCTGATAAGGCAGTAGCTATGTTCGCTACAAATTTAAAGATAATGCTGTGTTTCATTTCTGGGGGCCACGGTGACCTGGTAGTAACGTCTCGGCTTCAGAATTGGAGGGCTTCAGGTTCGAGATCCGATTCCACCGAAGAACCGTCATGTAAGCGGATATGGTGCACATTAAATCCGTCGGGGCCAAACGTCCTCCCGCTGATGTGGTCCGGAAGTTTGGAGAGAGGGGGTGCCAGCTCAGATGTCGTCCTCATCATTTGACCGCGATTCAAAGCTATGAGGTCCGTGCCAAAATAGCCTAGTGTTTGTTTTTATAACGGGACGCTTACATAACGAAACTTAATTCTCATTTCCGCCAAATTTTTAAGCGTAACCAAAGACAAATCTCTTTAAGCAGTTTCTTCTAAAAGAGTATGCATTATAAATAATAAATTACAATATAAATTTTTAAGTATATTTTTCGGAATCTAACACATGTTCTATTTCATATGGATTCCTATAGGGAAAAAAATTGCTACGCTTAACCAGTGTTTTGCAGTACGAGTAAGATTCGGGAACGGATTATGCTCACTAGGCGATATTTCACCGTATTTTCATCGAGAACACACAGCTGTTTAAATTTTATAAGCTCTAGTTCATCAAGAAAAGAATAAAAATGTTTTATAAAATTCCGTTTTTACAAGCATGAATGATACCGAATTGAATAAAAGCTAGTTAAAAAAAAACTTACGCAGCATTTGTTTTACTCAAGTAAAATGCAATGTCTTCCCATTTTACTATTCTAATTTAAAGTAATTCCAAAACAAAAATCATTGCGACCTTGACTCTTGATATTTACAACTCACGTTTTATAATATTTTGTTCTGGAAAGAAGTCTTTCCATAAAACCATCATCACATTTCCCTATCACTCAATTTATAAATATACAACACACTTTCTATCGGAACGAGCTTCCTGAATGACGCGCTCATGTAGAAACAACACTTGAGACTTATCATTACGGAGCTCTGATTTCGGTTTAAAAACGAAGATATTTGTCTTTCATTTTCTGAAGGAAATGTGGAAATTCGAATAATTTCAACGTTTTATTTACTTGAGGTCGTGTTTGTAAAAATGGAATTTTATAATCGATTTATCATGTATTTCCTCAGGTACTGGAATTCTAAAATCTTTTACTATTTATGGTTCGGATGATGATAAAATATTTTGATGTTTTCAGAACTTTTAACTATAAATTAATATGTTAATTTAGCTAAAATTTATTTCATAAAGGTGGAGCCATCTGTAATTTAAATTCAGAAATATTAATCTGTTGATTCCATTATGCCTATAATTATAAAATATATTAAAGACTGAAAACTAGAAAACAATGAAAATAAATAGGTTTTAAGAGCAGCAAAAAAATATAGCCTAATTTTTATCGGAAATAAAGCGGAATTAAAAGAAATTAAGATACAATGTAATCATAAATTCTTTGATATTTATTTATAAAAAAACTAAAATGTATAATGAATAATTCAATTTGTATTCAATAAGTATTAAATAAATAAACGTTCAACACTTTCTCGCGTATTTGCTGATTTGATGAACTTTTGCCATTAACATTTGAGCTCTAATGGTATCATATGGTCCAAATATTTTCATTCTACGACTCGAAATTTTTATGCAATGTTCGACATTTTGATTGCATTTCATACATAAAAATTATAATTTGCACAATTAATATTTATATATGTCAATTGTCATCATTTGATTTTTAATGACATTTGGGAAGGTATTTTGTTTCCATATAAAAGTAATCATATATATCCAGAAAAATCCGATTTGCATAGAGAAATTTCCAATTTTTGTGAAATCATTTGAAGTACATTCTTAACACGAATATTGGAATTTAATTTTATTTCCTACCATAGCCAAATTAAGGAAAACACAAAAAGTTAAGTTAGAAGAAAATATGACACGCTTAGTTCTAATAAATAAATAAAAAGTTTACTAGTTTAAAGTAAACTAGTAAAATTTTAATATAATCTAGTTACATTATAAATTTACTTTTATAACGGAATTTTCGTAGAATTGCGAGTCTCTCTAACAGTTTTTCAAAAGTTAAGAAATTATTTTACGAATACTTAACAGCCAAGATTTTTTTTCTTGTTTAAGAAAATATTTTATTCGTTTATCGTTACATTTTTATTTTTAAAAAATCGTTTTGAATAATTTTTAAATTGAAATACATTAGGAGTGTTTTTTTTTTAAATTTTACTTACATCATTTAGATCCAAAGTCATTGCTCTTTCAGTTTAAGTAAATAATTTCATTTGAGATAGGCAGATGTTCTTGATATCTGCACACAATTTTATTTGATCAGATATTAGATTCGGCGAAATGCGATTAAGATATTTTACAATCGTAACAATTTTTTAAAACATTTTATGTGGAAGATTGAGAACTGCTATGATGTGCTTTTGAATTTTATTGTATCGTAACTTTTTTACAGATACTTACATTTATTGAGATTTTACAGAAATCATTTTCCAGCAGGAAACAACTGAATATTTTCTTCTGTTGGCATTCATTTTCAGAGCTTCCATATTAAAATTATTAATTTTATTGCACGTTTTTTAATTCGTGCTTGTTTATTTGCATTTCTTTAAAATTAGATTTTTGATACAAAATAAGCTAATTCTTGTACTTTCTCATATTTGAGTTTCTATAACATTTTAATTGTTTTGAAGTCAATATATAGATAATTTTTTTTATTTGGTTTGATAAAAACTCATCTGTTAGAGCCGTCTCTAGCTATTGAAACTATTTAAAATCAATAAAACTAGTACTAAAACATGATTAACACACGTATCAGTTACCAAGTTTATTTTTTAATCCTTTACTTGTTCAGTCAAAGCATGGAGAAAATGCTGATACAGGCAAAATTCCTGGAATATTTCAATTAGGTAATGTTTGTAGTCTGGCATATCATCTGTAAATTACGTCATGTATTCAAATTCAAAACTGTTCAAAATGCTGCACAAGACTTACCACTGGATTTTTACAACTGCCAAATTTTATTCGTAGTTCTGTTGTAAGAAAAAGCTTTTCAAGATTTTAATTAGATTTTTAAACAAAATTTAATCGAATTTTCAATGTTTTTCTTTAATAACATTGGAGTATATTATTATACAAAAACCATCACTTTAAGATTTAAAAAAAAAACACCAAAGTTTTCATTTATACCTATTTTATTTTCCTATAACATATTTCGCCATTTGTAAAATATTATAAAATATATTAATTTTTTTTTCTGAGTTGCACTCTCATACGCTTTATGTTATGCCTCATATTATTCTGCATACGTTATCGCTGCTATATAATTAAAAATAAAATAAAAATAGATTTATCGAGCTTAAAATATACTACGAAATTTTAGATTAGAAGCTCGAATCTTCTTTCATTTTTTAACCAATATATTTTTTTTATCTTGCATGTATATGATTAAAATACTGAAAGCGTGGTGAAACGGCAGAATAAAAATTTTTAAACTTGAAATTGATTTTTTTTACTGTAATTAATATTTTGAGAAAATTTTAAAAATTGCTGAAAAAATGTTTAATATAATCGAGCATTTTATGGGTTCTAATTGTGATCGTTATTTTATTAAGTTCAATTAATTTAGTTTTTTTTTTACTAAATTGTTTATAAAATTTTTAATTTTAGAAGAGTGAAGCAATGTAATTTTACTTTTTTATCTTGTAATGTATTGGAAAAAAGCCAAATTTCGAAGCCAGCTTTGAACATAATTCCTCGATACATAGATACACTCTATTTAGGTATGTCTTAAGATTAATAAAGCATTCCAATAGTATGAAAATTGTCATAACACAATTAACCGAATTATTTTTCCGTTAAATTTAGTAATAATTCCGTTAATTTAAATTCCAAAAATGTATTTCGAATTATTTTATGTAACATGTAAGTTTACATCAAGTATAAAAGTGTAATAAACTTAGTTTTTGTTTTTGTTCCGACTTTAAAACTTTTTGGTTCCAAACGATTTTTTAATACTTCTACCTCAAATCTTTAAATTAAAAAAATGTTCATAAATTGAAAAATAAATGTTTAATCATTTACATTTTATATAGAATTTAATCCTTCAGTTAGAATTTTTGAATTAGAAAAATAAAAATTTAATAAAACAGGATAAATATCTTTGATATATTGAATTGTTGCTATAAATATAACAGCTTGTTTTACATATATAGGTTTTTCTTTTTTTCAAAGCTCTCAATCAAATCTTCAGGTAGTAAAATATGTCACATATGTCAATCTAATGTAAAGGAAGTCTCCCGTGATTCAATATTTCTTTGCCTTGAAGACTACGTTCTATTTACACATTGCAGGAAGAATTTAAAATATTAAACATCCTGTTATCTTTTATTGAGCTGAAAACAAAAGAATGTTTAGCAGTTTTTCCACATCAGCGGTTTCTGAAAAAAATATAAGAAAATCTTTCATTGTATGAATTATCATTTTAAGAAATCGTCATTTGAAATTTAAGATTTTTATTTATTGAAAGAACATTTCAAAATATCTTCAATCATAATTAATAATTCTAAAATATATTTAATAATTAAATTTGTAATAATTTTGAAATTTAGGCCTTTAACTATTTCTTCAAACATTAATAATTCTTAATTTTTTTCCGATTTCGAGAAAATTTATTGCTATATAAATGAAAATGTTCTTTTCCTTTAAAAAAAATGATATATGAACTTGTTTATTTTGAACTACCTGAAAACATAAATTTTTATTTTTTAACTTCACTAATGTTCAGCAGTATCGAATAAGTTTACATTACAAAGGTCGACAGTTGAGGTGAATGCAGTGATATTAAAGATAATTTTACACATCTACGTCAATACTCTAGTAAACTCTTTTTAGCCTTTTTTTTTTTTTTTCTTTTTGATATCTTTATCACCAGAATGAATGTATTTTCGAAGTCGAACGAAAAATTTACCAATCATTTAGATTGTGACGGACACTGCTTGCATATTATTACGCTTTCTATTATACTTGGAATTAAACTATTATCAAACAATATGTTCATTCATTTGCCTAGCATAATATTTTGAATTTTACTTAAAAATTTTGGTATTGAAGTTGTGTAGAAAAGATATATTTTTTTATTCATATTTCATTAGCTTTTCTTCAAACATTTATTTGTAAATTATAGAAAATTTTAATTCAGGATGTTATTTTAAATGTAAGATGATACAGATTTGTAATAGATTAAGTTTATAGATGCATTTCCTCATACAGTATGCTTAAAAATTTATATTTTCAAATGAAATTTGTAAATCGTCTTTTTCATTTTAATTTATAGCCCTTCCTTTGAAAAAAATTCTATTTGTAATTTTTTCTGAATATTTATTTATTATTCAAGAGTTTTTGTAATATTCGAAATTTCTAACTTTTAATAAAGAATATAATCATGGCGTGTATAAATCTTTTAAATAACTATTTTACCACAATTAACTAGTTTTTAAATTCAAAATATATTTCAAAATAAAACAAATATTTAAAACAATTTTTATTCATTTTCAAACAAATATTTAGCCATCACGTTCAACTCGTATATAGTATAAGCAAAATGGAAAAAAAAATCATTCTAAATATTTACATTTATTGATATAAATCAAATACTTTACAACCGCACAAGAGGTTCCAACGTTCATTAAAGCACTGAACACTTACTTTATTGATCATTGAGAAATTTAAAAAATAAAGTACTGTTAATCAACTTATTTTTTTTTCGGAATAATTTACTTTAAATTTTCAGAAGCATTTATACATATCGCGTTGTATGCTCGATTATTTGTTGAGATTTTCATTCGAATCAAACATCTGTTTAAAAACTTGCAAAAGATTTTTTTTCCTTTAGTAATATGATTTTACTTCTAGGTTTTTTTAGTGCTGTAATCGTTTTTGACTTTCATCTGTTTAACAAAGCAACTTTCATTGAAAAATATAATTGGCCTACAAACTAGTGCACTATAGTGTTGTGCAACATGAGTGCGACGAGGTTCCCTCTAGCCGCCATATCTCTTCTTAGCTGCACTTCTTCCTTTTCCAGTTCGCTCAGTTTTTGAAGCAGCTGCAGCTTTTCCATGTCAAATTCTGCTCGGAAAATGTCTTCCCAGCAACTTGGGTGCCTTGAGCAATTTTTAATCGAGCGGCCACAAAATTTGCCTTCGCATTGCGACAAGTTCATTTGCAAAGGGTAACCACAGGGTTCGTCTTCATTTCTTGTATCCTTATTGTGGAAAGGACATAAAACCCGCAGTTGTTTGCAGAATCTATTAAGAAAAGAATGTTGAAAATCAGGAATATTTTACGGTAAAACTGGTTTTTAAAATAAAGAATTAGAACATAAATATTTTATAGTTCGTATTTGTTTGAATAAGTATTCATAATATCTGGATTTTTTTTTTTATCAAATATAAAAAATACACTTTGAATGAAACACTGTGATAAAATATTGTAAATAATTTAAGCGAATTCGATTCTTTACAAAAAAAGTGTATTTTTTCCCCCTAATTTTATCGATTTTTACATATTTTCAGGTCATTAAAATTGAATGTAATGGTGGCAAACTGAGCATTTTCAACACTGTTTTTTGCATTTATCCGATATAAGTTTGCGACACTATCTATTATATGCGCGCTATAGCTGAAGGAATGCCAACCAATATAATATTTGGCCTTTAATTTTCATGCTTCATAAGAAAGGCAAAAAAACTTAATTAAAAAATTTTGTAAAATATAAATTTGAAAATTGATCATGAATTATTACATAATCCAGAATAATGTTAAATTGATAAAAAGTGGAATAAAATATAAATATTTCATTCATTAATTTATATGTAGATGTTATTTAGATATATATGATTAACATTTTAGAATGTAGTTTGGGTTTAAGAACTTTATTTCCTTTATGTAAAAACAAAATTCCAATAGAAAAATTTATATTCATTTAAAATTCATATTAAATTTTTTAAAAATTAAAAAATCAAACAAAATATTGTATTAATAAAAGTACGCAAAAACTTAGGATGATTCTCATCTTTTAAAAAAAAAATAGAGGAAAATGCAATTTAAAATTTAGATGAAACAGTAAAACAGATCTCATCTTCAATACAACAATATAAAATATTGTTCCAAATCATATATAAAAATATATGGTACTTGTCGGTTGTAACGGCGACCAAAACCCGCCAAGAAAAAATTTCGCCAATTTGGCGATTTCAGTCGTTCAACTATATAGCATATGATTCGCGCGTTCAAAATTTTTCATAATAAATAATAATGCACTTTAGTATATTTTTATAATTTGGCGAAATTTTTTCTTGGTCGTTTAAAATCGACAAGTACCAAATATATTTTTTAATCAGAGAAAAAAATTGCAGCAAATAAATCTTTATCGGCGATCATAATTTTTTTTAATTTAAAAAAATGTGCAATTATCTGAAGTTAATTAAAAACTAAGCAGCATTTTACAGTTAAAAATTGTAATTAAAATTTTTTTTTCAAGCCTTCAAACTAAATAATACTGTGTAACCGCCAAGCTAATTTTTAAAAACAATAAATTGTTATTTGTGATAGCCAAACTGTGTTCTATTGCCTCTATTTGGCGAGCTTTCTTATGTTTGACATGATTTGGCAGAGATTATCGTTATTTTAGTCTTTGGTTTTACTAAAAAAAAATTATCTTGTGCATTTTCCCACTTTTTGAAAAATTTTGTCTTTGACTTGTGTCAACGATCTCATCTTGACACACATTCAAATTCATATTTATTCTTAGCGTAGTTAACTTTATAAAAAATTTAGCTAACGTTAAATTGAGCAAGTTCAATACAAAATACAAATAAAGAAAAGATTAAAAAAATCTTTTAAAATATTGCCGCTTTGAAGAAAGACAGTCGAATCTCCATGGCCGAATGGTCATGGCACTGTTCTCATGATCAAGATACCTGGGTTCGAATCCCGCTAGAGACAATGCGATTAATAGTATATGTAAATACTTAATTCCTTGCTTTTTATGTTTTCCTTTATTTCATGTTCCAGAAGATACTTGACATTTCTTTAGTTTACCAAACAAGTGTTCTGGATTTTCTTACTGTCTCCAGAAGAGTATTCTGGAACTTTCTCTGCTTGTATAAAAGCAGATTTGTCAGTTACTGAGTTCTGAGTCCAGTTAATAAATTGGTTTAATTCTACCTCTTATGTGTGTCATTTAGTTCTATACTATAGTTCTACGTGACAATATAGATAAATAATGTTGTTATTAAATAAATCAACACGTTGGATAGCAATATATAACAGATGGTTAAAAAATGTCAGTGATCGGCATTCAGTAAAAACTAAAATTATTTAAAATTTTAGCGATTTTCTTTGAGGAAGTTATGTCTTAAATTATATATTACATTTGCTCAAAATATTCCCTCTAACATCTTTTTGGTTATTTTTTTTCCTACATTTGGTTTCTTTCATTAATTTTGCAAGCGATTTTACACGAGCTGAATTTTAACAAAATTCTTTGACGTCATAGCCATTTAATATAAGATCTATGATGTGCGAAATAAAAATAAACGTCAAACGTTTTAACGTCATAGGTTGTTTTTAAAAATGATTTTGAAACCAGCATTCTTCAAGTTGCAATATATTTGACTTTATCGAAATCATTCTACATTTTTTCCTTCAAATAACTATGTAAAGATATATGTGGAATCGAAGAAAAAAAAATATTGCTTCAATATTGTATACGAATGTCAACGAATACGAAATATTTAAATATGATAGTCTTGTAGATAAGATCAAATATATCAAAATGAAGAGATTAACTCAGTGGAATAATCAATGAAGTTATTTCACATGGTGTTAGTCATTCATAAAATTCAGGAACACAAATCATCTAATATCCAACTGCACATTATCTTATACTTAGCTATATATATATATATATATATATATATATATATTATATACACCACGTCCTTTCTCTTTCTGTAAGTCGGGAATGAAATTCGGAATTATGTCAAAAGGCCTGTCTGGCCTAAATCGCATGAGTTTAAACTGATTGTACTATACAATCATACAATTCGTCTCATGGGAATTTATAAAAATAAAAATTAATGAAATGGCAAACACGCGTTATTTTAACCCGAAAATGCATCCATCATTCTGCAATACTTAGACCTGATTTCAGAATGTCTGCTCGCCAAAACTATATATTTTGGGATAATGTTTCTCCAAATGCAACGAAAACAGTTTTTATTATAATTCTAAAAACCATTTATTACCACATTTTGCAGACATCCAAAATGACCAATTCTTGGTGAGTTTTTGGAAAGGTTGACATGATTTAATCTTGCTTGACGGGAAACAGGGCACTAATTTTAAATTTTATTCACTACTTATCAATAATGGGGGTATCATTAGGTTTTAACGGCTACCAAAAAGCGCCAAGAAAAATTTCGCCAAATTATAAAAATACACTCAAATGCATAAATATATATTGACTATTGAAATCGCCAAATTGGCGAAATTCTTTCTTGCCGTTTTTTGGTTGCCGTTACAACCGACAAGTTTATTAGTATGTTGGATTCAATAATCATCTGCATAAAATTACAAACTTGACTAAAGAGGATAATTATCGAATCCAACGTACTAATAAACATTAACTAATGCCTGTTTACACTCGGAAATAGATTCAAGCATTCCATGCTTGGCTATAAATTGTAGTTTTGGTGTTCCTGAATTTTTCTTTTTCACTACGTTTCGTATTAAAATGATAGATATTTACGCAAATAAATAAATAAAAGTTAACATATTTAAATTTGGAAAACTTTAGAAAAGAAATGGCAAATAAAATGAACACACACACACACATCCTCGTATCAGAAAGAACAAAGAGCAAAAAATGTCGGAATTAATCTACGATTGATGATCAATTTTTTCACGCCAAAAAATTGCCAAATTACACAAACGCATGCGCAGTAAGAAAAAATATACGGCTTGTAATTGTTTTGATGACAATTACTTTCTATCGACCGAAAAGCATTTTTCAGCCTTTCTATGCAGGCACTGCCTACTTGCCGTCTTATAATTGGCCGAGTCTAGATTTAAATCGGAGATTTAATTATCTCTGGATTTAAATTAGTTTATTTATTCAACTCTATAGTGTTATAACATGATAGATAAGGAATTCGGAACTTGATTGAAAGTCAGTCTCTGCAAATATTTCAAAAGAAATAGCTTCAAATAGTATTTATTTCCGGTACAAAAGTAGTAGTATTTATTTCCGGTACTTCAAATAATATTTATTTCCACTCAAAAATTTGTTACATCTTAGTTATAATTCGACAAATTTTATCAGTGGAACTGCACTGAAGGAAAATCCTAGATGGGCCCACCTCTTGGCTTCTTTTTGAAATCTCGCCAAGTTGGCTACTTGCTAAGAGAAGACCGTCTTACAGGTTATCACAACAACCCCAGAATCAATCCGCGCGCTAGCACATTTTTCACAACAAATCAGGTAATATTTAAAAAAAAAATATTTATAAAAAAATTAACACCATAAATTCGTTTTCTAATAATAATTTCTAATAATAAGAATTTCAAGTGCAATAGACTTAATTGTCTTAATGAATCATGTTAGCTAGAAGTTGTAGTTTGATGCTTTTGCTATTCATTTTTATGAGAAAATAGCAAATATCAATACCCGTTTTAAAAGCAGTATTTTAATGGTGTAATTTTATCTTTTTTTCCGTTTTGGAAGTATTTGTAAGGTAACAGATATTTGAAATTGTGCATTTTGTTGTTCTACAATTGTAGTATTCATCTTCTTATGTTGAATGGCTTAAAAAGATTCTTTATTCACTTTTAACGAATGCAAAACATGCTAGTTAATATTTATGAAAGTCAATTTTTCAAATAAGATGCTCAGTAGTTAAAATTGTAACTAAAAATAATTAAAATAAAATCTTTACAATTTATAAAACAGTCATCATTTTCTCTCCACATTTAGGGCATTCATACGTTTTTGAAATTAAATTAACATTCATACACCATACACCATTCAATCATCGCTCTCTTACCTCTTGCATTCAATAAAGTTAAAAATTCACTTGTCCATTCGCTTGCCATTTTCAACCGGTACAGCACAACAACTTCTCCAAAGAGATCAGAAACATAAATGTCAGAAACAATCACCTTTTTTACGTCTTTTCCAACGAAATCCAACTATCGCGTATGAATACATATTAATTAACCAATGAGATTCAAAAAAGGCGCTAAAGGCCGTTAATCCTATAAGATTCCAGACAGTTCGCCATATCCGTCTAGGTTGTCACATTGGCGACGTTATCTCCACTCGTTTGCGAGAATTGAAAAAGGCGCCAAGAGGTGGGCTGTGCTAGGATCCACCCAGAATTTGTATCATAAAAATACTTTTTTTTTTCAGAAAATTGTTTTTGTAAAATTATTAAACTTTGAACTCCTTTTCCTTAATTGGAGACAAAGTGGGTGTAAAGTAAGGGTAAATCTCAAATTCAATTATCAACCGTCAAAAATATAATATTTATACAGAATGATCTTAAACTTCGTTATGAGTGAAAAGTAATAATAATTTTTATAAAATCTATTTGAATAATAAAAATAAGCGATGATTTGAGATAGAATTTTTTTTCCAGACAAAGTGACTTTAAATCTTTCTATAGAAATTCTCTTAACACTCATTCAATTTCATTCTTCTTAATTTTCTTGAAAATATTCTATTTAGTAAAATAAATGGTATTGAAAGTAAACTACGCTAGCATTGATAAATATGTGGTAAAAGGGAATCTTAGTGTGCACCCAGCTGCGCCAACAACGCCAAGTCGCCAATAAAGATGGCGGACAAAATAAACAAATACTTCCACGGAACAGTTACGGATACCATTTCCCGTCATCTAATTAGGACTTACTGATAAGTATCGTTTTTTTTTTTTTTCTTTTTTTCTTTCATACTGCCCGGTGCCTTTCGCTAGCAGCGGCAGCGGGAATCTAGTAGCTTCGCTAGCACATTGAACATAACGACTGTGTGGATAACAGAAACAGTGCATAACCAAGAGAAAAGAATAAACGGAGAAATAAGCAATCGGAACATTCTCCATACAAAATTTCAAACAAACATACTTTTCCCACCTTCATCAACTCGTAAAAAAATATATTCCACTCGCCCTTCATCCATTCTGCCGGTTCGATATCAAACCATTCTCAATACAAAATTTCAAACAAGCATCCTTTCTTAACTTCATCAACTTGTAAAATATATATATATGCATATTTAACTCACCCTTCATCCATTCTACAGGTTCGAAATACTCCCGACATAACAAATTATGAAAGGAACCAACCGTTATAACACCAAAAGAATTACGAGAATTGCGAAGAATTCCATTGCAGCTGTCTTTTAAAGTGAGAATGCAGACGATTTTTTTAAAGCGCATACTGACAATTAAAAATTGCAAAAGAATAAATACTTTCTGTTCGTATTCACATTAAAAAAAAGAAAGAAGAAAATAACTTTTAATTATAAGCTTAACTTTCTTTATTTAATAAATTTTAATTATATTAAAGAACAAAATTAAAATCTTGAATCGATTTTTTTTAAATATTTTTCATAATGTAATTGTAGTTTATGTACAACTCAACTATTGCACAAAGTAGTAAACAAAACAACAGTACAGTTGCTATAAGAGGGATCCGATGGGTTGCAATATTGGCGACAAACAGCTGGTGCACACTAATCTTCACTTAGGCCAAATATGTTTATCTTCTAAGTTTATTCCTTAGCTTTTGTTTTTATGTACGGCATTATTTAAAATAAAACAATAAAATGCGATGAAGTTCTTTTAAAAATTTCAGCAGCTCAAAAAAGTCATTGAAGCATATAAATAATGTTTGAAAGATTAAAATAAATAATAATTTATAAATATATTTCATTAAATTTTCTAAATTTAATAAAATGTTCATTGAGTAATGCTTACCCTTGTCGGCCCATCTTCTGATTGCAGAAGATATTCCATTCTTCATCATCTGGTTTTGTTGTTGTTCCAGTTAGCAGTAATCTTCTTTCTTGTTTTTTGTAACAGCTCTCCAGATGTTTTACTATTATTCGAGTAGGAATTTCAGCTCCACATAATTTGCAATCCAGTGCGGAGCATTCTTCTTCAAAATCATCCAAATAAACCATGTCCTTTATGGAACTTTTTGATTTTTGCACCAACTGTAAAAGTTGTGAAATTTTTGTATCAACCTGTTCTAAATTTTTCTGAATTATCTTTTGTTGTTGTCTAACATGGGCTAATTTTTGTCTACTCGATTCATCCGCTGCGCATGGAAGAATTTTTCTTTGTTGTAATCTAGTAGGAAGAATCTCCAGAATTCGGTTTTTACCAAGTCTTATTCCACATTCGTCACTGCAGTATTTGGAATTGTCTCTAGCTGCTCTTACACATTCGGGGCCGTAACACTGTCTTGGTGGTGGTGTTTTTTTCTTTTTCTTTAATTTTTCTTCACATTTTTCAATTTGCTGGTGTTTAAGATTTTCGTTGGCGATCATTTTAGCTTTTCGACGCGTTGTGTCCATTTCGAAAATAGATGCTAATTCCGCGTCATTTATGATTTGATGTTTATCAGTCTGACGAATGCTATTCTTGTTCGGCACTTTGGCTTCTTCTTCATTCGTATTGCAATCTTTAGAGGTTTCGTTGTTCTGGATGCTTGTTTCTAAGAATGAATAAGAATTTGCATCAGAAATTATTGTAATATCTTCCAGAATTTCATTTTTCTGTGTCTTCCGTTTTTTTATTGGTTTTCTGTGTTTCCGTTTCGATTGTCTTTTTGTTTTGTAAGTTGTCTTTAGGTTGGAATTGAATTCTTGGCAACTTTTACAAAAATATAAATCAATGTTTTTCGCAGATCTTTCACTGACTCCCACACAATAGCCATGAAACCATTCTTGGCAATTGTCACAAGATATCATAAATGTATTAATATTAGATGAGCGGCAAATGCAATAGATTTCTTTCCCGCTTTCTCCAACTGAAAAATTTCTTTCGAGTTTACTTTGTATTGAATTCTTATTAAAATACATTTCAGCAAACAAAGTTTTTTTCATTCAGATTTCAAACTCAATAAAATGCGAGAAGAACGATTATGATTGAAAATGTTTAGTTCAAATGTTGCCATAAAAACTCGCAACATTTTATTTTGTTTATTATCAAACGAATTTTTAAATATTAAATGTCATCTGCAAGACAGCAATTTCCGGCTGCTGTAAATTGATCCGTTTTTGATTTTATGGCTGGTTTTGAAATATCGAGCAAACAATTCTTCGTAGAGTCGTCAAGGAAACGTCTAAACTGCATCGATATTTTTTTATTGTATTAATATTATTTGAAATTTTTATTTTACTTTATGTTTGTTCATCCAAATTATCGATTTTGTGTTATCTCTAAACAATGCAATCGATGAATGACTTTTATGAAATATATTAATGTAATGTTTGTGTGTATAAAATGAATTTAATAATGAAATTCTAGCAAAAAATAAATATATCGAATTTTGACTATTCTGTTAAGCTAATGCAAACTGATCGTAAAGAATTTCTTGATTTGGGGGCTTCTGTTGAGAAAACTAATGAACGGAACCTAAACAAATTTCTTTTACAGATTGTGTAAGGCGTAGGAGATGAATTTTGCGAAGAACTTTTTTTTGCATTTTAAAGGAATATCGTAAACAGTCTCATATCAATATCATAAACATCAATCCATAGAAAATGTTGTATGTAATTCAAGCGATTCTAGTATTAATAAACCATTATTTTTGCGAATTTTATACAATATGTCATTAATTTCTGTATTGCCTTTTTTATTACTTGATGGATAATGGAATTTTGCGTAATCCATAATCCATCCATTATAATTATTGGACCATTTTCGATTTAATAGTACCAAAAATAATTCCTATACTATTTTACTCTTAACTATTTTTTCCATGCGGAATTCATCTGCCGATTTCTTTAATAGCTTGTATATGAAATTTAGTCTCCTTGTGTTAGTTTTAACTGCAAAATACCTCCAAAAGCTATTTTATGTTTTTAGAAAATTTACATAATGTTTTTAAAAAATAATTCGTATTCTCGTTTTAAATATCTACACTTCTGCTCAAAATAAAGATATCTGTTTTACTTACTTTGATATTTAATTTTTAAAAGCTATTTTGTGAACCTATTATATTCTTTTACCTCGAGAGAAAAAGTATAAAGGGTTTGGATCAGGGTTAAGTAAATATGAAAGTACGATTTATTAAAAGCCAAATTTACAGTATTACATATTGAATTTCAGTTTTATATTTTTGAAAAGAAAGTTGAAACCAGCGGAAGTGGTCTCTCCAAAACTTTCTCGCATACTCTTTGATAAACTTGTCATGCCAGAGAACGCCCTCACAGGGCATTGGCGTACAATAGTTCCAAAATATTAACTTTTGGGGTAAATTCAGTATTTTTACTGAATCTATCGTGTGATCCTTAGCGAGTTATTTGGGGATTAACCCTTAACATGCGGTTAATAATGTCTGAAAATCGAATTTTGTGTTTTAGACCTATTTTTCCAAAACGGGTGAAACAAAAATTTGACACAAAACTACATTTGTAGTTACAAAATCTCATGCCAAATTTGATATATTTACTTCATTGTGTTTTTGAATTATCAGTTATTTGAAATTGTGTGTATGCTTCTGTACAGACTGACAGAGGGTCAAACTCTTTATTTTTTTTTATTTCACTCAAACTTTGATAGGCTTCTACACTGTAAATTTAATACTGTGTATGGAATTTTCTCCAGCTAACTCTCTTCGTTTTGTAGTTGTCGTGTTAACTTATTTATCGTGTTACTTATTTTCTTTATACTACATATAGGAGAAAGTAAACTTTTTTTGCATTCATATTGTGAGGAATTTTTCGATGATTTTGAATAACTATTTTTGATACTCATACTAAAAACTAAGTTTAATAGAAATTTTTTTAATACTTATAGATTTTCCTGATATACATGCCAAAACTATTTTCTGTCCTATGTAGTATTCGCTTATGGTATCCTATTATGTACTTCCATTGTGCTTGTCATTATGTACTTGATTGACAAATACATAATGGTCACACAATTCGTTATAATGATGAAATGAGACCTTGAGAGGCATATTTCCCAGTAATCTCCTTATTTGGAGGAAAAAAAACTGAATTAGTTATGTGGTTATTTACATTTTGCAATTCTATGTAGCAGGTTGTCGGAATTTTGGAAATCGAATCTTTTGTGAAGTTTCGGTCTTATTGAAATGACACACACTGTAAAATTGTATTTGAGCTATAGACTATAATATTTTTTTTCAAGAAATCTTTCTCAATATTTTTGTCTTTATTTTTTAAAAGCATTGTTAGCTTGTGCATCGAAACCCTGATGGTGCTGTAATTTATAATACTGTTAGCGGCCTTTGGTGACCAACTTGGTCGCGGGGGATATTGACTGAATTTAATTTTAATTCTTTATTGCATTACTTGATGGTCGTAATTTCCTCAACAAAGAATTTTTAACTACTAATTTGTGTTAAAATCATGGTATTCGTAGTCTTATGCCTGACCTGAGATATCGAGACTAAGCGAATCTTTTGAATGTTCGTTTTCAATGCAAAACATATTTTCCTCTTTAAACTGGAAGTAAGTTCTGAAAAGAAAATTTATTGGGATTGTTAATGGATTTATACTTTGCGTTTAAAATTCGAAATTAAATTAGTATAAGACTAGTCGGTGAAAATGGGGGTGCAATTCTGCAGTATCTCTACACAAATCGTATCGGAATTGAAATGTAATATGCTTCCACCATTAATTTAGAAGGGGAGCTATTAAATGTCGTTTTTGCGCTTATGTTTGAGAATAAGTAATAAATCAAAACCATTATATTTTTTCCACCAAGATTGAAATGTTTTTTTGATATTTGACAGTAATTTCTACTCTATATTGAAACTACTCAAGGCAAGAAAATTCCCTTGGACTTTGTCATTTTGCATTGTAAGCGAAATAACGTAGCAAACTTTAAAAATGTAAAATTCATGTTTAATAATTTATTAGCCCAACTTTCATGATGATATTTTTCTTTATTGCAAATTCTGCTAATATATAAATTTTATGTTCGTTTCTTGTTTTACTTTTCATTTATTACAATTACTCATCACTTCCATTCCATTCGAAGAAAATGATTGAAAATTCGCTTCTAACATTCGTAATTTTCATAATTTATTGAGAAAAAGGCTCAACTGAAACGTGTTGATAAAAAAACTTATTTTTTCTATTGCATAATTTATATACCGTAGATACCTTTTAGATAAAAAATAAATAGTTAAAATTAATTGGCTTTATATGCAATACAACCACATAAAATCCTTTTGTCTTCGAAAATATAGAATTTGTCTGAAGGACTTTTAAACGGAATTGCTTTTAAATTTGTGCTTGGTTACTTGAATTTGCAGAATAAAGATCAATGAATTAATGCTTTTGAAATATGATTATTGAAGTAAAAGTCGCAGTAATTAACGAAAATTATTGCAATGAAAGAAAGGAAAATTTTTCTATAAACATGTCTGTAATGTTCCATTTTAATGCAGTACATAATGAGGATGATAGAAAAAAAATCGTCTGCATTTATTTATACCGACTATTATTTGATGAAGATGCAATTCATACTTTTTAAAGACATAATCGGGATTCTGATATTCACATTTTATGCAGTTTTCAATATTCTATCGATCATATTCTTACAAAAAGAATATTAAAATATTCCAAAAAATATACTTGTCAATGGAAAATAAAGTTTTTCCCTTGTTAAGGTTAAAATGAATAATTACATATGAACTACTCTTTTTTAATTATTACTGAGCCTATCGTTCTATTACATTACTGCAATGATGAATTAAATCGGGATTTTGCCATTCATTCACGATTTATTTTTCAATACTTTTTCCTTATTTTTAGGATAGCAAATGATAACTAGCATTTTTTTTTTCTAGAAGCTATCGATAGATACAGGAAATTTATTAATTGCTTGTCACGTGAAATTTTACCCCATTTCCTTTTTTTTTTTCTTAACATTTTTTCATTCTTTCACACGGATAGCAACGAGTTCAATTTTTTTAAAGCAATTTTCCAACGAACTATTGTGTAGATGAGAGGAAAACGTAAAAATCACGAGGGCTTTATTTTTATTCTATTTATAAATTTCCTCTGTTCATTCTTTTTCTTTCTTTTGATTTATGCATAACTTAGGAATAAATTTTTTTCTCGCACTGAAACGCTTAATTCGTGTATTCAAATACCTATGTTAAAAAGAATAAATAAGAATTGTTTTGGAATGTAAATTAAAATTTATATTCCAAAAACATTATGTAACGTTTATATTTTCTCGGCAGCTAATATTTAAAAGATAAGATTTTCTAAATGAAAATTCTTGCAAATCAAGATTACCTAAATTATAAATTCCTGCAAATGTTTCTTTTTACTGAATAAAAAATATTGTTTGTTCTCTGGCTATTTGGATATGTTTTGCAAACTCCTTCCGCAGTTATTGCTATGATTTATCTCTTCTTTTTTTGCGATTCTAAATTGTTGGAATAAAGATATTCATATTTATTTCTTAAATCTGAATGTGCAGTAGTTAAGTCTATTTTATAATATAACTTGCTAATCATTAGAGAATATCAAAAGTAAAATTTGGATTGGATTTTCAAATTAGATTTAAATATAAGAAAATCATGATAATTTTTCGAATATGGACATTTAATAATTGAATAAGTTTTTAATAATCAATAGTAATAATTGAATAAGTCTATAACTAATGCGGTTTTTATTCATCAATAATAATTATAGTTCATCATTAATGATGCAACATTGAAATAAACGAATTAATTGTATTTTTAGGGCATAAATTGTTAAGAATCTACGAGGTCCGTCCCTAAATAGCCCTAGTGTTGCTTCAAACGGGACGTTAATATAACTAAACTAAAAAAAAAAAAAAAAAAAAAAAAAAAAAAACCTTGTGTAAATCCAGATCCAAATCGACTTTAAAAATGCTCTATAATAATAGTGATGATGAACGATTTGTTTTGAAATCTATTTAAATTTTGCCATAAGGCCATGAATAATTATCAGTAATAAATTGTATCTCGCTTCATGTTCATATTAAATGTAGTTCGACTTTTGTATGTGTCTTGCTCATTATATAGTAACGAAAATAAATGTTTGCCAATAAGATGATTTGATTGAGGGGTGGTGGGTTTTCCAAACTTCTCTCACTAGGGTGTTTTTAGTAAGATTCTGTATAATAAGACTATTGTAAGAAAGGATTGCTTTTAAATGCGAATTTCTCTAAAACTTACTATAGAAAATCATCACAATTGCAATTTGCTTTACCCCCGCCCCTCCCCCCACACACATTTGGAATTTAATTGACCAATTTTTTCAAATTGAGATCCGAGATTCACAATGAATTAATATAATTGCCCGTTTCATTTTTAGCGATCCGGTTCTGTGTAATAATGTGAAAAGGCGGGGGGGGGGGGGGGGGGGGGTTGGAATTTTTTGGGGGTTTTGCCTTCCCCCCTTAAAAAAATGTAGTTGGTGTCGCATCCTCGACCTTCACAATGTAAACACTTTTTTTTCTTCTTTATCTCAACAGTAGATAAACTGGTCATTAGTAAAACACCATTTACATCGGAAGAGGTATGAGAAAGCTTGACCTTACGCTTGAAAACTTCCAGATCTTTTTGTTTTAAACGAGGAGAGAATTTGAACAATGGTGATGACTTGCTTAATGGTAGTCTGAGACTAAATTTTCGTAAATAAGGACTTGTTTTCTGTTACTTCAATTTTCCTGTTTGGTCTAAAGTCTTAAGAAATCTGTGAAATTTTAAACAGAAAAATTGATTTTTTTTTGAAAGTGCAATTAAGTATAATCTCTTCGAATAGGAGTCTACTGTTCAGAAATCAATCTACTGTTTACAGAAATATAGAATGTATTATTTGCATAGGTTTGAAGACTGAAAGCTCATGAATTTTTTAAATGTAATTACCATAGAAAGATTTTGCTTTTTTTCAAAACAATTTTGTTTTCATATATTCGATATGAATATAATTTTTTTTGGTTGGAATCATATGAAATTTTATACAATTATTACAAGAAATATATTCCTATTGCATCTTTTTTCATTTATTTCTCTATCGTATATTTTTAGGGGAGACTGTTTACAATGAAAAATAACATGTATTTTTTTATACACTTTCAAATTTTAAAAAAGTAGATATTTTAATTTTTAAGCATTTTAAAATAAATATATTTTGTATTTATTTAATCCACAGTCGCTTATTATGCTTATATTGAATAATATTATTTAGAATATTTCTATCTAGGTGCACCGATTTCTGGTTATGAACTAGATTATCGCATCACAAGGAATTTTTTATTTGTTATTAAAAATAAATTATTTAAAGAAAATTTTTTGCGGTTTTATAATGAAATTTTTTTTACATATACCAAACTTTTTTATATTAATTGAAAAAAAAACACCACTCTTATTTGCAATTTAATTTTCTACCACTTTCTTTCTCAAAACATTTCCCAGTTTCTTTAACTAAAACTTTCCAATAAATTAATAACAATAAAATATTGGAAAATACCAAAATGAAATTCTTCTTAGTTAAAGCAAATACTTTGGCTTTTTTAAGATATTATAATATGACATTTTTAATTATCTACTCTTTTTCGTTTGTATTTATTCGGAAATTTAAAAAAAACCATGTTTTAGACTTTGTACTTGAGTGCATTAAACAATTCTAAACTTGAAATATCGTCTATTTCACTGTAAACTTTGATTTACTTTCATAATATCAATATAATTTTATGTAAAATGCAAATTAATATACCCTATTAAATGCATCAAACTAAATGTTGTCATTTGTTGGAAGAAAAAAAAAAATTGCAACAATCAACTGATTTTTATGTTTGAATTTAAATGCTAATTATGAATATATTAGCAATTTTTCTTGTAATTAAAAAAGTAATTGCTTGAGCGCAATAATATAGATAATCAAACGTAAAAAAAAATGTATCTTACAGAAATAAGGAATGGCTTCAGCATTAAATTTTGATTTCTTAAACTGCATTACAAACTATACTTTAAACTTCAAGAACGGAGAGATCAATGCTTTCGTAAGTGTTCAAATGTTTTGACTAATTAAATGTTTTATCATAAAGTGCACATGAATCATTTCTATTCAATATTTTAATTTTTGCCTTCCCCAATATGTATAAATTACATTGAATTTCGATTTCTTCGTATTTCTGACTAATTTTTAAATACGTTCTTTTCGTATTTCTTATTTATATTCTAAGAAGTGTTCTTAAATTGTTGAATAATTTGTAAGGAAATAAAATTTATTACGTTTCTTTCACTTCTGTACAAGCATTGAAATTTTTATCTGTTGAATAATCATATAAGTATCTGCTTTTTAAGCACGTGTGCTTTCACTGAGTTAGGCTATTGCGTTGAAAATGTAGTGAGACAAAATGAACAGTTAAAGTTTCAAAAACAAATCGATGGCAGAATTTTTCTGATATAAGCAATATTTCGTAATGATTAATTTTATTTTAAAAATTTCACCTATTCTTTATTTAGCTTTTGTTTCGTTCTTTATTTTCTAGAAAATAATATGCTCAAAACCCTGATCTTTTTAACGAATAAAATTAATTCTAACGAATTTCTGGAAAAATTCTAAATTTTCTCATTGCTTAATATAGTATTTCGTATTACTTATCAGTTTCCCAGATATTAAAATATTTGTATAATTAAAATTCTAACTATCGCCATTTTCAGAAGACCATTCTCATGCAACAGCAATTACCTCATTCATTGCAAAATATCTGGAGACCAGGGAATGTTTTATCTAGTTTCTAATCAAGTTCGTTGAATTTCGAATGCCAGACGAAGTGTCGTTTCAGTACGTGCCTAGTTCTCTAAAGGCTCCATTTAACTGGGGGGGGGGGGAATTGTATTCTGGAATAATTTTGTCTGGATTGAACAAGAAAAAAAAAATGAAGTACATTTATGTGGAATACAAACAAGTGGTTTTGAAATTATCTTTCTAATTTCTTACAAGATGAATATAAGTGAAGAAATCATCTTTAATAATTTTAAAATCATTCCGGAATTAGATAAAAACAAATCATTGAAAGATTTGAAAATTCTGATTTCAAATAACTCTTAATTAAAAGGATACCTATTTTATACTCGCTTAAATGCACCGTTTCTAAGGTTTCAAATATTTTCATTTTTAATTGATAAAAAATTAAGTATTAATTCATTGTCACGAAATTTATACTAAAACCTTTGTTTCATTTTAAAACTTAAAATATATGTGTAAAGTTTGAAGTGCTTTTAGTAAATACTTGCTATTGCAATTGCTTAATATATCAGTTGTTGATGGGTACTTAGTATGGATGTCATAGGCGAGAAAATAAAAATGTTTAATTTCAGAAATCCGCGGAATGTCGACATAATAAACTTGCCATTAACAACTTCTAAATAAATGCATTATAAATTATTTAAAATTTAAATAAATATTATAATATGTATAAAACATTATAATACATGAAATTCTCTTACCATCTGATATGTTACGTTTTTTTGTTGGAATAATATTTGCACCAAACGATTTTTTAAAATCGCTGAAAACTTATTTTCCCACGCATTTTTTCATAAAATTAAATGGAACATTGCCAAACGCACATCGAAAGAAAATAATTCAAATGATACAAGATATCGAATATTTTTATTCATTAGGAATGGCAACGCCAAAGGAAAATGTCTTTCCTGTGCTTTAAAATAACGCTTTAAAATGGAAGAAATTCTTGATAGGATATCCTAATTCGTCTTGCAAAAAAAAAAAAAAAAAATCGTCTATTTGATGACAAAATATTTCTTGTTCAAATACGAAAATTGTATCAGATGTTACTGTTTGAGTATTTTATCACATTTTCTTATACAAAAATATATCATATGACATTTACAATTTCAATGACGAAAAAATCAAACACTTCCAAATACTCCCTCTATATTGAAGATTGTAACAAAATTTTATTGTAACTTGAAAAAGAGTTTTATACATTTCATTAAAAACAAGAAGAGCAGTCTTGTTTTTGTGTTTTAATGAATAAATAGATTTATCTTCAGTGTTTATTATTTCGCTATCTTTGTTAATCCTCATTAGACCATTAAGATGATATCGATAACTGTATTTAGAGCTCGCGTTGTATTTGATCAGATATTGTTTATTTCATCTGGCTATTTTTTTCTGAAGTTAATCGCCGATATTTCATCAGAAATAGCACATGTACTGACATCCGATATTAGTCTTTTTTGTGGTAGAAGCCAATTAAACCATTTTAGAGTGTTCGGAATTTGGGATATGTATTTCTATTTATCGTGAAACAATGGTGTACTCAATTAAAATAAAACGAATTAGTTTATTCTGGAAGTAGAATAAATATTTAATTCCTTTTCTAAGAATTTTTTTGTTAACAAATTCCATTTGAAGATTATTAAGCTTCTAACTGATATGTGCAGGATATTGTTCGCGATGAAAACATTTTTCATGTAAAACATAATACACAAAATTATTTTATCATTTAGAATTTAATTTTTCATGAAGACTAGAATATCAGTTACATCACATCTCCGTTTTATACATAGTCGTCAAACGATTAAAAAAAAACAGATTCATTTTTCCATTGTAATTAATAATGTTTGAAGAATGACCCAAAATATATCTAAGTATTATAAATAGTAACTCAGAGATTCCAAATATCTAAATTTTTCATACAATAGGCATTGTAAATCTTAAGAATTTGTTCTATAAATGAAAACAAGGATTTTTAATTAACAAAAAGAATAATTATGAAACCTTAACAAAGATGTTCCTTTTGCTTTGTTCTGTTTCTGAGTAAAATGTGAAAACTATTCTATAGTTTGGATTTTTATACTTTTTTAAATTTCACTTTGATTTCTATAAATCAGTTTCGTTCTTTGTCTGAGTTTTATTCCTACAACCAAAATTTTTGAACGTTTTTGAACTAAAGAATTCCGAAACTATAAATTTGGTATTGCCCTATAAATTTATTTCCAACCATGGGATTCATTATTTTTTATTTACAAAGAAATGCATGACTGGAAGTGTTGAAGTAGAATGAAATTCATTAGCTAATAAATCATGAATGGATGTTACTCTTTACCAATAAGTTTTTTCTGTCTCAAAATCTCATTTTACACTTTGTAATTTATTAACAATCCCTATCAAGTGTGGAAGTCTGTGCGGAACGTGGTTGAATCAACCACAATGTTCGTTCTTGTGAGGCTTCGTTAAAGTACATAAACCGATTAAACAAGGAAATAAATAAATAAACAGTATGTTGACAAATAACTATTATTAAATAGTTTGATGCTGTTTATGTGCACCTGCCTTGCCAAGTACGTTTAAAAGCTCGAAAAAAATTGATTGCCATCGAAGGACATTTGTAGAAATATCTCAATTTTTATTTCTATCAAATAGCGGCGGGGGGAGGGGGGAAGCAATATATAAAAATATTCTCAGTCGAGCAAATTTAAAAATTAAATGTTACAAAAAACAAACTGATTTTTTTTAAATTTATTTTAACTTCTATTGGAAATTGTTCTATTCTGTAATGCTAGCAGGGTTAGAAATATTCTTGCCCTTTTGTTCTGCGTCATTATGGGTTGCGAAGTTCCAGTTTTTGGCGTCTAGGAACCAAGCTTTTTAAAAAGTTCGAATTGTGGATGTGCAAATGAATCTAAAAAAATATTTATGCTTATTCATTATATACTCACTTCGCTGCCCAAATTACAGATTATTGCTAATATTTGCTCTGCATTTTTTTATGCGGCATTGCATTTCTTCTGCTAGTGGATCACTATTTCTTTCTATTCGATTAGTTTCGATTTGAGTGTCCACGGATATTATGAATAGAAGAAAATCACATTGCTAGGAAACAGAATTTATGATGTTATATATTTACACCTAAAATGTGCAGAAAATAATGCTTCTTAAACGCTTTGCCGATGCACATATCTTTTATAAGTTTCTTAAGTTAATCTGAGGCAGTCGCATCTGAGGATAACAGCCCGGGATAAGTATAATTCAAATAATTAAGTAAAAAAAAAGTCTAGATATTTACACAGAAATTACATTGATGTTTAATTTGAAAAATCACGTTTACGTTATTATTACGTTTCATTGTTTAGATAAAAAGGATTTTAATTTATTTAGGTTTTCAGTTTTAAAAATGTCAAAAAATACAATGAAATTGCGCAAATTTTAATTAGAATCCGTATGTTATTCGAATTTTTCTTTGATCCATAATGTTTCAGTCAAATCTTAAGTAACAAGAAACCTCGAAATAATTTTCTAGATCAACATTTTTCAATACCACTAAGGTAAGATAAACCTTAAACATCCCTCTTTCCCGCTTTTGGTTATTTTAAATTTATTTTAGCTAACAAATATTGGACGCCACCATGTTGCTTTCGTTTACAACCAGCTATATGTGCATAGTAATTTTTAAATGATAAAAGATTAGCTAATAAATTTTAATGAAGCTTCCAGTGGTCTTCTCATGCGTTTCACAAAATTTATGGACAAGATTTAATGAAAGTATATTGAATCGTTTTGATTTCTGTACTAAACAATAAATTTAGTTATAAATTTTATTTATATAGGTATGTTTTTTTTTAAAAAAAAAATTTATATTAGCATTAAGACAGATTTCTAATGACATTTTTTTTTTTTTTTTGGAATAGGAGTGTAAACATCTTGTAGAGAAAGAGCCAAGATGGTGCAGGATGGGAAGGCCAAGTCCGTCAAGAAGGGGAAACCCGACTTGGATGACCTCAAGCAGGAGGTCCAAATGGTAAGATTCCCTTTCTTTTTCTGATAACAATCTTTTATTTAATTTGACTTCGAAAAATTGCTTAATTTGCTCGAAAAAATAGAACTTTTAGTTGTGGTGGAATGAAGATCATTGTGATCAAGTGCTGTGGAAGGAAGAAGACCCATGCTTTTGGGAACATTTCTTTAATGATCACATTTCATACAAAACATGAAAAGACAAGACATTAACGCGCTCACACCATAACAAATCGGCATGTCATCTCGTTATTTACAATCGCAATACACCATGGGATGCGTACCTAATTAGGCATCGCCGTCTTTTATCAAAAAAAAAAAGATAGAGTATTAAACTACTACATAGTCTATTTTTCATTTGTTTTCTAATGTTCTAAATTTCGAAATTTTTTGCAGTTATTTATTTTTTGTAAAAAATGTAATACTTTAATGTCTTCAGAGGTTAATTACCAGTTATTTCAATTTTGGTACCACATGAATAGCGTCATCTATTAGCGAGTTTACGTAAATGTTTATAATATTTTAATAAAAAATTATTATATATATATTAAAGACCAAAAAGTAGAAAATAATAAAAAGAGGGCGCCTTAAAAACGCTTTCATTAGTGTATTAAAATGTAGAAAATTAATAATATGGAGATCAAAACAAAATTCTAAATATTAGATTTTGAAAGTAATAGGTACAAAAGGGAATTAAAACCCCGATGAATATAAAAAATGATCCCAAATATTGATTGAAAATTAAAGAAAGAATTCCCAAATATTGATTGAAAATTAAAGAAAGAATTCCCAAATATTCATCGAAAACTAAAGAAATAATTCCCAAATATTCATTGAAAACTAAAGAAATAATTCCCAAATATTCGAGAAATTTGACAAATTACAGCGTGGATTAAATCGGATTGCACGCAACACGTTTGGTATAAATTCCAACGTACATTCGCTCATTTATAAATAAGGAATCGAACCCTTCATAATGTATGGTTCTAGAGTTTGGGGTGCGGCGCTTAAAAGGAAGGTGAATTCTAAATATCTGCGACGCATACAAAAAAGGATACTTTTGTCGGTCATACGCGGATATCGTACCATAAGTTGCGAGTCAGTTTATGCAATTTCTGGCTTCCCTCCAATTGATATTGTTATCCTTCATAATATTGCCTATAAGGAAAATCTCTCTGCTTCTTACATCTCTAATTATGATTATATTCTGTATCCATCTTTTCTCCCTCCTCCCTCAGAGAGAACCGCTATCAATATTATTCAATTTAGTGATAAAACCAAGGATGTTCTTCCTGTTATTTACTATACTGATGGCAGTAAAATTGATGGTAGAGTTGGTTTCGCATTTGTTGTTTTCAGAAGTGGTATTGAATCCGAGCACTTTCAATTCAGAATTCGTGATGAATGCACAGTTTTTGTAGCTGAACTCTTATGTTTAAACTTCGCCATCAAATGGATCGCTGAACAAAATAGTGTAATCTCAGACTATCTTATTTGTACCGATTCTCTATCATCCTTGGATTCTCTGAAGTGTATTTCTTCGTCTAACAACATAATCGTTGAAATCCAAAAGCAAATTAAAAGCCTGAAAGATAAAAATATCTCAATAGTTTTTGCATTTGTTCGTGGACACACGGGCATATATGGAAATGAGCGGGCCGATTGGCTTGCAAAAGCTGCCACTAAGCGCAAAATCGACATCGACGTTAATATTCCTAAATCCTTTTACCAGAAGATTACGAGAGAAAAAATGGTGGAGTCTTGGAATCAAGAATATCTCCTTTCAAATAAAGGGAGCTTAACAAAGAAATTTTTTCCATACATTAATAAGAGACTGTCATGCCAACATTTTTATACTAATTACAAAATAACCCAATTTCTAACTGGTCATGGTAACTTTAAAAGTTATTTGTACAAATTTAATTTGTTTCCGTCATCTTCCTGCGATTGTAATATTGGTGGGGAGGAAAATGTTGAACATGTGCTCCTTCTATGTTCCAAGTTTGTCAAAAAAAGACAGATCCTAAGACTGGCTCTCAAGGACATGAATATAAATTGGTCACCAGAGTTTCACCAACTTATTTTCACTAGTAGTGCTTTCGAAAATTTCTGTAAATTTATTGTTGACATCTGTAATCCTTCATAACTGTTAAATTTTCTTCTTTATCTTTTTGTAATGTCTTACATACTTACTTCTGTAAGCCCCCGTGTGATACTTTGTGGTGCACGGGGGATTTATAAATGTTCAATAAAAAAAATTCATTGAAAACTAAAGAAAGAAATCCCAAATATTCGTAGAAAACTAAAGAAAGAAATCCCAAATATTCGTTGAAAACTAAAGGAAGAAATCCCAAAT